>JAZKJV010005317.1:0-440004 GCA_037367405.1 Ottelia alismoides | reverse complement strand
TAACCACGTATTATAGTGTTTTTACCTATTAAAAATAATCCCCAAAATTACCTTAGTATGAGTGATCTTTTTTTATATTTGACCAACATGAAACTTGTAGATCTCATCGAGATCTACAACTTTCATGTTTTCACCTTTTTCTAATTCTGTCTCTAATTATCTATTTTCAATTTGTCTTTATTTTTAAAATTTTTTATTTTTTAGATTGGGCCACGTGGCGCCCTCTGGGCCGCCCACGTGGCCCCATACTCTCCTCTCCATCCGACCTCCTTCTTGGTCGTTGGATCATCCCTGGACTGCCTCCAACTCGCCTGTCGATTCCTGCTTGATCTTCAGTCGTCTGATCTCTCCCAAGATCAGATCCTCGCCACTCACCCCTGCTCTCCTCTCCACCATCTGATCAAGCCCCCATATCTTATCTTATCCACCCATTCTTTCTCTCTTCTAGACCACCTGATCTTCCTCACATCATGCAGCTCTACCCTCTCCATGTCACCCCTTCATCCTTCACCGTCGTAACAGGACCCATTTCCATCTCAACCCTTTGCCTCCACTCGCCTTCTAGTTGTTCGATCTTCACCTCCGTACGCATCTGGACTGCTCACTCTCTTTCACCTCACATCCTCTCGATCGGACCTGATAGATCAGATCCAAACTGCTCCTTCGCACCTTGATCTCAGTCATTGGATCACCCGATCCAACGACGGAGTCTCTTTTTGAATATGGATGAATCCTCAAGCGCATCGCGGAAGCGTGATGATCGTATCATATACGATCAAGAGCGATTAATCGCACTAGTTGCTCGATGCAGCAGAATTTAAAATTTTTAAATGATGAAACCACATGATCCAAGAACACTTCCTAGATTGTTTCATCTAACCACATAATAGATATAGGAATACCTCTTGTAGCATGGTTGCGATCGAGCCTTTAAGGGAAGAGACCTCCTGTCTTAAGTTCGATCCGTCGGAGGAGACGCTTGCGAGTGCGGGGATAAGTCGTGTGCTTCTCGCAATCCAAGTTGATGATCGAAGCAATGTATCTCCTACTCTCGTCTCATGAGATCCAACACCTTCTTCACCAACGCCACGTACCAAAGAAGATGGAGATCTAAGAGTCGTCGAAGCGGAGCACAACGGCAAGACGACAACGAAGGAGTCATTCTCTCTATGAGAGTGGACGACCACTCAAGGAGAGAAGGTAGAGGGTTGGCATGAGAATGAGAGAGAGAGAGAGTCATGATTGCATAACGTAACTCGAAGAGCAAGGGGTGCCTCTTCTTATATAGGGTTTTGGGAGTCCACGGAACCAATCCATGAACATCACACAATCAATGGGTAAGATTGATTTGTGTTTCTTTCAATGGCTAAGATATTGTTGTAAAAATAAAACAAAAAAAATATTTAATTTAAATTAATTTATATTGATAAATCAACATCATTAATTTTAAATTAAATCACTTTGACTAGAGATGAGATAATGAGGAGACTAACCCCTTTCCATAAAAGGGGGTTGACGACCACACTTCTCCACACGGATAGAAGTGGTTGTCCACTCCTCAGTGGATTTAGCCAATATCTTCTAAGTATCATGACATATCATTATCTCATGATATCTCCATAATTCTTGTTGTAAATATTTTTCACAAAAAAATAATTCATAATTATATTGTGAAAAAATCCAATCAAGCCATTGAAATTATGTGAATCTCATTCATAACCCAAAATAAAAAGTAACTATATATTTAATTAATCATTCAATGTGAATCCAATTCACATTAACAATTAACCAACAAATATAAATCACAAAAATCTCTCTCTAATATATTATAAATCGTATTTATAATATACATAGATAATTGGATAATGTTGTCCACATTATCCATATCCATAATAATTAAATATCATTTAATTATATTGGATAATCATTCTCATGCATTCAAATAATGTGAATCAAATTCACATTATTGTGATAATTAAATCAAATTCAATTGTCCATTTCTCAATGTTTAGATATGATAAAACTTTGGAATTATTCTTGAACTCTTTCAAGAATATTGCGCTTTCTCCGCAGATACTTGGAGATAAGGACATGACGATTGTACTGTTCCATGTATAGTGACTTGGATATTGAGATTACATGTCAAAATCAGATCTCATTGACCTCTCATAGATACTTGATTTAATCAAGGACGCAAATCTAATCTTCTCATTGCATCTGAATCTCATTCAGATCAATGTCCAATATTTGGACCAAGATCAGATTACTTCTCTATTAAGAGGAGTCACTAAAAATCCAGACATGTTTCATCACTCCTCAAAATGAAAGTGTCATGGTTTACAATCGTTTATGAACACATCACCCTCGGGTATTCCTAATACATGTACATCCTTCATACTGGAAGACATATGATCAACCCGAAGATATAGATCAATTTTACATTATCATCTTCAGGGTTTTATCATCAAGTTTCTCATTCTTGGTCATCGAGATTTGATATCGATCATATGCTTTTCAAAAGCATATATCATACCTTCAAATTCTTTTCATGCTTTCGAATCACGGCGACCATGCATGGAATTTGATCGGCCCCAATACCTCATGAGCGAGATTATATTTTCCGGTTCACAATTGAACCTGTATGATCCCTTTAAGAGATCATATTACTCATATGCCACTATATGCACACCAACGCGTCGGTGTATAGACCTTGGTTAGGCGATCAACCTATTTGATTATTACATATTATGCTAGTATAATACCATATAAATTACATGAAGAATCCCATTAATATCTGACGCATACACCTCAATACCACTTATTCCAGATATTATTTATTCTGCAAATACAATGGAAAAACCACCTCTAAAATGCACAATTAATTTAAATGAACAAATTCTCCCCTCTACATTAATTATATAATACCACATTCCAATCATTCTATTAATCATTGAAATATTTTATGTATCAAAATAAAAATTGCATGGTCATTAAATAAAACATCACATTCAACCACACACATTTATACATCTAATTTGGCTCTACACATATTTTGTTAGAAAGAAATGGAGATGGGCTTGAAGGTAATATACCATTTCTTTATTGATTGCACATGGGGCACCACAATTCTCTTTCCCATGCACATGGAGCACCACAAACCTCACAATTCCCATGCATGGGGCCTCACCATATGTATAGCTCCCATTGCATTTCCCATGTATGCATTGATTGCATTTTGTCTTTATTTGCATGAAGATGGCCACCAACACTCATCTATATCTATATATATATAATGGGTTCCTCCTCATAAGCAGGGGCGATCTCCCCCCTCCCCGTTCGTCTCTCTCCCTCTCCTCTCCCACATTCTTCACTCTTATTATGTTGATTTTCTAACCCTCTCTGCAGGTGCTCCTCTCTAGCCTTAGCCGTCGGCCAAGTCCTCCTCCTCCTCCTGGCCGCACGCTTAAGAACGACATCTTAGCCTCCTCCTCGTCATATGCATAACGACCAACTGTTACTTTCTCCATCGCGCCACCTCCCGCCGACCAGCCACAGCCACCTGCGGTCGACGCAACCATGCGTCACCTCCCTCTTCCTATCCGGCAACAACTCACGACCATCTTCATGCATTCACACGCGTGACTGTCTCCGCGCTCGTCTTCGTGCTCATTCCCATCATCGTCGTTGCCGTCGTTTCTGATCTGGATTCCAAAAGCTCCAAGAGAGAAGAACTCTTTTCTCATTTTCTATATCTCATTTGCATTTTGTTATATTTATTACTCTTGTTTAAGATGGAACACTTATTTAATAACGTTTTTTATCTATTCTAATATGCATCACAGCTCTCATATCTTTTATTGTATTTTGAAATATTGCAAGTGTCATCTTATTTCTTCATGATCTATCTGCGATTCATCTCCCATTCCCTCATTTCATCGCATTCATAACCACAATTGCTCAGTTTAAATTTTTGGAAATACTTTCACCATCGATCGCATTTTCTCATAATTTTCTCTTTCATCACAAGAGATAAAAATTAGAATCAAGTTTTAAAGAATAAACAAAAGTGAGTTTGCTTAGTCCATGCGGATACAAACCTCTACTTGTTGCGTACATTTTTTCTGTAATCTGATCATGCTTGTAGTTCTAATTTTATTTGTTTGATTACGATTTTTCGTGGAACGACAAACGACGTGGTAAAATCACATTTTTAAACCACGTAAAATAGTGCTAACACTATTGGTCTGCCACATGTACAATATTCAGACATATAGTAATACATCTTTCTCCGGTTAAAGGATGTGTGCATGTATCGTGATAGTATACGATATAGGACCTTGGTTATCTCAATCTCGTTAAGTCAAATCCGTTGACCTAACTAATCTGACACCTCCGAATCTCTATTTCTATGCAGAGGACTTGCATCAAGAGGTCGGTTAGATATCAGCCTAAATGAGAAATGATTGTCATCTCCAACTCAGGCTGGAGATCATCTCTTAATAATTATTTGACGGTGCTTGATGAGTCTTCAATCTAGCTCCTTAGATATTCACCCAAACACCAGCTTCCATGGTTCTATTATTGAATCAATAGTTGAATGATTATTAAGATGGCCACGATACATGACCCTAATTGTACAGAGGGACCTTATAGTGCATTCATTCATTTAATTTCAGAAAGGGAGTGAAAATAATCAATAACTTTCATTGATAAAATGAATATTACAATAATATTTAGGAATGGTTTGCCTCAGGCTCACATGGCTAACAATCTCCCACTAGCCCTCAAAACCATTAGGTACAATCCCTAAACTCATACTCATTACATGTTGGTCAAAAACCCTCTGTGTCAGAGGTTTGGTAAGAGGATCGGCAACGTTATCGGCAGAGGACACCTTGATGATGATGATGTCACCGCAGGCTTCCCTTATACCTCTTGATAAGACGTCTGGAGCGAAAGGTACGAAGTCGGCAATTGAGGCCCCTGCCACTACATATGTACCATATGCTTCTTCTACCCACACTTTCTCCATCTGGCTACGATAGTAGCTCGACCTCCGATAGCCTGAAACCTGGTCGAATGGTTTACACATGCTCTATCTGTATAAAGAGAAGGAGGTGCAGTGTCATGGATGACTAGGATAGGAGGTTTAGATCGAGCGGGACATACCTCCTACCATAGGTCGTCGAAAGAGAAAGTATGCACCCCCCTCAGGGGATGGGGAAGGAGTCTGACGGCTCATACGACGTTTACCCATTAGGTCCCCCTTGCAAAGTGGTAAGTGATAACACGGATTTTGCGAGGGTCAAGATAGTCCACACAAGGTGGGACCACAAAGTCGTTGCGGCGACCGCTCACGAAACTCGTATAAATCAATAATCAACCCACAATGTAATATCAAGCAATGGAAAACAAGTGTGGAGTCAAAATTTATTATTAAATCTACAAAAATGTGTATAATGTGCAAGTGTATAGAGGCCGAACACAGGGAGCAAGCAAGATAGATCAAGGCAAAATGTGCAAAATGTGATGGTGATCAAATGCCTACAAGAAAGCAAATTTTTGTGGGTTTTTAATTTTATAATTTTATAACTTTTTATATTTTTATATTTTGATTTTTAATTTACTGATTTTGTATTTTATTTTTATATTTTATATTTTTTATAAATAGAATATAGACACAATATAAGAAAAGAGAATAATAGAGTATTTATAAAAAAAGGAAAAATAACCAAGATTCAGAAAATAAAATGTATTTGGCCTTTTTATAATTTTATAATGTTTTTGTGATTTTTATAGATTTTTCTGAATTTTTTTTGTATTTTTAAAAGTCAAAATACTAGAGAACAGTGAACTAAGCTACTGGTCGAAATTAAAATGAGGATTAAAAATAGAAATCAGAGTCCAAAATTCCTCAAATTAATTTTAAATCAAAGAGAATAAATCAGAGAAAATACAGAAACTGAGTTTGTGCTTTTAGGATTTTTCTTGAATTTTTTTTAGATTTTTATGAAGATTTTTGGAGTTTTCTAATTTTTGGGGTCTTTGTTTTGAAATTTTTAATGATTTTTGGACAGGAGTTAAAAGACACTAAAATAGACTAAAGGAAAATTTTTTGGAATTTTTAAAAGAGTTCTAATATTTTTTTGGTATTTTCTAATGCAAACAGTAGCAAACATACATGTTTTTGAATTTTTATAAATATGAAAATGCAATAAACGCAAAACAAAAATGTGGCGAGAAAGAGCAAGTAAACATGAGCTTAACCTAATTTTTTTATGATTTTTAGCAATTTATGGATGCATGGAATAAATAGAAGCAACAAAAAGAAATTACACTACTGGTTGTGTAAATATCCAAACATCCAAGGGCCACAGTGCAATTTTTGACAAAATTTTATAACTAATAAATCGATTTCCAGGACCAAATCTAAATAACAAAAGCCGCTAGGTGATGAATCCACATTTCATCATCTTTATTCTATCATTTTGGCACCAAAAACCCTAGCAAATGCCTGTAAATAGCATTAAAATCATCATCTTAGCATCCATGCATGTGCATTATATTAGTGTATAAAATACTGTAATTAAGGCCAAAATTATAGAATAAATAAAGAAAAGAAAAAGAATAAAATATTGTAAATATTTTATGACCCGAAACCCCGAGACCTAGGCATCTTGATGAATAGGTCGACAAGGAATAAAGTAGGGGGAGATAAGGGCCAAAAACACCAATACTTTTTCTATCCATTCTTTATTCATTTTGGGACCTATTTTTGGTTCCACTTTTTATACATCAAATAAAGAAACTTTGTACATAAAAGTTGTAGATAATTCTATAAAGAAAAATACAAAATTGATTTCACTGAAAAATAATGTACAGATAAAAAGTTATGGTCTGAATAAAAATCCAGAATGCCAACTTCCCAGACCCGTATCTCACCAATAAAAACTCCAAATGCAGCCTACTCACCTTTAATTGTATATAGAATAAAATAATCTATCCAATGGTGGTGGTTTCGCATTTGGCGGAGTTACGGTTTGAAAGTTGAGTTTCTGACCCCCATTGTATACTTGTACAGATTAAAATATTCAATTTATTCTTTATTCATTATTTTTGCATGTTTATATTTTTTTAATTATGTATATATTACTTATAATATACATTTACATTAAAACCAGAATAAAAATGCAAAGAAATCACAAAATAAAAATACTTGTATAAAGGATACATAGGTATACTTCCTATACATATACCTATACAAATAATACTTGTATTTTATTAAATATACAAAACATATCAGAAAAATAAAATAAAAATATATTTATGTACATAAAAGTATTTTATGTTTTTATAAAATAATAAGCAAAAATAATAACAATAAAATACACAAAATAAAATTAAAATACTAAAATACATAGGTAATATACCTATATAGGGCTAAAAAGTAAACTTGTAAAAATATGTACCGTAAAAATAAATAAAAATCATAATTAAATACTACATAAAATAACGAACATTTTTTATTTTATAATCATAATTTAATCCTATTTATTTCTATTTTTAAATGAATTAACAAAGCATTTTCTTTATCTTTTCCCTGGTTGGTCCACGTGGACCAACCAGGCGCCTCGGACTGTTGACCGGCGGGTCAACAGTCCATCCTTCACCCTTCACGTGTTGGTGCACCTCGTTTTTCGCCCGATTTCGCCCTTTTTTCGAGGTCACGCCGCTCGTCCTTCGTCCTCGCTTCCTTCTTGGAAGTTGATCACTGTAGACCCGTCTCCATCGTCGTTTCCTTAGATCTCCTTAGATCTGCTCGTCTCGCCCGTGACTCCCCCTCGAAGTCACACCCTCAACTCCCTTCAAATATGAACCCCTCACTTCCTTCCCCGGTTTGAGTCCCCTTGGTCCACCCTTCAGCGCCACCTTCGTGCTCCTGAGCTCCTTGGAGGTGACAGCTCCATCGCCAGCTTCTCAGCCAAGGCGTTCGAAGTCGAGGGAGCCTCCACCACCTCCGCCAACAGCCGACGTCGAGGTACCTTTCTTCCCTCTGGCTCCGGCCATCGAGGGCTCGCCCCACCTTCTTGTTTATCTCATTAGGTTCCTGTTAGCTGTAGCTTCAAAAACCCCAAAAAATTTCTAAGTCCCATCGCTTATTTCGCCCATCCAAGCATCCTCGCCGGAGCGCACCTCCGGCCACCGACGACCACTTCCCCTCGCGCATCGATTAGGTCCACCCCAGGTCCAGGCACTTTGCCCTGGACCTTCTGACTCTTCTTGCAGGTCAAAGACAACTTGAAAGCGCCTGGAGGCGAGTTTTGACGCTCGCCGGACCGTGGCCAAGCCCCCCAGCTCCGCCACCTTCGCCTGAGCACCTCGGCCGCCGCCACGGTATTTTGACGCCCCCAGGAGATAGACGAAGACCTGAGGAGCCTCCCGTCCCATTTTGAAGCCAAAAAGCTCATCGGAGACGGAGCTTGACCTCGGAGAACTTCGGCTCGCCGGAGTTCGTCGCGGTTCTTGCTCCGGCCTTCATCACCGTTGGATCGAGGTGGAGCTCCAGATTGCGCGTCGACCGTCTGATCTTCCACGCCCAGCCACCGTCGGATCTCTTTTTGAGATCTAATCTCAGACGTCGACGCCAACCGTCATCGGACGCCCTCGTGCTGCCACGTGGATAAGTGGCTCACTCCCCGCCGCTGGATCGCGCCCCGCCGCCAGCCGTTGGATTCGTGCCACGCGTCGGCGTCGGAGCGTCCGAGCGAGGGTATTTTGCATCCCAACCCTCACACTTTTTGTATTTAATATTTAGTATTTAAACTTTTGTCTGTAGTGTAGAAGTTTTGTAATATTTGCACAAAGACCCCCAGACTTTGTTTATTTGCATCCAGGTCCTTCGCCACGTCACCTCACGTGACCTGTACACGTGAGGGGTTGGCATTTTGCAAGGACACCCTCGGTCATTTGTGTATTATATTTTAGTCCTGAAACTTTCATATCAAGTGTAAACTTTTTGGATATTTTGCAAGTAGGCCCCCAGGGTTTGAGAAATCACATTTCAGTCCTCGCCAGGCGCGTGCAAGTCACACGCCCTGGTGGGAAAATTGCTACCGTACCCAGGCGGGTTCTGAAATTGTATTTTGGTGCTAAAAATTAAATATTCAGTTCAATATTTTGTGGAAAATTGCGTGCATGCCCCTGTATGTTTTGTAAATTGCATTTATACCCCTGCCAGGCTTATTTATTAATTGGATGCTTGTTGTATTTATTTGAATGATCATTTTAAGCTCAAAAATTCCACAAAAATAGGCTTAAGCTCCTGGTAACTTGTACTTGCACGCCATATTTTCACATTGCATTTTTATTGCATTTTCACATTTATTAAAAATCAAAAACATGCATTTATTTCACTGTTTGCATTAGAAAACCCATAAAAATTATAAAAACGTTTTGAAAAATTCCAAAAAAATTACCTAGTGTCTATTTTATCCTATTTTAGTGTCAGTCCAAAAATCATTAAAAATCTCAAAAGAAAAACACTAAAAATTTAAAAACACTCAAAAACTTCACAAAAATATATAAAATAGTAGAAAAAAAATCCAAAAATAGCAAATTCAGGTTCTGTGTGACACTTATTTTGTCATTTTTATTTGAAAAATAGTGTGAAAAGTTTTGGTTGCTGTTTGTTAATTTTAACTTGCATTTTAGTCACAGCCAGCCCTATTTCCACTGTTTTGCCTTAATTCAGTAATTAAATACCAAAAACACCTTGAAAAATCCCCAAAAATCACAAAAACAGTAGAAAACCATAAAAATACCAAAAAGATTTTATTTCTGAATTTTTGGGCATTTTTGCACAATTTTATAAATACTTTATCTTGCCTTTTATTACTTTGCTTCTAGTTTCCAATATTGAAAAAGAAAAAAAAATATAAAAAAAATATAAAATATAAAAATCAGAAACTTAAAAATCAAAATACAAAATTAAAAATTAAATAAAAAAATTTTAAAATTAAAAACCCACAAAAACATCTTTGCTTGCTTGCTTAGTGTAGACACATCACAAACACATTCACTCGAGCACATTTTTGTGAATTACCCTGCTTGCTCCCTGTGTTCGAACTCTCTGCATACTTGTCACTATACACCATTTGTGCAGAGTTAAAAATAAATTTTAACTCCACATTATTTCTAATTTATTGATCTTTAGTGTGGGTTAATTGTTGATTAAATACACTTTATTGTGGGTCGCCGCATCGACATCGGTTGTCTCCGCCTTGTGTGAGACATACTCTTTAGACCTACGATAAGCTGCGTTTATCAAATGGCGCCGTTGCCGGGGAGCAACAGCGAGTAGTTCACATTTTGTTTGATTGTGTTGATTGTCTACCATAGCCTTACTTTCTATCTCTTACATTTTTGATATATCTTGTTGAGCTATCTGACCATCTCTTTTCTTGTCTTCTTGCGAGGGACCGCGGAGCAGGGCGGATTGCTTAGGTGATCCGGAGCAACCTTGGGAAGCGGAGCCGGTCTTCTTGGGCCAAGCCGGCAGGAGAGAGCAGGAGGAGAGAAAGAGTGATTAGTTAGCTTGCATTTTATTTCTGTGAGAGAGTGACTTTTATAAGTTGTAATAATACAGGTACATTCGGACTTGGACACTACCGGGCCTAATTTCCGGGTGTCTGTTCACCCGGGGGCTCACCGCGGTTTTTGACGAGTTTTCCTCGCTTGTCATTTTCCGGTTTTGTTTTCCTTTTTCACTTCTTTTGTGGATTGAGCTCTTAGATTTAGGCCTGCTTGATCGAGTAACTTAGGTCCAAACACACTAATAACCTTTGCATGTACCTATAGCTCGTATTTAGACTTAGTTAAAAATTAAACAGTTAGCCCCCTTTCTTAGATCCGCCGCGCCGCGAGCCCTCTCCATCAAGCGCTACTCCTGAACTCGATGTGTCGAGAAGAGGAGGGGAGGGTCTAGACCGGACTCTTAGGATCGACGATAGGAGGTTGACTTGTGGTTCTTCACGCTAGCAGTTGCCTGTTCTAGGACGATTTCCGTTGTGCATATCGGCATATCGATTAGGTTTAAAAAATTCTGCTTTGCATCCCGCATGGAGAGAGCTGGGATTCGCTGTAAGTCTTCTAACTTGGCATCCATCATTTAGGCACAAAGGTGAGATTTCCATCTTTGTGTCAACTTGCACGGCTTTTCCGACTCTACTCTCCCTCTGTTTTTGGACAAAGTAGGATCAAGAAAACACAAACCGTTAGGCGCTTGTTTGAATCTACTCAAAAGAAGCGATAACACCAAAAAAAATTAAAAAAGGGGCTGCTAAGAAAACTTGACCAAAAATAAAATCGGTAATTGGATTCATTGCTTGGGGAGAGTAACACCCTCACTTGTATTCAGGTTGCATGGGAAGGTCTCCTTCCAAGTGAGGTGAGCGCTTCGTAAGGATTAGAGCCAAAAACCCAGCTTGTGGCTGCCTTGTGTATCGCCTGGATTTCCGAAGTATTGGCGCTTCTATCGTACGTGGACGAGTAGGGCTTGGTCAACATTGGTGACTCTCTATTGTGTAGAGCATCGACCTTGTCCGAAGTATCGAGCCTAGGCCACGCCTTCACGGGGGTGTCTGTCTCATCGTCTCGCGTCCGAGTAGGTTCTTGCACGCTTACGGGTGATTCTGTTGCGAGCGAGTTCCGAAGTATCGGTTTCGCCTATTGGCTTCCTCTCTTATTCTTTGGCTGAGTAGGGATCCAGGAAGGGTTACAAGGACCTCAAAAAGTGCAAGCTACAGGTTACACAGGAGGAGGACAAGTACGGGATACTCTTCCGGCAGTACTCTCTCTCCTTTAGGCGTAGCGTTCTAAGGACTCGTTAAAAGATAAATTCCTGAATCAAGCTAAAATTGACAAGATAAAAGCCGAACCTTCACGGCTTCACGTGTTGAGTTGGTGAACTCACCCCTGCTTTGTGTCTGATTGCTAGATTTGTTTAGGTCAAGATCAAAAACACCGCACAATCGTGCGCAATTTTGTTGCATCTCATTTCACTCTTCTTCTTCTACATTCCCTCGGCTCTTACCAATAATCAAGATGATGGGACGGAGATCTCTTAGGCCGACTTTGTCGGCACCGCTATCCCGCACTCCTCCTTATTCATCTAGGAATACCTCGGAGAGTCCGCTCTCCGAGCCTGAGTTTACATCCACCCTGTTCCCCCTCGACCACCCTTCTCATTCTCCTTCCATCAGTCCAAGAGTGTCAGAATTCAGTGCATCACAGTGTTCAGCTCATTCGACAGCACCTGAGATGGCCTCTTTTGCTTTTTCAGAAAATCCAGCCATGGCAGACAGAGGCGAGCATGAAGATGATCATGAGCACCCTCCATTCCTATTTGATCAGGCAGCCATCAATAATTCCTTGTTAGCATCCCTGGAGACCATGCAGAGGCAGATCCGTGACCAGGGTACATTCATGGGTGATCTCATGAGGGAGATAGCTCAGATGAGAGAGAACCGTGCTGGCGGAGAAGGTGGTGGAGGAGGAGGACCTGATGCAGGAGGAGCAGATCCAGACGCTGAGAGACCGCCATAGACCATTATGAGGGAGTTGCACAACCCAGCTGCATCCCTCACTCACCGGTGGATCAGACTCCCGCCAATCCACGGAGATTTCGAGCTTCGGCCCCACACGATCCAGCTGCTACCCAAGTTTCATGGGTTGCCGACCGAAGAGCCGCACCTCCACCTCCAAGAATTTGAGATGATATGCAGCACCATCCATGATCGGTTGATAACCGAGGACACAATCAAAATGATTGCCTTTCCATTCTCTTTGGTTGATAGAGCCGCATATTGGCTCAAGCATCTTGGGCAATTCGTCGATACTTGGGCAGATCTTCGGACCGCGTTTTTGAAGAAATACTATCCTCTCGGCCGAACCAATGCAGCTAGAGCTATGATTAGCAATTTTGTCATGATCCCAAATGAACAATTCCATGAAGCCTGGGATCGATTCAGAGAGCTCATCGACCGGTGTCCACATCATGATATATCCAAGCCCAATCTGGTTCAGAGTTTCTTTTGTGGGCTGACACCGGAGCTGCAGGGGCTTGTCAACGCTTCTTGCGGTGGATCATATTTTTCCAAGGGTGAAGATGACGTCTGGGCCATCTATGAAGGCATGGCAGAGAATTCAACCGTGATGACCCAGGCCCGAGTCTACACACAACAAAAGCCCCCGCAAGGAGCGGGATCATTTCAGAGGATCGCCCGCATCGATGCCGGTCCTAACACGTTGTCGGTAGCCGCAGCCCAAGCCGAATCAGCCGCAGCCGACATGGGCATTATTAGTGAAAAGTTGGACCGCATGGAGATCCTCGAGAAGAAGCAGAATCAAGGTCTTGCTCAGATGGACCTTCTCACCAAAACCATGAGTGACCTGAAGACTCAAATCTTATGCATTCAGGAGGCACAAGCTCATTCCCATCAGCCTCCCAGGTCACGGGCTAACTCCAGCAGTAGTAGTTCCAGCCAGGCCTCTACCTCATATCGCCAGGTGAACCATATTCAGGCAGACCCGGTTCCACTGCTACAGTACCATCCAGAGCGACCGCCGCCTTAGGAGACTCAGATGGTGGTTTATCAGCCGGAGCAGCCCCTGGCAGTTCTTCCTCCACCCTCCTTTGAGCAGGAACCATTGATGGAAGTCAATGGGATTTGGTATGACCGGTACCCTCAGCCTGGGATTCGTCGTGATCACCCCGGATTCCGTTGGGGCAACAATGGCTCCTCATCCCAACAACAGAACCCTGCCCAAGGACAGCAGAACAGCCAGCAACACCAACAGCAACAGCCCCAGTACGCCCAGCAGTAGTATCAGAGTGGTCCTCGTCCCACCTATCAGGGACAGCAGTAGAGGCAGCGCCAGCTGCCTCAGCAGTCTTATACCCATCCACCCCAATTTCAACCACAACAACAGCAACAGCCTCATTTCCAGCAGGGACAACCATCCGGTTCTCAGGTTCCCGCTTTTGAGAACCCAGCTCTCGATGATCTTGCCCGCTTGCTATCTGAACAGCGAGCCTCTTTCAGGCAAGAAATGGATGAATTCCGGCAGGAGATGAGGGACATCATGAAAGGCAAGGCCGCCATACCCGCTCAGATTGAACCTAACCCGAACAATCTGAAAAGGAAGTCTGAGCAGGTAGAGTTTACAGAGGATACCTCTCCTAGTGATTATTTGAGTGACATATCTTATTCCTATCATGATGCTGATTTTGTTACTACTAGGAGCGGTAGGATGCCAGCCGGCGGCGCCTCTTCTGAGCGACAACCAGAGGCAGGATCAGGAGCGCCAGAGGAGCAGAGGAGCGGTGCTGATGCCGCTCATGATGATGTTGATGGTGGTGCTGATGCCACCCATGATGAAGACCAGGACGACGGTGCTGATGCCGTCGTGATACCAGATACAGACGGTGATGCTGATGCCACCATTTTGGATGATGAATCAGAGCGCGGTGCTGATGCCGCGAAGACCGGTGCTAGTGGTGGAGCTGAGGCCACCACATCTACTTTTGTTGAGCCACCAACTGTGATGTTACCACATTTTGTACCTAGGGACTGTGGAAACAAAAACAAGAACAAAAATATGAATAAAGGAAAGGTTTCTATTCAAATTGCGGATCCATATGTGATGCATGATGATGGTTGTGTGGATCCTTCTTCTTCACAGGCACAGGAACCGATTCCTAGTCCTCCATCTGAGGAGGGCGCTGCCGTCCCCTTCCCTGAGGCGCTCCGCCGTACGAAGGGGAATAAAGAAGAAAATCCCAAAAAGAGCCAACAGGTAGAGTTCGGCAACGAAATGATTGACAGATTCCACATTCAGCTGACTCTACGAGAAGCATTTGAGCATATCCCCTTCTTCAAAAAGAACTTGAAAGATACAACTACTGTCCGAAGGAAGAAGAGGCACAGAGACCAAATCCATATGCTCACTCATGACACATGTTGCACCATCCAGAACAAGCTGCCAGCCAAGCGACCAGACGCAGGAGCTCCCTATGTCAGATGCGAGATTCAGGAGCAGCAGTTTGATCGTACTCTATTAGACAGCGGCTCTTCAATTAACCTCCTTCCGGCAGCCTTACTCAAGCGATTCGAGTTTGGCCCTCTTCTTCGAAGCAGAACAATCCTTCAGTTTGCTGACAGATCGATAAAGAGGCCGAAGGGGTTATTGAAAGACGTGGTCGTTACCATTCAGGGCCTGAAATTCCCCGTGGACTTCGTTGTGTTGGACATGGAGATCCCTGAGTCGGTAACCGATGCCCCCATCATACTTGGACGCCCATTCTTGGCCACAGCTAAGGCGGTGACTGACCATGACCACTTGAAGGATATTGAGTATCCTTAAGCGCATCACGGAAGCGTGTCGATCGCATCGTATGCAATCGGAGCAACTAGTCGTACTAGATGCTAGATGCAACGGAAATTAAAAATTTTTAACTTTAAAGATGAAACCACATGATCACGAGAACACTTCTCGGATCGTTTCATCAAACCACAAAGCACAAGGAATACCTCTTGAAGCGTGGTTGTGATCGCGAGATCCCAAAGTAGAGATCCTCCTATCTTAAGTCCGATCCACGAAGAACGCACTTGCGGACGCGATGATGAGTCACGTTCCTTCCCGCAATCCTCGATGAAGATCCAAGCGATGGCTCCCTCGATTTCGTCAAACGAAATCCATCGTCTTCCTTTAGAGTAAGAAACTCCAAAGAAGATGGAGATCCACGAGTCGTCGAAGAAGAAGCCGAGAGTCTCTCCTTTCTCAACACAAAGTGGACGGCCACTTAATGGAGAAGAGAAAGAGAGAGAGGGCGAGAATGAGAAAGAGAGAGAGAGAGAGAGTTGTCACCTTGTACAACTCTTAATGATGTACCATGGAAGGCTACCCTAGCCCTCTATTTATATTAGTTTAGGATCCAATGGATCTCAATCCATGGGACACATGGATCCAAAGGCTATGCTTGATCCAAAGGCCCTCGGAATGGAAGCGTCATGGATATACAATCGTTTATGATCACATCACCCTCAGGTATTCCCAATATCTGTACATCCTGCATACTGGAAGACCCATGGTCAACCCGAAGATCAAGATCAATTTTACACTGTCTTCTTCAGGGTTTGATCACTAAGTTTCTCATTTGATCATTGGGATTTGGTATCGATCATATACTTTCCAAAAGCATATATCATACCTAGGTCTTGATCATATACTTTCCAAAAGTATATATCAAACCTACAAATTCAGTCAAGCTTCCAAAGCGAGACGACCGTGCACGGAATTTGATTCCTCCCAATATCTCATGAGTGAGCTCATGTCTTCCGGTTCAGTAGTGAACCTGTATGATCCCTTTGAGAGATCGTATTACTCATATGCCCTTATATGCACACCAACGCGCCGGTGTATAGACCTTGGTTAGGTCATCAACCTATTGGTCTGTCAAATGTACACACTCAGACATATAGAAATACATCTGTCTCCGGTCAAAGGATGCGTGCCTATGCTGTGACAGCATTCAACATAGGACTTAGGTTATCTCGATCTCGTTAAGTCAACTTTTTGACCTAACTAATCTGACACCTCCGAATCTCTATTCCTATGCAGAGGACCTGCATCAAGAGGTCGGTCAGATATCAGCCTATGTGAGAAAGGATTGCCATCTCCTACTCAGGCTGGAGATCACATCTTAACAATCATTTGACGGTGCTTGATGAGTCCTCAATCTAACTTTTTAGATATTCATCCAAGCACCAGCCTCTATGATTCAATAATTGAATCAACAGCTGTATGATCATTAAGATAGCCATAGTACATAACCCTAATTGTACAGAGGGACCTATTATGCAAATTATTTATTCTTCATTTCAGATCAGGGAATGATATTCGCAATAACATTTATTGCATAATGGCTCGCCGTGGGCTCACATGTCCAACATGTGGGAAGGTGTGCTTTCGCGTAGAGGGCGAGACCATACAAATAGAGACGATCGAGGAAACCAGGGCTAGAGAGTTAGAATGCTCAGAGCAGTCCAGTGAAGCAGCGCAGATGACAGAGGAAGAGCTAGACATCCACCAGGTTTGTGATTTTGAGATAACTGATGATGAATCAAACTGGACAGATCCTGTAGCACCGACCCTCGCCTTGCCTACAGATTCACTGTATCTCAAGCTCATGGCAGTCGAGAGTCGGGAGAGCACACTCCTGGACGAGGATACACCCGAGGCTGATAGTGTTGGGATGAGTGGTGCCGGTGATTTTCATTCTTGTTCATCTTCTTCTGATCCCTCAGATTCAGACATTGACTGGGATGATTTTGATGATTATTTACCTTGTCTGATTCCTTCCGAGCCGACAACCATGGCAGAGTGCGAGCCAGTGCAGTTTATAGATGATTCAGCAGGCCGCCCTTCGTCAGAAATTCAGGCAGAGCGAGAGTTCTTCCATGCAGACCTGGTCGCCTTCACGCAGACATACCAGAAGCCAGATCTGCCACCTCCCAGTTGTCCAGAACTGAAACCTCTTCCGCAGTCAATGAAGTATAGATTCCTTGTGGGTGAGCCAGAAATGCACCCAATCATCATCTCAGCAGATTTGACTGGAGAACAAGAATCTCGTCTGATGGAGGTTCTTGAAAGGAACCGCAAGGCAATCGGTTGGAGTATAGCTGATCTCCAGGGGATTAGTCCGGCTCTGTGCTCTCACCACATTTATCTTGAGGACAACGCTAGGCCGTCGCGTGAGTTCCAACGACGGCTGAACCCGAATCTTCGGGACGTAGTCATGAAAGAAATTTCCAAGTGGTGGAGCGCCGATTTTATCTACCCCATCTCCGACTCCAAATGGGTTAGTCCACTACATGTGGTACCCAAGAAGACGGGTATCACTACAGTTGTCAACGAGTCTGGAGAAGAGATCGCGGCCAGAGTACCAACTTCTTGGAGGGTCTGTGTGGACTACAGACGATTGAATGAGGCCACCAAGAAAGATCACTTCCCGCTGCCCTTCATTGATCAGATTATCGAGCGGCTAGCTGGGAAGAGTCATTACTGTTTCCTTGACGGGTACTCTTGATATAATCAAGTGGCCATTGCGCCCGAAGATCAGGAGAAAACGACATTCACCTGTCCGTTTGGGACGTATGCTTTCAGACGGATGCCCTTTGGTCTATGTAACGCTCCAGCGATATTCCAAAGGTGCATGTTGTCCATCTTCTCGGACATGGTGGGTGATTGTCTCGAGGTCTTCATGGATGACTTCTCGGTTTATGGCGACGGGTTCGACGCTTGTCTTGACTGCCTAGACCGTGTGCTGAAGCGCTGCATTGAGGTTAATCTTGTATTATCCTGGGAGAAGAGTCATTTCATGATGACTCAAGGGACGGTCCTTGGTCACATCGTCTCTAACAGGGGCATGGAGGTCGATCCCGCCAAGGTGGATATCATCAGAAAACTCAATCCGCCGTCCAATTTGCGTCAGTTACGGTCTTTTCTGGGGCATGTCGGTTTCTACCGACGGTTCATTCAGGACTTCAGTCGTATTGCCCGACCGCTCACTGACTTGCTGACAAAAGACACCGAGTTTATTGTCAATGATAAGTGTCTTGAATCTTTTGAAACTCTCAAGAATATGGTTGTTTCATCTCCTGTCCTTCAGCCACCCGATTGGTCTCTTCCATTCGAGATCATGACGGATGCTTCAGATTTTGCCGTTGGGGCTGTGCTCGGGCAGAGGAGGGATGGATTACCTTTTGCCATTCACTACGCCAGCCGGACTTTGGATGCCGCTCAGCGGAATTACACTGTGACTGAGAAAGAGATGCTGACCGTAGTCTTCGCTCTTGATAAGTATCGATCTTACATTCTCGGATCTAGAGTGACCATCTACACTGATCACACCACCATCCGGTATTTAATGGCTAAGAAGGATACCAAAGCACGTCTCACCAGATGGATCCTTCTACTCCAGGAATTTGATATTGAGATTAAGGACAAGCCTAGAGTCAAGAATGTGGTGGCAGATCATCTCTCCAGGTTGGAGAATCTTGAGGAATCTGAGCCCAGCGCACCTATCACAGAAACTTTTCCAGATGAGGCGATCTTGGTTGTCACCTCACTCCCATGGTATGCCGACTTTGTAAACTACCTTGTTGCCAAGACAGTCCCTCAGGGTTGGCCCAGACAGAAACTTGAGACCTTCCTAGCTAAGGCCAAGTTTTATCATTGGGAGGATCCCATCCTTTATCATGAAGGAGGGGATAGTATCTGGAGGAGGTGCATTCCTCAAGAAGAGCAGCAAAGCGTCCTCACATATTGCCGCAAGCTTGAGGCAGGAGGACATCATTCTGGAAAAAGGACAGCACAGAAGGTGCTTCAATCCGGCCTATGGTGGCCTACTCTCTTCAAGGATTCTGATGAGTTCGTGAAGAGATGTACTGACTGTCAGAAAATGGGAACCTGCGGATAGAGAGACATGATGCCCATGCAACCCATTCACTTTTGTGAGGTTTTTGATGCATGGGGGATTGATTTCATGGGCCCATTTCCTAAGAGTCAGGGATTCGAGCATATTTTGCTCGCCGTGGATTATGTCAGCCGATGGGTTGAGGCCATCCCCGCCCGAGCCGCAGATGCGAAAACCGTATGCAAATTCTTGAGGAAAAATATCATTTCACGGTTCGGGGTACCTAGAGTCTTGATTTCAGACGGGGGGTCTCACTTCATCAATGACAAAGTCAGGGCCCTTGCAGACGAGTTCGACATTGACCATCGGGTTGCCACTCCTTATCACCCTCAGACTAATGGTCTTGCCGAAGTATCGAATCGGGAGATAAAGACTATCTTGCAGAAAGTTGTCCGCCCAGACCGAAAGGATTGGTCACAACTTTTGGACTCGGTCTTGTGGGCTTATCGGACTTCTTTCAAGAATCCATTGGGGACATCTCCCTTTCGTCTCGTCTATGGCAAGCCGTGCCATTTGCCAGTGGAAATCAAGCACAAATCTTTTTGGGCAGTCACTGAGTTGCTTTTGGATCCCGAGAGTGTAGGTGACCAGAGAAGAGCAGAATTGGCAGCCCTGGAAGAACTGAGAGACACAGACTTTTCGAACAGCCTACAGTACAAAGAGAAAGTGAAGACATGGCACGATTCGCACATCAGCCATAAACAGTTTGAGCCAGATCAGAGAGTATGGTTGTTTGATTCCAGGCTGAAATTATTCCCAGGGAAGTTGCAGAGCAAGTGGAAAGGTCCGTATGTGGTCAGGAAGGTACATGACAATGGCAGCATCGACATATCCGAACCGTCATCTTCCTCTACCTTCCGCGTCAATGGTCAACGCCTGAAACTATATCTTGATCATGATCCACCGACCATTGACGTTGCCCCCATTCTTCTGGTATGAGATGTACTCTTTGACTCACATTATCTGCATCTCATACACGGTGAGCATTTCCATCTTTCGCTGTACAGATCCATCTGTTCATGTCACGATTTCATCTGTTAATGCATTCTCTTCTTTTCTTCTTTTCTTCTTTTCCATCTATCAAAAAGGTGCCGCCCTTGTAAACAGTTTTCCATACTTAGGACGTACTTTGTCCTAAGTATAGGGGGTGTGCACCCCGAGTATTTCCATTCTTTGATCCTCTCCATTGTCTCCTCTTCTTGTCTATACTTAGGGATATCTTACCCTAAGTATAGGGGGAGACAATCTGAGTACGATCTGTTCATTCCCACCCTTGACCCTCCCTGCGTTGTGTACAGTCTGCTATACTTAGGATTATTTGATCCTAAGTATAGGGGGGACGGTCAACTTCTCATTCATTAATTCATTCATTCTTTAGACTTGCCTATACTTAGTACGAGTTATGTCTTCGCTTTTCTCTCCGATCTATGAGGACATAGCTCAAGCTAAGTATAGGGGGGTCGTATATACTACGTATATACTTTAGCCATAACTCGTACTTTCGTAATAAATATGGCTATTAATTCTTTAAAACTCATTAAAAATCCTTAATAAAAAGATGTGGTTATTCCTCAATTTCTTTTTGTATTTACTGATTAATAAATCAGGTGAAAATGTTTTTTGCAAAATGTTTGAAAAATAGTTTGAAAATCTTTGTGAACATCTATTAAAAACTATTTTGAAAATATCTTGTTACATGTTTTCAACCTGTGTAAAAAGAGTGGTTTGTAAAATTTATTTTCTTTGTGTGAAATAAAATGTTTGAAAAATGATTTGCAAATGGTTTGAAAAATGGTTGCAAAAATATTTGAAAAATCTATATATACTGTTTTGAAAGCCTTTGCAAAATGATTTTCAAATGTGTGTACATGTTTGTAAAAATGTTTGTAAAAACTATTTTGGACTATAGTTTTCAAAAAAAATCGTGTGAAAAAGCTTGTGTCAAATAAGTTTGAGGAATACATACATCACACTAAAAATCCACTATATATATATGTATAAAACTGACCACTTACCCTTGTGAATTCTTAAAATCCACTTCTTGTATATATAAGAAGCACTCCCATGTACATAGCTTTCACCTAGTTTTCAGCCAAAACTTTTTGATTTCAAAAATCCCAAAAACATTTGCAAAATTAAAATCCAAAAACATCTGAAAAATCTTTTTGAAAAATACAAAAAATGCATCTGCATGCATCATCATTATCTTTTCAAAAATCCATAAAAAGTTCAAAATTTTTGAAAATTGCATTACAAAAATATTTTCTGCATAGCGTTGCATGGCATGAGCATTTTTCGGATTGAGTTTGATAGTTGAACAAGTCTAAGTAAAATCCGGAGATTGGAGCTTGATTGGACCTTAAAATCTACCTAATAACAGGAACCTTAGAGGAACTGGGTTTGAGGTACTTCAGGTCTAGTTGACTTAATTCTTTGAGGATCACGGGACTTGATTCAATGGATTCTTGACTGCCTAAGTAGAGTATTTCGGAGCACACGCACGACTCTTGTTGATAATGACCTAACTTGGACACCTGCACCTTTCACATAGCTCTCCACGGATGAGGTGGTGAGGAGGCAGTTTCCTTTGGCTTGGGGTAGCATATGAGGGTAGTACTTCTAGACGGAACCTCTCTTCTTCTTATAGTGAAGGAAGTGCACCTCAACTTGGTCTAGTGGTGATGAAGGCTAAAGACAGAAGCCGTGGGTTGCAATAAAGCTTCAAAAGAGGGATAGTCTACTGGCTCAAGAAGAAATTTCTTGTATATATGCTGCACCATGTAGATATGTTGTACAGATGCAATTGAAGAAAAAAAAACTCCAAAAAACAGTGGTGGGTCGGATTGAAAATTTAATAACCCCACCGGAGTGTATATAGCCCAATAAAGCAAAAGCTTATGATATCCATGTTACATCTCATGAAGCTTGCAGCGGGAGACTTAGCTACACTGGTTGAGCTCCCAAAAGTCTATACTTCTTCCCCCTCTTCTTGAGCCAGTTGCACTTGAACTTAGAAGGGAATACCCCGCTTCTCGAGGAAAGAGTTGCTAGACCGAGGCATTAGAGTTACCAGGTTGGGGGAGGTTGTTTCTTTGTTACTTCTGAGGTGGGGAGCTCCATATCACTTACACTGTACGAGTCAGACTCATAGTCGTAAGAGTTTGCGTATGAGTTGAAGTATTTCTGACCTGGCTATTGAGGAGACTTGGACAGAGTTTTGGGATTCTCAAGGACTGTTGGATTTCAAACTTGATTCTCATTAAGGTTCCGACCGCACTAAAATTCCAAAGGTCCGACTTAAGCTCCAAACTTTGATTTTGCGAAGACACGTTCGATAAAACTTAATCTAATTTTCTTCTTTTTCTTTTCTTTCTTTTTCTTTTGCACTTATTGCATAAGTGTTTGCTAGGGACTAGCAAAGGTAAAGTATAGGGGGATGATGAATCCACATTTCATCATCTTTATTCTATCATTTTGGCACCAAAAACCCTAGCAAATGCCTGTAAATAGCATTAAAATCATCATCTTAGCATCCATGCATGTGCATTGTATTAGTGTATAAAATACTGTAATTAAGGCCAAAATTATAGAATAAATAAAGAAAAGAAAAAGAATAAAATATTGTAAATATTTTATGACCCGAAACCCCGAGACCTAGGCATCTTGATGAATAGGTCGACAAGGAATAAAGTAGGGGGAGATAAGGGCCAAAAACACCAATACTTTTTCTATCCATTCTTTATTCATTTTGGGACCTATTTTTGGTTCCACTTTTTATACATCAAATAAAGAAACTTTGTACATAAAAGTTGTAGATAATTCTATAAAGAAAAATACAAAATTGATTTCACTGAAAAATAATGTACAGATAAAAAGTTATGGTCTGAATAAAAATCCAGAATGCCAACTTCCCAGACCCGTATCTCACCAATAAAAACTCCAAATGCAGCCTACTCACCTTTAATTGTATATAGAATAAAATAATCTATCCAATGGTGGTGGTTTCGCATTTGGCGGAGTTACGGTTTGAAAGTTGAGTTTCTGACCCCCATTGTATACTTGTACAGATTAAAATATTCAATTTATTCTTTATTCATTATTTTTGCATGTTTATATTTTTTTAATTATGTATATATTACTTATAATATACATTTATATTAAAACCAGAATAAAAATGCAAAGAAATCACAAAATAAAAATACTTGTATAAAGGATACATAGGTATACTGCCTATACATATACCTATACAAATAATACTTGTATTTTATTAAATATACAAAACATATCAGAAAAATAAAATAAAAATATATTTATGTACATAAAAGTATTTTATGTTTTTATAAAATAATAAGCAAAAATAATAACAATAAAATACACAAAATAAAATTAAAATACTAAAATACATAGGTAATATACCTATATAGGGCTAAAAAGTAAACTTGTAAAAATATGTACCGTAAAAATAAATAAAAATCATAATTAAATACTACATAAAATAACGAACATTTTTTATTTTATAATCATAATTTAATCCTATTTATTTCTATTTTTAAATGAATTAACAAAGCATTTTCTTTATCTTTTCCCTGGTTGGTCCACGTGGACCAACCAGGCGCCTCGGACTGTTGATCGGCGGGTCAACAGTCCATCCTTCACCCTTCACGTGTTGGTGCACCTCGTTTTTCGCCCGATTTCGCCCTTTTTTCGAGGTCGCGCCGCTCGTCCTTCGTCCTCGCTTCCTTCTTGGAAGTTGATCACTGTAGACCCGTCTCCATCGCCGTTTCCTTAGATCTCCTTAGATCTGCTCGTCTCGCCCGTGACTCCCCTCGAAGTCACACCCTCAACTCCCTTCAAATATGAACCCCTCACTTCCTTCCCCGGTTTGAGTCCCCTTGGTCCACCCTTCAGCGCCACCTTCGTGCTCCTGAGCTCCTTGGAGGTGACAGCTCCATCGCCAGCTTCTCAGCCAAGGCGTTCGAAGTCGAGGGAGCCTCCACCCCCTCCGCCAACAGCCGACGTCGAGGTACCTTTCTTCCCTCTGGCTCCGGCCATCGAGGGCTCGCCCCACCTTCTTGTTTATCTCATTAGGTTCCTGTTAGCTGTAGCTTCAAAAACCCCAAAAAATTTCTAAGTCCCATCGCTTATTTCGCCCATCCAAGCATCCTCGCCGGAGCGCACCTCCGGCCACCGACGACCACTTCCCCTCGCGCATCGATTAGGTCCACCCCAGGTCCAGGCACTTTGCCCTGGACCTTCTGACTCTTCTTGCAGGTCAAAGACAACTTGAAAGCGCCTGGAGGCGAGTTTTGACGCTCATCGGACCGTGGCCAAGCCCCCCAGCTCCGCCACCTTCGCCTGAGCACCTCGGCCGCCGCCGCGGTATTTTGACGCCCCCAGGAGATAGACGAAGACCTGAGAAGCCTCCCGTCCCATTTTGAAGCCAAAAAGCTCATCGGAGACGGAGCTTGACCTCGGAGAACTTCGGCTCGCCGGAGTTCGTCGCGGTTCTTGCTCCGGCCTTCATCACCGTTGGATCGAGGTGGAGCTCCAGATTGCGCGTCGACCGTCCGATCTTCCACGCCCAGCCACCGTCGGATCTCTTTTTGAGATCTAATCTCAGACGTCGACGCCAACCGTCATCGGACGTCCTCGTGCTGCCACGTGGATAAGTGGCTCGCTCCCCGCCGCTGGATCGCGCCCCGCCGCCAGCCGTTGGATTCGTGCCACGCATCGTCGTCGGAGCGTCCGAGCGAGGGTATTTTGCATCCCAACCCTCGCACTTTTTGTATTTAATATTTAGTATTTAAACTTTTGTCTGTAGTGTAGAAGTTTTGTAATATTTGCACAAAGACCCCCAAACTTTGTTTATTTGCATCGAGGTCCTTCGCCACGTCACCTCACGTGACCTGTACACGTGAGGGGGTGGGCATTTTGCAAGGACACCCTCGGTCATTTGTGTATTATATGTTAGTCCTGAAACTTTCATATCAAGTGTAAACTTTTTGGATATTTTGCAAGTAGGCCCCCAGGGTTTGAGAAATCACATTTCAGTCCTCGCCAGGCGCGTGCAAGTCACGCGCCCTGGTGGGAAAATTGCTACCGTACCCAGGCGGGTTCTGAAATTGTATTTTGGTGCTAAAAATTAAATATTCAGTTCAATATTTTGTGGAAAATTGCGTGCATGCCCCTGTATGTTTTGTAAATTGCATTTATATCCCTGCCAGGCTTATTTATTAATTGGATGCTTGTTGTATTTATTTGAATGATCATTTTAAGCTCAAAAATTCCACAAAAATAGGCTTAAGCTCCTGGTAACTTGTACTTGCACGCCATATTTTCACATTGCATTTTTATTGCATTTTCACATTTATTAAAAATAAAAAACATGCATTTATTTCACTGTTTGCATTAGAAAACCCATAAAAATTATAAAAACGTTTTGAAAAATTCCAAAAAAATTACCTAGTGTCTATTTTATCCTATTTTAGTGTCAGTCCAAAAATCATTAAAAATCTCAAAAGAAAAACACTAAAAATTTAAAAACACTCAAAAACTTCAAAAAAAATATAAAATAGTAGAAAAAATCCAAAAATAGCAAATTCAGGTTCTGTGTGTCACTTATTTTATCATTTTTATTTGAAAAATAGTGTGAAAAGTTTTGGTTGCTGTTTGTTAATTTTAACTTGCATTTTAGTCACAGCCAGCCCTATTTCCACTGTTTTGCCTTAATTCAGTAATTAAGTACCAAAAACACCTTGGAAAATCCCCAAAAATCACAAAAACAGTAGAAAACCATAAAAATACCAAAAAGATTTTATTTCTGAATTTTTGGGCATTTTTGCACAATTTTATAAATACTTTATCTTGCCTTTTATTACTTTGCTTCTAGTTTCCAATATTGAAAAAGGAAAAAATATAAAAAAAATATAAAATATAAAAATCAGAAACTTAAAAATCAAAATACAAAATTAAAAATTAAATAAAAAAATTTTAAAATTAAAAACCCACAAAAACATCTTTGCTTGCTTGCTTAGTGTAGACACATCACAAACACATTCACTTGAGCACATTTTTGTGAATTACCCTGCTTGCTCCCTGTGTTCGAACTCTCTGCATACTTGTCACTATACACCATTTGTGCAGAGTTAAAAATAAATTTTAACTCCACATTATTTCTAATTTATTGATCTTTAGTGTGGGTTAATTGTTGATTAAATACACTTTATTGTGGGTCGCCCCATCGACATCGGTTGTCTCCGCCTTGTGTGAGACATACTCTTTAGACCTACGATAATCTGCGTTTATCACTAGGGCACGCCTGCAAAATACCCAACCCTGCACGTGATTGGCGCACGCTTGGGAAGGACCTAAACGCAATATCAAAAACACCCAAGGGCTTACATTCAAATAAACCAAAAATATTACACGTTACAGAACAGTTCCTGGATTAAAACGAAATAACCAAATATGCGAGGGGGTCCTAGCAAAATACCCAGCCCCTCACGTGCACAGGCACGTGAGGTGACGTGGATAGGACCTAATAGCAAAAAAGTCGGAGCAAGAACAGGGGAGGAACGTCGGCGAGGCGACCTTCCCCGAGCTCTAGCTCCGTCCTCCGGTGATCTCTTGGGCTTCAAAAAGGGCCTGGAGGCTCCTGGTAGTTAGCTCTATCTCTTGGGGGCACCAAAAGGCTCCGGGGATGGTCATAGGTCGCTGGAGAAGGTGGCAGAGCTGAAGGGCTTCGCGGGTGCTCCGACGATCTTCAAAACGAGCCCCAGGCTCGAGTCAACGTGCTTTGACCTGCAGAAAGGGGTGAGAGGGTCCAGGGCAAAGTGCCTGGACCCCGCGGAGGTGGAAACGAGGCGATGGGCGACGGTGCTCGGTGGGTGGCCGGAGGAGCACTCCGGCAAAGTGATCGATTGAGTGGGTTGGTGGATGAAACGTGAGATTTCTTGGGGGGGGGGGGACGATCCTAATGCTAAGGCGAACGAAATGCAAAGAAAATAAAGGGGAGAGAGTGGCTGCCTCGATGGTTAAAACCAGAGGGAGATGTACCTCGATGCCGGCGAAAGGCGGAGGTGGTGGAGCTGCCTCGGGCGTCGCTCGACTGGCCTGAAGCTCTGGAGAGGAAGTTGTCACCTTCCTCGAGCTCGCGGGCGTGAGAGAGGGAGCTAAGCCTATGGAAGAGGGATTCAAAATGGGCTCGAAAGTCGGAGGGTCGAATATGAAGATTTGACATTGTGGCTCAGACGCTCCAAAGGTCGAGGAAGATGGCTCGAATCGCCGCTCCTCGGCCCTAGGAAAGCCTAGGGCGTGAAAGAGCAAGGATCGAGGAGCAAAAGTGCTTCATGTCGCTACGAGAATGGATGCAAGATTTGACCTAGAAAAATCCGCCAAATCGGACAAAAAACTAGGTCTGATGCATGGCAGGGGGAAGGATGACCAGTTGACCCACCGGTCAACGTGGGCTGGCACTTGGTTGGTCCACGTGGACCAACCAGGAAAAATCCCTGATAAATTATTTGTAAATTCAATAAAAAATAGAAAACGAATTAATTATTTTTTGATTATTAGATAAAAATGTTTATTATTTTATGAAGTATTTTATTACGATTTTTAGTTATTTTTATCAGGTGTAAAAATAAAAGTTACCATTTTAGTCTTATATAGGTATATATATGTATCTTAGTGTTTTATTTTTATTTTGTATATTTAATATTATTATTTTTGTTTATTATTTTATAAATTTATAAAATATTTTTATACACTTAAATATATTTTTATTTTATTTTTCTGATGTATTTGATACACTTAATAAAATAAAAGTGTGAATGATATAGGTATATATACAGGTATTATACCTATGTGTATTATATACAAGTATTTATTTTGTATTTTCTTGAGGTTTTTATTCTGATTTTAATATACACATAAATTATAAATAATATTTACAAAATTATAAAAAAATATGAAATTATAAAACTAATGAATAATAAATAAAATGAATATTTTAATCTGTATAAGTATACAATAGGGGGCCAAAACTCAACTTTCAAACCGTAACTTCGTAAAATGCGAAACCACTGCCATTAAATAGTTTATTTTAAATTTTATACAATTAAAGTGAGTTTGACGCATTTCGAGTTTTTTTTTGGGAGATACAGGTCTGGGAAGTTGGGATTCTGGAATTTTATTCGGATCATAACTTTTTATCTGTTCATTATTTTTTAGCGAAATAAATTTTGTATTTTTATTTAGTTAATTATCTACAACTTTTATGTACACAGTTTCTTTATTAGATGTATAAAAAGTAGAGTCAAAAATAGGTCCCAAAATGAATAAAGAATGAATGAATATGTATTTTTATTGTCTCCTGGCCCTTATCCCCCTTACTTTATTCCTTGTCGACCTATTCATCTAGATGCCTAGGTCTCGGGGCTTTGGGTCACAAAATATTTACAATATTTTATTCTTTTTCTTTTCTTTTATTTATTCTATAATTTTGGCTTTAAATATAGTATTTTATACACTATTTACATGCACATGCATGAATGCTAAGATGCTGGAATTAAGGGTATCTACACGCATTTGCCAGGATTTTTGAGGCCAAAATGATGGAATAAAGATGATGAAATGTGGATTCATCATCCCCCTATACTTTGCCTTTGCTAGTTTCTAGCAAACACTTATGCAATAAGTGCAGAAAAAAGTAAAGAAAAAGAAGAAGGTGGATTAAATTTAATTATCAAACTTGTCCTCATGAAATCAAAGTTTGGAGCTTAAGTCGGACCTTTGGACTTTTAGTGCAGTTGGAACCTTAATGAGAACTGGATTTGAAATCCAACAGTCCCTGAGAATCCCAAAACTCTGTTCAAGTCTCTTCAATAGCCAGGTCAGATATACTTCAACTCATACGCAAACCCTTACGACTATGAATCTGAGTCGTACAATGTAAGTGATAGTGTCTCTCCCCAACTAGAGTGGTACAGAGACTGACTTCTCCAGCGTGACAACCAATGATTCCCCAATCCAACAACTCATTCCTCAAGAAGCAGGGTATTCCCTTCTAAGTTCAAGTGGCAACCAGCTCAAGAGGGGGGTGAAGAGAAGAATGGATGGTAGCCAGTGTAGCTACCTATCCTAGGATGCAAGACCAGTGTAGTCAAGTCATCGAGCTGCAGGCTCACATAATTTGACTTTGAAGCTCAAGCTTTCTTATTTGACTATACAACATATGTACACTCCGGCAGGTATTTTTATTTTTGTACAGGCCTGACCACTTTTTTTTGGAGTTTTTGCTTTTGCATTTTTTTAATACTATATACAACAGCATTTACATAGAGAGTTTTTCCTCTTGAGCCAGTAGACTATCCCTCTTTTGAAGCTTTATTGCAACCCACGATCTCCTATCCTCGAAACTCATCATCACTGGATGGGTTGGGGTGCACTTCCCTCCTGATGAATCTCGTATTCGTCATGCTAAAAACTCCTTATTAAAATCTCTGCTTAAACAAGCCAATAAAAATATCCTCTAATTTTCCCATTTTTATCATGTACCATATTGTGTATAATTAGCCTTTAATTATTTGTATTTAATTGCCCTTATTTTTCTGTAATTATTTTATCACTCAAAAACCCTAAAAATTAGGTAGATAAGTTGTCTATAATTCACTGACCTTTAAAACCACAAAAAAAATGCAAAAACAGCGCAAAACAACAAAATCGGTGTTTTTATTCCCTTAAAAAATACACCCAAAAATAGCTTTTGTACAGATTATCTTTTGACTTTTTGCCCAACATAAAAGTTGTAGATCTCGTCGAGACGAGCAACTTTCATGTTTTGACTTTTTCCAAATTCGGCCTCTAACTATATCTTTTATATTTTTCTTTGTATTTTTTGTTTGATTTATTCTGATTGGGCCACGTGGCGCCCCCTGGGCCGGCCACGTGGCCCGCGTCCCCTTCCGCCACGCGGCACCCTCCTGGATGGTTGGATCCACCCACCTCCACTTCCATCTCCTCCGTCCACCGCCGCTCCATTCCCAGCCGCCCGATCGTCTCCTTGGATCTGATCTTGGCTGCTACTTCCCGCCTATATCTCAGCCCTCCAATATCCACTCATCCTACGCTCATCTGTGCAGCCACGTTAGCCCCTCACCATAGCCGTTCGATCAATTCCTCATCCTACGCCTCCTGAGCAGCCGCGTCACCCCTTTAATCTCAACCGCCCGATCCTCTTGCCATCTGAAGGCTCTCCAACTGCCACGTCATCTCTTCACCTACCACCGTTGGATGCCCACCATCTTCCAATCCAAACCGTTCTTCACCGCCTCGCATCCAGCCGTACGATCAGATCTAATGATCTGATCGCATCCCTCCGTTCGCGCATCGATCCCAACCGTTGGATCCCTTGATCCAACGGCCCTCGATCATCGTCTACCTCCGACTCCAGGCGTAACGCCTCTCCAAACCTCCGCCCCCTTCCTTTTTTAGCCACCGTCCCAGCCACCCATCTCCTCTCGTAACGCCTCCCTTTCAAAGCCCAGTCTTCCGCCATCCTCGCGAACTCCATCAAACGCCATCTCCATTACTCCTCTTCATCATTTCAGCTGTTGAAACCCCCACCATCACCACCTGTAACGCCATCTCCTCCGCCTATAAAAGACCCTCCCCCGCCACCTGAGATCGTCGTCCACCATTGTGGGGCCTTCACCTAGCTTCCTCCGCCCCTCCGGTGACAGCGGAGGGGCGGAATTGTCGAGGCGACGACGGTGGCGGTCTGGTGTTGACCCACGGCCTGTTCCGCCGTGTATTGGTGGCTCTTGCCCCCTCCAAGCTCGCTGGAGAAGGCTGACCAGTTGGGCGACGACCGGAGCACCTCCAGGGTGCTCAGCCCAAGCCTCTACCTCCGCTCATACCTCGCTCCGGCGAGGTACCCCTTTTTTGTTTGTTGTCGAATTTTCTCCCGATTTATTACGCCCTTCTCAGCCACCTTTTCCCTCGTCTGATCAACTCGCCATCCTCACCACACCACCAGCAACCTTGCCGAACCTCTTCCCTTTCTCCAGGACCTCCCCCGCTCCGTTCCCCTTCTTCTCCCGCTCCGGCGGCGAAGAAGCCTCCGGCCACCATTCCCGACGCCTCCACGACCGACCACTCGCTTCACGACCACTCGCCCACTCCACGCTTCGGCTATACTGACATTTGCAGGACCATTTCTCTTCAATAGCCGGAGCCTGTAGTTCCCCACCGATCTCGAGCTGCTCCTCCGACAACCAAGCACCGACGGGGAGCTCTAGGTCATCACGGAGCTTCGCAATGGCCTGAGGACCCTTCGCCGGGGCCCCAGCTAGCTTCTTTGACCATCAGGCATATCTGTGATAGGCGGCGGAGCTCCATTGGCCTCGCCGGAGCCCCGCCTCCTCCGATGAGCCGCGGAGGAGGATGACGTTACAGGCACCGTCCGATCACCATGATCGGACGGTCACGACGATGACGCCGTGGCGACCGAGCCTCTACTCCACGCCTGAAGGTTCGGGTACTACCGAGCCTCGCCCCAAACCTCCCTGTTGATGCCACGTGTCCCGAACCAGTGGAGCGGTCCCGAGCCTGGGCCCTCACGCCGCTCCGCACGTGAGGTCTGGGTATATTGCAAGGAAGACCCTGAAGTCTCAAGTATTTACACTTCGGTCCCCAGGCACGTGCCTCACGTGCGTGCCTGGGTATTTTACAGGGAAGCTCTCTAGAATTTGAATAATTGCAAAAAGGCCCCTGCGCGCAATTGGGAAAATTACAACTGGGCCCAGGCGGTTTTTGGTATTTGCATTTAGGTCCCTCCAGGGACCTAAATGCAATATTTATCCCTTTATTTTATTGCATTTTTATTACAATTATGCCCTTGCACTGTTTTTAGCATAACTTGAGCATCGTAGGTCCAAATTGCATGATTTTAGTGTCGTTTTGATCCTTGTTTTGTCCTCTTCATCTTAGCGTACTTATTTGTCTCATTTGCTCCTGTTTTAAATGAAGTGAATTTTCATGAGCAAATATTGGGACTCTGCTCTCCTTGTCTGGCTTTGATCCGATGACCGTTTTTTTGTTATGATTAATGTGACACTGATTTCATTTCTATGTTGTTGCTCATAATTTTTAGGGTAGAATTGTAGGCTTTATTATTCTCTTGCATTATTTCATGCATAACTTCTTTATATTTGCATAAAAACAGAATAAAAATACATGCATCATAGTATTACTTTGCATTGAAAATATCATAGTGCATCACAATTTGCATATGGACCTGAAATTGAGATTAAATCACATTGAACTTCATGAATCAAAATTCAATAGCTATAATTAGGCAGTTGTGTCCCTGTGTTCGACCTTGGTAGACTTGCCAAGCATAAATATTCCACAGCATTCAAAGTCTGTGGTCTTTGCTGAACAAAATTCGCCTCCTGTACTACAGCATTATTTATATTTATTAAAGAGGCGAATTTTACGTTCATCAAATGGCGTCGTTGCCGGGGATACGGCCTTGTTTAATTTTTGAATTTTGATTTTTTTAATTAATTCGATAATTTCTAGGTCCTCATTTCACGCATCATTTAGTTGCATATTATTTGCTGATTTCTCTGAGTCTCTAACTTTTCTCTTTTGTGGCAGGGCCCAGGAAAATCGGGGACGCCTGATCATCATGGAGGCGCGAAGTCGGGAGCTTCTGCTGAAGAGGCCGCAAGGGAAACCGTGAAGAAATTCTAGGATTTTTATCAGTCAACTTGCATTGCATGTTGTAAAAAAAACTGCATCTGCATATTTATTTTTAGTCTTGCATATTGTACCCAAAAAAAATTCCCCCCCCCACACCGACACTGCACATGCACATATCCACCCCCACCCTCCCCCTATATATTTCACTCTCTCTATCTCTCTCTCTCTCTCTGTATATCTATTCTTCACAAACCCCCTCCCCCTCACCTTTGTATCATAGAACCCCCCCCCCTAATGCAGACCTTACTTAGGCTATTTGTAGCCTAAGTTTAGGGGGGACCCGCCTGCTCTTCCTTCCCTCATCCCGTTCTCTTGTACTTAGGCCAATTTCGGCCTAAGTATAGGGGGACCCTCCTCCGCAGTTCCGCTATATCACCTTGTACTTGAACCGAGCCTTGGCTTCATGGCACTTGTGCTATGAGGACATAGCAAATTTTAAGTATAGGGGGGTATACCGTATATTATTGTATATTACTTTAACCTTAGCTCGCATTTTTAAAACTTTTTAAAATTTTATTTTTCGTGCTGGGTTTTGGTAAACTAGTGAACTGAGTAAAAACCTGTAAAAATTCAAAATTGAGGGATTAATTTTTGTAAATATTCCTGTATTAAAAAAAATATTTTGAAAATCTTTCTTGGAGGTTGACTCTGACTACTAGGTTCAGTAGGCATTTTCAGTGAGGGAACCTCGGTCTCCCTTAGCAGAGTGGGTGGTTTAGAGGACATCGCATACGGCCCCGTCCTCAAGTAACACGGGCCTCGTCCCGTACTTACACCCATACTGGCTGAAAGTGTATACTTTTATTTGAGCCTGGGCCAATCATTGTCTCTCCGAGGAATTAAAAAAAATGAAAATTAAAACCCATAAAAATTTGCAAAAGATAAAAATCACACAAAAAAATCACTAACCCTTGGAGTTGGTGTATTCCTGACACATTCACACTCACGCAGGGCTTGAGGATTTTTGAGGACACTGGATCTCTGGGATCGTGAGAGTCTAAGTTAACATGCCTTAGTCATTAGGGTTTTCCTGACTTAAATATCCACACTCCTCTGGTTTGAAAGATTTGAGCGCTATATTGCACTCTTCATCTCTACCTTCAAAGAATATGATCAGCACAAATCACTTCCACAACTGCATAATTGATGAGCTGAGATGAGATATCACTTGAGGAACTAGGATCAGAGATTTAAATTTAGACTCGATCTTATGATATTCGAGGATGGGATAAAGTTAATGAAGGCTTCAGAAAACCTGAGTGTCAGCAAAAACCCTAGCCAGTATGTGAACAAGATTCATATGCTATCTCTTGTTATTTACCTAAAAGTGCCAGGGTGTGATGAAACTTAAAACTTGTTGATCAGTGTGCGCCAATCTCTTGGTAAAAGCAGTGGAGCTAGCCAACAAAAGAAATGAAATGTCAAAGAAAAGCTCTAAATCAAAGTCAATTCCAAATGAGCTTCCACCAATGGCGAGCGCTCCCAACCATTTTCAAAGTGTCCACTTGGACCAAGCGCTAAATAGGACCAAGGAGTCGGGCTGACACCACAAAAAGGGCCCTGCATCGTAAGCGATACAAGTCTGGGTGTCGAAGGTATCTTAGATACTCAGAAAAGACACACCCCGGTGTACTCCCAGAAAAAAAAGTGCAGACGACTCCAACTCTCTTGACGGACACATTGATCAACAAAGTATTAATATACATGTGTTGAGTAAAAGGCACTCGAGAGGCCCCTTGTTCCAATGTGAAGGTAAGAAAAATATACACAATCCTAGTACCTCCATCATCTGGCCGTCCATTAACATTTCAAAGTCTGACAAACTAATGAGACAGTGGACTGAAGAAAGAGTAGATTAATTCCCTAGTATTGAGGATTAGGTCTAGAGGAGAGTTTTTGGGACTGGAACTTTGGGTGATGCATCGACTCGGCTCTCATGAAATGCAGTACACTAAATGTCATATCCTTATATTATATGTACAAAAAGAGAGTTTGATAATCAGAGAAGTTGGATTCCTTCTGACTAAGGCTTGGATAAACCCAGAATTTTAGGATCACTTAGGTCAAGGGTCTTCGAAAGATCAAGCCTTGAATTTTTCACACGCACTGTCAGGAATTAATCCAACTCCTTCATTCTTTAGATGCTCGAGGACGAGCATGGTTTAAGTATAGGGGTATGATGAATCTCGTATTCATCATGCTAAAAACTCCTTATTAAAATCCCTGCTTAAACAAGCCAATAAAAATATCCTCTAATTTTCCATTTTTATCATGTACCATATTGTGTATAATTAGCCTTTAATTATTTGTATTTAATTGCCCTTATTTTTCTGTAATTATTTTATCACTCAAAAACCCCTAAAAATTAGGTAGATAAGTTGTCTATAATTCACTGACCTTTAAAACCACAAAAAAATGCAAAAACAACTCAAAACCACAAAATCGGTGTTTTTATTCCCTTAAAAATACACCCAAAAATAGCTTTTGTACAGATGACCTTTTTTGACTTTTTGCCCAACATGAAAGTTGTAGATCTCGTCGAGACGAGCAACTTTCATGTTTTTACTTTTTTCAAATTCGACCTCTAACTATTTCTTTTATATTTTTCTTTGTATTTTTTGTTTGATTTATTCTGATTGGGCCACGTGGCGCCCCCTGGGCCGGCCACGTGGCCCGCGTCCCCTTCCGCCACGCGGCACCCTCCTGGACGGTTGGATCCACCCCCCTCCACTTTCATCTCCTCCGTCCACCGCCGCTCCATTCCCAGCCGCCCGATCGTCTCCTTGGATCTGATCTTGGCCGCTACTTCCCGCCTATATCTCAGCCCTCCGATATCCACTCATCCTACGCTCATCTGTGCAGCCACGTTAGCCCCTCACCATAGCCGTTCGATCAATTCCTCATCCTACGCCTCCTGAGCAGCCGCGTCACCCTTTAATCTCAACCGCCCGATCCTCTTCTCATCTGAAGGCTCTCCAACTGCCACGTCATCTCTTCACCTACCACCGTTGGATGCCCACCATCTTCCAATCCAAACCGTTCTTCACCGCCTCGCATCCAGCCGTACGATCAGATCTAATGATCTGATCGCATCCCTCCGTTCGCGCATCGATCCCAACCGTTGGATCCCTTGATCCAACGGCCCTCGATCATCGTCTACCTCCGACTCCAGGCGTAACGCCTCTCCAAACCTCCGCCCCCTTCCTTTTTTAGCCACCGTCCCAGCCACCCATCTCCTCTCGTAACGCCTCCCTTTCAAAGCCCAGTCTTCCGCCATCCTCGCGAACTCCATTAAACGCCATCTCCATTACTTCTCTTCATCATTTCAGCCGTTGAAACCCCCACCATCACCACCTGTAACGCCATCTCCTCCGCCTATAAAAGACCCTCCCCCGCCACCTGAGATCGTCGTCCACCATTATGGGGCCTTCACCTAGCTTCCTCCGCCCCTCCGGTGACAGCGGAGGGGCGAAATTGTCGAGGCGACGACGGTGGCGGTCTGGTGTTGACCCACGGCCTGTTCCGCCGTGTATTGGTGGCTCTTGCCCCCTCCAAGCTCGCTGGAGAAGGCTGACCAGCTGGGCGACGACCGGAGCACCTCCAGGGTGCTCAGCCCAAGCCTCTACCTCCGCTCATACCTCGCTCCAGCGAGGTACCCCTTTTTTGTTTGTTGTCGAATTTTCTCCGATTTATTATGCCCTTCTCAGCCACCTTTTCCCTCGTCTGATCAACTCACCATCCTCACCACACCACCAGCAACCTTGCCGAACCTCTTCCCTTTCTCCAGGACCTCCCCCGCTCTGTTCCCCTTCTTCTCCCGCTCCGGCGGCGAAGAAGCCTCCGGCCACCATTCCCGACGCCTCCACGGCCGACCACTCGCTTCACGACCACTCGCCCACTCCACGCTTCGGCTATACTGACATTTGCAGGACCATTCTCTTCAATAGCCGGAGCCCGTAGTTCCCCACCGATCTCGAGCTGCTCCTCCGACAACCAAGCACCGACGGGGAGCTCTAGGTCATCACGGAGCTTCGCAATGGCCCGAGGACCTTCGTCGGGGCCCCAGCTAGCTTCTTTGACCATCAGGCATATCTGTGATAGGCGGCGGAGCTCCATTGGCCTCGCCGGAGCCCCGCCTCCTCCGATGAGCCGCGGAGGAGGATGACGTTACAGGCACCGTTCGATCACCATGATCGGACGGTCATGACGACGACGCGTGGCGACCGAGCCTCTACTCCACGCCTGAAGGTTCGGGTACTACCGAGCCTCGCCCCAAACCTCCTGTTGATGCCACGTGTCCCGAACCAGTGGAGCGGTCCCGAGCCTGGGCCCTCACGCGCTCCGCACGTGAGGTCTGGGTATATTGCAAGGAAGACCCTGAAGTCTCAAGTATTTACACTTCGGTCCCCAGGCACGTGCCTCACGTGCGTGCCTGGGTATTTTACAGGGAAGCTCTCCAGAATTTGAATAATTGCAAAAAGGCCCCTGCGCGCAATTGGGAAAATTACAACTGGGCCCAGGCGGTTTTTGGTATTTGCATTTAGGTCCCTCCAGGGACCTAAATGCAATATTTATCCCTTTATTTTATTGCATTTTTATTACAATTATGCCCTTGCACTGTTTTTAGCATAACTTGAGCATCGTAGGTCCAAATTGCATGATTTTAGTATCGTTTTGATCCTTGTTTTGTCCTCTTCATCTTAGCGTACTTATTTGTCTCATTTGCTCCTGTTTTAAATGAAGTGAATTTTCATGAGCAAATATTGGGACTCTGCTCTCCTTGTCTGGTTTTGATCCGATGACCGTTTTTTTTGTTATGATTAATGTGACACTGATTTCATTTCTATGTTGTTGCTCATAATTTTTAGGGTAGAATTGTAGGCTTTATTATTCTCTTGCATATTTATTTCATGCATAACTTTATATTTGCATAAAAACAGAATAAAAATACATGCATCATAGTATCACTTTGCATTGAAAATATCATAGTGCATCACAATTTGCATATGGACCTGAAATTGAGATTAAATCACATTGAACTTCATGAATCAAAATTCAATAGCTATAATTAGGTAGCTGTGTCCCTGTGTTCGACCTTGGTAGACTTGCCAATCATAAATATTCCACAGCATTCAACGTCTGTGGTCTTTGCTGAACAAAATTCGCCTCCTGTACTACAGCATTATTTATATTTATTAAAGAGGCGAATTTTACGTTCATCACCTCCCTAGAGGAGGACAAATATTTCCACTTGTGTGCGTCTCATACCGGCAAATCCAACCCCCTCACCACTCCAACTGAGTTGAGCCGTGTGAAAGGTGCAGGTGTCCAAGTTTGGTCATTATCAACAAGAGTCATGCGTGTGCTCTGAAATACTCTACTTAGGCAGTCAAGAATCCATTGAACTAAGTCCCCTGATCCTCGAAGAATTAAGTCAACTATACCTGAAGTACCTCAATTCCCGTTCCTCTAAGGTTCCTGTTAATTAGGTAGATTTAAGGTCCAATCAAGCTCCAATCTCCGTATTTTACTTAGACTTGTTCAACTATTGATGACCGAAATTCTCACTATCGGGATAAGGTAAGAAAAATATTCAGTGTCATTGCGACCCGAATAGAGAGGCTCGGTCAACAAGAAAATATAAGAACCACCAAACAAGGAGATAAAACAATGAAAATCAGATAGCGGTCCTCGCAGAGAAAAAAATACAAACCAAATCAAAGCTTACCTAGATATGAAGAACATCACGATGGAGGGAGGCATCTTTGGATGAGCTCCAAGCAGAGCGCAGGCCGTCGCTTGACCTGCCATGAATCTAGAATGATTGGATTAGGGTTGTGGCATGGCCCAATGATCATAGGTCTCATCAGAGGTGAATCACCATAGTCGCATCAATTCAACCTCCCCCTATCACGGGGAGGAGAAGAAATCGAGGGGTGACCTCGCTCGAAGGGTGGACAGGAAGGAACTGAGTCAGTGATCGTGGTTTTGAAAAGGATAATAGTTTTTCCATAAGTGGTGATTGATGAGGTTTCAACTGCCTCCTTATCACGTGATGTGGGATGGAATGGAAGGTTATGTATTATGCGTGGAAGAGGATGGTGTAGTCAACGAAGAGGTGGTATGAGGTGACTGGAAGAACGTGGAGAGTATGGGCAGTTGGTGGGTGGAACAACACTCAAGGAGACGACTGGGAGGGCGAAGAAGGTTATGGGACTATTGGATCTCATGATCCAATGGTTAAGAATAGGGCGTGATTGGGCAGTGGTGATTGATTTGATTAGATCAGATCGGAGGGATGTAAGAGAGGCATTGATCAAGGACTGAGATCAGATCCATCAAGTGGATCTGATGGCTGGGAAGTGGAGCAGGAAGAGACAAAGGGCTGCCCACGTTGTTGGAGCTGGCGGCGCCATGTGGCCCAGTAGAAACTGAAAGAAAATAGAGAATGTTAATAAAATAAAAATGAAATTCTTAGAAGCTTTTAATCAAAAGGTGTTAAACATTAAAGTTGTATATATTTTTTAGATCTACAAGTTTCACGTTGAACAAAGTCAAAGCATGTCGTTTATATATATAGATATTTTATTAATATTTTATTAGTATTTTAATGAAGTAAAAATACTTGTTTTAATTTATTTTGTGAATTTTTGTATTTTTATTTTGTATTTTATGGCAAAACAAATATTTACAATATTTATCTAATTTTGTGAGATTTTTTATATTTAAGAAAAGTACATAAAAAGGGAACATTAATAAGATTATCTATATACAATAATTAGGGTTAATTATGTGCATAGAGTTAATTGTTAATGCTAGTTAATTAGGATTATATTTCATTAAATGGTTTAAAATAAGAGAGATAACAAATAATAATTTTGATGATAAATTATGGATCTATCGCCCTCTATACTTGAACCTTGCTTGTCCTTTGAGCAAATAAAGAACGAATAAGTTGGATCAATCCCTGACTGTCCACGTGAATGTTCAAGACTTGATTCGTTAAGAACCTTCGATTATAGTGATCCTACAATTCTAAGCTAAACCAAGCTCTAGTAAAAAAGAATCCAACTTCCTTAACTATCAGACTCTCTTTATAAACATATATCATAAGGATATAACATCAAGTGTGAACCAAAATTACGAAAGTCGAGTCGAAGTGTCACTCAAAATCACAATCTAAGAGACTCTCCTAAATATCCGATCCTCACCAATAAGGAATAAATCATTTATTGCATTCAGTCTACCGTCTCTTTGGTTGTCAGACTTTAAAAGTGAAGGTGGAAGGCCAGTTGATGAAGGACATGTGTTGGTGTCTTTTCTTCTCTCCCTCTGGAACAAGGATCCTCTCGAGTGTCTTATTAAACTCAACACATGTATTTTTTTGTTCATTGCTCAATGCATTTGTAAAGAGAGTATCAAGTCATCTATATTGGTTTTCCTGGGAATGCACTAGAGTGTGTCTCTTTTGACTATTGATGAATCCACATTTCATCATCTTTATTCTATCATTTTGGCATCAAAAACCCTAGCAAATGCCTGTAAAAGGCATTAATTAGAGCATATTAGCATTCATGTATAGTTGTGTAAATATTATATAAAATACTGTAATTAAAGCCAAAATTATAGAATGAATAAAAAAAGAAAAAGAATAAAATATTGAAAATATTTTATGACCCGAAACCCCTGAGACCTAGGCATCTAGATGAATAGGTCGACAAGGAATAAAGTAGGGGGAGATAAGGGTCAAATACCTGTTCATTCTATTCATTCTTTATTCATTTTGGGACCCATTTTTGGTTCTACTTTTTATACATCAAATAAAGAAGCTTTGTACATGAAAGTTGTAGATAATTTAATAAAGAAAAATACAAAATTGATTTCACTGAAAAATAATACATAGATAAAAAGTTATGGTCTGAATAAAAACCCAGAATCCCAACTTCCCAGACCTGTATCTCACAAATGAAAACTCCAAATGCAGCAAACTCACCTTTAATTGTATATATAATAAAATAATCTATTTAATGGTGGTGGTTTCGCATTTGGCGGAGCTACGGTTTGAAAGTTGAGTTTTGGACCCTCATTGTACAGTTGTACTGATTAAAATATTCCATTTAATATTTATTCATTATTTCTATATTTTTATATTTTTTATAATTTTGTAAATATTACTTATAATAATTATGTACATTACAACAAGAATAAAATCCCAAATGAAAATGCAAAATAAAATTATACGTATCTAGAATACATAGGTATTATACCTATACACATACCTATACAATACCTACTTATATTTTATTAAGTATACAAAATATATCAATAAAATAAAAATATATTTATGTGTATAAAAGTATTTTATAATTATATAAAATAAGGGTCAAAAATAGTAAAATTAAAATCACAAAATAAAAATCAATTAATAAAATATATAGACATTATACATATAAAGGGCATAAAAGGCAACTTGTAAAAATATATCTCATAAAAATAATTAAAAATCACCATAAAATACTTCATCAAATAATAAACACTTTTTATTTAATAATTAAATATTAATTCATTCATTATATATTTTTAAATAATTTTACAAAACTTTTTCAAGAGGTTTTTCCTAGTTGGTCCACGTGGACCAACTAGGTGGTCTTTTGTCCCATCTTCTTGGATTTTTCCAAGCCACGCCTTTCACCTTTTTGAGTCGCTACCTTCACGACTTTTGTTGCTGGTGTATCCAAGATACACGTCCAGGTGATACCTAGGGCGTTGGATCATCAAGCCACCCGTGACTTCGCCTCGAAGGGAGCTCCTTGACCATGTTTCAAAACCGAACCCCCTTCTTCCTTTTCCCTTTGAACCGCCTTTGGCCAGAGACAATACCTTCGAGGGCTTGCTGCGGGATCCCCTGTGACAGAGGGTTGATCCCCAACCTTGTCGAGGTGCATCACTCGCTCGACGGCGTGTTTCCAGCCATCTCCGGCGGCTGCATGATAAACACAAATTATCGGGGGTCTAAAAAGTATGTCTCACACAAGGCGGAGAAAACCGAGGTCGTTGCGGTGACCCACAATAAAATGTATTTAATCAACAATTAACCCACACTACAGATCAACAATTAGAAACAAATGTGGAGTTAAAATTTATTTTTAACTCTGCACAAGATGTATAGCAAGCAAGTATGCAGAAAGTTCGAACACATGGAGCAAACAAGGTAGATCAAATAGATGTGTGTGAGTGAATGTGAGTGGTCTACACTATGCAAGCAAACAAAGATTTTTGTGGGTTTTTAATTTTTAATAATTTTTTATTTAATTTTTAATTTTGTATTTTGATTTTTAATTTTCTGATTTTTATCATTTATATTTTATACTATTTTTTTCAATATTGGAATATAAAGACAATGTAATAAAAGAGAAGATAGAATATCAAGCAAAAATAACCAAAAATTCAAAAATAAAATCTTTTTGATATTTTTATAATTTTTTACTGTTTTTTGTGATTTTTGGGTGTTTTTCCGAATGTTTTTGGTATTTTTAAATACTAAAATAAATCAAAACAATGACAGAGTTACTGGCTGGGGGTAAAATAGGAATTAAAAATAACAAACAGCCACCAAATTTTTTCAAACTAATTTTAAAATAAAGATAATAAAATATAGAGTAAACAGGAACTAAGTTTGTAATTTTTGGAGTTTTATAGAATTTTTTATATTTTTTTGAAGTTTTTATGTATTTTTGAATTTTTAAGGTTTTCTTTTGAGATTTTTAGTGATTTTTGGACTGACACTAAAATGGAGTAAAATAGACAGTAGGGATTTTTTTGGAATTTTTCAAGGTATTTTACTATTTTTTTGGCATTTTCTAAGCTAGACAGTGTTGAAATGAAGAGTTTTTTATTTTTAATAAATACAAAAATGCAAGAAAATCAAAAACTAAAAATATGGCATTAAATTACAAGCACACAGTAGCTTAAGTTTAATTTTTGCGAATTTTTGGAATTAAAAACGATGCCCTAATTAATTAATACAAGCACACAAAAATATCACAGCCTGCCAGGGGTATAAGTGCAAATATCTAAAAGTCCAGGGGCATACATGCAATTGCTCCAAAAATATTAACACTTAGGCTGAAAGTTCTAGGATTAAAACGAAATACAGAAAGAGCCGAGGACCTCAAAACAAAATGCCCGCACCTCACGTGAACAGGTCACGTGAGGTGACGTGGCCGAGGACATGTATGCAAATATTTAAAGTTCGAGGGCTTTTCTACAAAAGTTACAAAATATTTAAACTATGAAATAAAGCTTCGGGACTAAAACTAAATTACAAAAATGGCGAGGGTTGAAACGCAAAATACCCTCGCACGACTGATCCAACGGCGAACTGGTGCTGCCGACGCGTGGCGGGGATCCACGGTAGGTGGCTAGGCGCGATCCAGCGGCGTGGGATGCGCAACTTATCCACGTGGCGTCTTCTCGAAGGGCGATGACGGTTCGCTCGTGGATGGCTGGGATTAAAAGGACATCGACTGATCTGACGGTTTCGGCTCTTGAAGATCCTACGGCTGCTGCGCGATCTGGGCCTCCTCCACGATCGGACGGTTCCAGTGGCAGGCGGAAGAACACGGAGGAGCTCCGGATGGGCGAAGTTCTTTGAGCTCCTCCTTCCAGCTCCGGCGGCGTTTAGGCTCGCAAAAATGTCGGGGAGAATCCGGCAGGTGTCAGCTGTCGATTGGAAGCGTCAAAAGTCACCGGCGTGCGCCGGTGTTCTCGCACGGAGGTGGCGGAGCGGCAGGGCTCCAGCTGCTCCCGACAAGGGGTCAAAATTGCTCCAGGCACTTCGCAATGCTCAGGTACCTGCACAAAAAAGTTACGGAGGTTGAGGGCAAAATGCCTTGACCTCTAGTGGCTCTCACGAAAGGGGGGGGGACGGCGAGATGGACACTCGCCGGAATTGCGCTCCGGCGAGGTAGTCGAACAGGTGAGTTGATGGTCGAATCGATGAGGAACGAAGGGCTAAATGGACCTAAGACTATTGGGAATGTAACGAGGGTAGAAATGAAATCGATGGCAGCCTCAATGACCGGAGTCAGAGGGAGGATACCTCACGGGAAAACTCGCCGGATGTGAGGGTGGAATGCGCCCAACTCGTGCTAATCCGCCGCCTCGAAGATGTAGATCTGGAGCTGTCACCTCCAAGGTGCTTGAGCGATTCCAAGGGGGAAGAACTGGATGAATCGCGGTTCAAAAATTGAATCGAAGTCCAGGGGTTGCTTTTAAGTTGTTTGACCCGATGCCTGAAGGGGTCCAAAGGCCGAGGTGCTTCGGGCAGATCTTTGACCCACGGCCCAAGGATTCACATAGGCGTGAATCGCCATTCAACGAGGGACAGAAGTTGTGCAGGAGGATACACAAAAGGGTGAATGAGGGTCCCTCGAAAAAAACGAGAAAGTGGGTCAAAACCCACTTCGGTCAGAAGCTGCAGGGTTAGGACACCTAGTTGACTGGGGTCAACTAGGGTTTGCACCTGGTTGGTCCACGTGGACCAACCAGGAAAAATCTCTGATTATTATTTTGTTAATTCATTTAAAAATAGAAATAAGCCGGATTAAATTATGGTTATAAAATAAAAAATATTCATTATTTTATGTAGTATTTTATTGTGATTTTTAATTTATTTTATGAGGTATATTTTCATGAGTTTACTTTTTAGCCCTATATAGGTATAATACATATGTATGTTAGTATTTTATTTTTATTCTGTGTATTTTATTTTTATTGTTTTTATTTATTATTTTCTAAAATCATGAAATACTTTTATATACACAAATATATTTTTGTTTTATTTTTCTGATGTATTCTGTACATTAAATAAAATATAAGTATAAAAAGTATAGGTATAAATATAGGTACAATACCTGTATGCTTTATAGATGTTTATTTTTATTTTGAGTTTTCTTTGCATTTTTATTTTAATTTTAATGTTCATAATTATTATAAATAATATTTAGAAGATTATAAAAATACAAAAATAATGAATAAATAATACATTGAATATTTTAATCAGTACAGCTATACAAGGTGGGTCCAAAACTCAACTTTCAAACCGTAGCTCCGGCAAATGCGAAACCACCGCCATTGGATAGATTATTTTATTCTATATACAATTAAGGTGAGTTTACTGCATTTGGAGTTGTCAGTTGTGAGATACGGGTCTAGGAAGTTGGGATTCTGTATATTTATTCAAACCATAAATTTTTATCTGTACATTATTTTTCTGTGACATCAATTTTGTATTTTTCTTTATTAAATTATCTACAACTTTCATGTACAAAGTTTCTTTATTTGATGTATAAAAAGTGGAACCAAAAATAGGCCCCAAAATGAATAAAGACTGAATAGAAAGAATATGTATTTGACCCTTATCTCCCCCTACTTTATTCCTGGTCGACCTATTCATCAAGATGCCTAGGTCTCGGGGTTTCGGGTCATAAAATATTTACAATGTTTTATTCCTTTTCTTTTCTTTTATTTATTCTATTATTTTGGCTTTAATTACAGTATTTTATACACTAATAGGATGCACATGCATGAATGCTAAGATGCTCTATTTAAGGCTATTTACAGGCATTTGCTAGGGTTTTTGGTGCCAAAATGATAGAATAAAGATGATGAAATGTGGATTCATCATCCCCCTATACTTTACCTTTGCAAGTCCCTAGCAAACACTTATGCAATAAGTGCCAAAAGAAAAAGAAAGAAAAGAAAAAGAAGAACTTGGATTTTATTTGATTATCAAACTTGTCTTCACAAAATCAAAGTTTGGAGCTTAGGTCGGACCTTTGGAATTTTAGTGCGGGCGGAACCTTAGTGAGAATCGTGTTTGAAATTCAACAGTCCTTGAGAATGCCAAAACTCTGTTCAAGTCTCCTTAATAGCCAGGTCAGAAATACTTCAACTCATAAGCAAACTCTTACGACTATGAGTCTGACTCGTACAGTGTAAGTGATGGTGGCTCTCCCCAACTAGAATGACAAAGAAACTGACTTCTCCAGTACGACAATCCAATGATTCCCCAATCCAACAACTCATCCCTCAAGGAGCAGGGTATTCCCTTCTAAGTTCAAGTGGCAACCGGCTCAAGAGGAGGAGGTGAAGAGGAGAAAAAATGGACGGTAGCCAGTGTAGCTACCTATGCTAAGATGCAAGACCAGTGTAGTCAAGCCACCCAGCTACAGGCTCACATGATTTGGCTTTGAAGCTCAAGCTTGCTTATTTGACTTTACAACATATGTACACTCCGGCAGGCATTTTTTTTATTTTTGTACAGGCCTGTCCACTTTTTTGGAGTTTTTGCTTTTGCTTGCTTTTTTTTGGAATACTATATACAACAGCATTTACATAGGGAGTTTTTCCTCTTGAGCAAGTAGACTATCCCTCTTTTGAAGCTTTATCGCAACCCACAACCTCCTGTCTTTAGACTTCCTAATCACTGGACGGGTTGGGGTGCACTCCCCCCCCCCCTAGAGGAGGACAAATGTTTCCACTTGTGTGTGTCTCTTACCAGCAAATCCAATCCCCTCACCACTCCAACTGAGTTGAGCCATGTGAAAGGTGCAGGGGTCCAAGTTAGGTCATTATCAACAAGAGTCGTGTGTGTGCTCCGAAATACTCTACTTAGGCAGTCAAGAATCCATTGAACTAAGTCTCGTGATCCTCAAAGAATTAAGTCAACTAGACCTGAAGTACCTCAAACCCAGTTCCTATAAGGTTCCTGTTAGTTAGGTAGATTGTAAGGTCCAATCAAGCTCCAATCTCCGGATTTTACTTAGACTCGTTCAACTATCAAACTCAATCCGAATAATGTGAATGTTATGTAATGCAATGCAGAAAATGTTTTTGTGATGCAATTTTCAAGATTTTTGAACTTTTTATGGATTTTTGAAAAGATGATGCATGCATTTTTTTGTATTTTTCAGAAAGAAAATTTTCAAATGTTTTTGGATTTTAATTTTGCAAATGTTTTTGGAATTTTTGAAAACAAAAAGTTTTGGCCGAAAGCTAGGTTAAAAATATGTACATGGGAGTGCTTCTTATATATACAAGAAGTGGATTTTAAGAATTTACAAGGGTAAGTGGTCAGTTTTATACATATATAAGTGGATTTTGGTGAGATGTAAATATTCCTCAAACTTATTTGACACCAGCTTTTTCACACAATTTTTGCAAACTCTAGTCCAAAATAGTTTTTACAAATATTTTACAAACATGTACACACATTTGAAAAATCATTTTGCAAAGGCTTTCAAAACAATATGTATAGATTTTTCAAAATATTTTTGCAACCATTTTTCAAACCATTTGCAAATCATTTTTCAAACATTTTATTTCACACAAAGAAAAGAAATTTTACAAACCACACATTTTTACAAAGGTTGAAAACATGTAACAAAATATTTTCAAAATAGTTTTCAATAGATGTTCACAAAAGATTTTCAAACTATTTTTCAAACATTTTGCAAAAAACATTTTTACTTGATTTATTAATTAGTAATTACAAAAAGAATTTGAGGAACAGAACACCTTTTTATTAAAGATTTTTAATGAATTTTAAAGAATTTTTAGCCATATTATTAAGAAAATACGAAAGTACGAGTTATGGCTAAAGTATATACGCAGTATATACGACCCTCCTATACTTAGCTTGAGCTATGTCCTCGTAGATCGGAGAGAAAAGAGAAGACATAACTCGTACTGAGTATAGAAAAATCTAAAGAATGAATGAATGAACCAATGAGACGTTGACCGTCCCCCCTATACTTAGGTTCAAATAATCCTAAGTATAGCAGACCGTACACAACGCAGGGAGGGTCAAGGGTGGGAATGAACAGATCGTACTCAGATTGTCTCCCCCTATACTTAGGGTAAGATATCCCTAAGTATAGACAAGAAGAGGAGACAATGGAGAGGATCGAAAAGAATAGAACAACTCGGGGTGCACGCCCCCCTATACTTAGGACAAAGTACGTCCTAGGTATGGAAAACTGTCTACAAGGGCGGCACCTTTTTGATAGATAAAGAAAATAGAATAGGAAAAGAAGAAAAGAAGAAAAGAAGAAAATAAATCAACAGATGAAAGAGTGGTACGAACAGATGGATCTGTACAGCGGAAGATGGAATTGATCACCATGTATGAGATGCAGACGATATGAGTCAAAGAACACATCTCATATCAGAAGAATGGGGGCATCGTCAATGGTCGGTAGATCATGATCTAAATATAGCTTCAGGCGTTGACCATTGACGCGGAAGGTAGAGGAAGATGACGGTTCGGATATGTCGATGCTGCCATTGTCGTGTACCTTCCTAACCACATATGGACCTTTCCACTTGCTCTGTAATTTCCCTGGGAATAATTTCAGCCTGGAATCAAACAACCATACTCTCTGATCTGGCTCAAACTGTTTATGGCTGATATGGGAATCATGCCATGTCTTCACTTTCTCTTTATACTGTAGGCTGCTGGAAAAGGCTGTGTCTCTTAGTTCTTCCAGGGCTGCCAACTCTGCTCTTCTCTGGTCTCCTGTACTCTCGGGATCTAACAGTAACTCAGTGACTTCCCAAAAAGATTTGTGCTTGATCTCCACTGGCAGGTGGCACGACTTGCCATAGACGAGACGAAAGGGAGATGTCACCAATGGATTCTTGAAAGAAGTCCGATAGGCCCACAAGACCGATTCCAAAAGTTGTGACCAATCCTTTCGGTCTGGGCGGACAACTTTCTGCAAGATTGTTTTTATCTCCCGGTTCGATACTTCGGCAAGACCATTAGTCTGAGGGTGATACGGTGTGGAAACCCGATGGTCAATGCCGAACTCGTCTGCAAGGGCCCTAACCTTGTCATTGATGAAATGAGACCCCCCGTCTGAAATCAAGACTCTTGGTACCCCGAACCGTGAAATGATATTTTTCCTAAAAAATTTGCATACGGTTTTAGCATCTGTGGCTCGGGCAGGGATGGCCTCAATCCATCGGCTGACATAATCCACAGTGAGCAAAATATGCTCGAATCCCTGACTCTTAGGAAATGGGCCCATTGATGAATCCACATTTCATCATCTTTATTCTATCATTTTGGCACCAAAAACCCTAGCAAATGCCTGTAAATAGCATTAAAATCACCATCTTAGCATTCATGCATGTGCATCTATTTAGTGTATAAATTACTGTAATTAAGGCCAAAATTATAGAATAAATAAAAGAAAAGAAAAAGAATAAAATATTGTAAATATTTTATGACCCAAAACCCCGAGACCTAGGCATCTTGATGAATAGGTCGACAAGGAATAAAGTAGGGGGAGATAAGGTCAGAAATACAGATAATATACCTATACATTCTATTCATTCTTTATTCATTTTGGGAGCTATTTTTGGTTCCACTTTTTACACATCAAATAAAGAAACTTTGTACATGAAAGTTGTAGATAATTTTATATAGAAAAGTACAAAATTGATTTCACAGTAAAATATGTACAGATAAAAAGTTATGGTCTGAATAAAAATCCAGAATGCCAACTTCCCAGACCCGTATCTCATAAATGAAAACTCCAAATTCCGCATACTCACCTTTAATTGTATATAGAAGAAAATAAGCTAATTAATGGCGGTGGTTTCGCATTTGGAGGAGCTACGGTTTGAAAGTTGAGTTTTGGACCCACATTGTACAGTGTACCGAATAAAATATTCAATTTATTATTTATTCATTATTCTTATATTTTTATATTTTTATAATGTTGTAAATATTACTTATAATATATATGTGTATTAAGATTAAAATAAAATGCAAAGAAAAATAAAAATAAAAAAATACTTGTATAAAGGCTACATAGGTATACTGCATATATCTATACATGTATAGAATACTCTTATACTTTATTGAATATACAAAATACATCAATAAAATAAAATAAAAATATATTTATGTGTATAAAAGTATTTTATACTTTTATAAAATTATAAACAAAATTAAAGAAATTAAAATACACAAAATAAAAATAAAATACTAAACTACATAGGTATTATACCTATATAGGGTTAAAAAGGTAACTTGTAAAAATATAACCCCTAAAAATAAATAAAAATCAGAATAAAATACTACATAAAATTTTAAGCATTTTTCATTTTATAACTTTTAATTAATTCGGCCTTTTTCTATTTTTTATTGATTTTTTAATCATTTATCAGGGATTTTTCCTGATTGGTCCACGTGGACCAATCAGGAGACGGTCCCAGTTGACCCCGGTCAACTGGCCGTCCTTCCCCATGTGCGACGTCAGAGGCTCGGTTTTTGAGCCAATTTCTTGGCTTTCTCCCGGCCAACTCTTTCACTATCTCGTCTCGATTTCTTCTGCAATCTTTTTCCCCTACCAACCACCTTGCCCGCCGTGTGATTTCCTTGGAGATCGCATCACTGAATCGCTCCAGATTTCTTGGTCTTTGGACCCCTGTCACCTTGGGTCAACCCACTTAAAACCGACCCCCCTTCTTTCCTTTTGAATTCGAACACCTTCGGTCCACCACCTCGCGCCTACTCCGTGCTCCAGAGCTACCTGGAGGTGACAGCTCCGACGAGGACTCTTCAGCCAAGGCAGCCGAGGTCGGAGGCGTCTCCACTACCCCCCGCAACTCCGGCGGTTGAGGTACCCTTCCCTCTGGTCTACACCGTCGAGGAAGCCATTTCACCCCTTTCTTTTTCATGCATTAGCTTAGTCTTAGCCTTAGCGTCGAAAACCCTCAAAAAATTTTGAATTCCATCGTTCGATTCACCTAATTGATCATCCTCGCCGGAGCGCACCTCCGGCCACCGACTACCACTCCGCCTTTCGCGTAGATTAGGTCCACTTAGGGTCCAGGCAACTTGCCCTGGACCTCTTGACCGGTTTTGCAGGGTCGAAGAACGTTGACTCGCGCCTGGGCGCGTTTTTGAAGCTCGCCGGAGCTCAGTCGAGCTCTCCAGCTCCGCCGACAACTTGCGAGCGGCACGGCCAACGCCGTGCACTTTTGGTGCCCCCAGGAGATAGAGGACGACCCCAGGAAGCTCCAGCCCGATTTTGAAGCCAAGCAGCCCATCGGAGACGGAGCTTGACTTCGGAGAACCTCGGCTCGCCGGAGTTCGTCGTTGTTCTTGCTCCGGCCTTCACCACCGTTGGATCAAGGCGGAGCTCCAGATCGCGCATCGACCGTCAGATCTTCCGCGATCAGCCACCGTTGGATCTCTTTCTGAGATCTAATCTCAGACGTCGAAGCGAATCGTCATCGGCCGTTCATCAAGCGCCACGTGTCACGTGGCAACTCCATCGCCGTTGGATCACGTGTCGAGGGTATTTTGCATCTACACCCTCGCGCCTTTTTGTATTTATTATTTAGTATTTAAACTTTTGTCTGTAGTGTAATAGTTTTGTAATATTTGCACGAAGACCCCCAAACTTTGTTTATTTGCACTCAGGTCCTTCGCCACGTCACCTCACGTGACCTGTACACGTGAGGTGTGGGCATTTTGCAGAAGGACCCTCGGTCATTTATGTATTTCATCTTAGTACTAAAACTAGCGCAGCACGTGTAAACTTTTTGGATATTTTGCAAGTAGGCCCCCAGGGTTTTGAGATATTACACTTTAGTCCTCGCCAGGAGTGTGCAAGTCACGCCCCCTGGTGGGAAAATTGCTAGCGTACCCAGGCGGGTTTTGTAATTGTATTTTGGTGCTAAAAAATTAAATATTCAGTTCAATATTTTGTGGAAAATTGCGTGCATGCCCCTAGATGTTTTGTAAATTGCATTTATACCCCTGCCAGGCTTATTTATTAATTGGATGCTTGTTGTATTTATTTGAATGATCATTTTAAGTCCAAAAATTCCACAAAAATAGACTCAAGCTCCTGGACACTTACTCTTCCACGCCACATATTTAGTTTTTGATTTTGTTTTATTTTTATATTTATTAAAAATCAAAAACAAGCTTTTTGTGTACTGTTTAGTTTAGAAAATACCAAAAAAATAGTAAAATACCTCTAAAAATTCCAAAAAAATTACCTAGTGTCTATTTTATCATATTTTAGTGTCAGTCCAAAAAACCACTAAAAATCTCAAAATAAAAACCTTAAAAATTCGAAAAGACTCAAAAACTTCCAAAAAATTCTAAAAATCAAGGAAAACTCCAAAAAAGTACAAACTCAGCTCTTGTTTGTTGTATCTTTCAGTAGCTTTATTTAAAAATTAGTGTGAAAAATTTTGAATACTGGTTGCTATTTTTAAATCCCATTTTACTTACAGCCAGCACTTTTTCCACTGTTTTCCCTTATTTCAGCATTTTAAAATACCAAAAACACCTTGAAAAATTCCCAAAAATCACAAAAACAGTAGAAAACCACAAAAAATACCAAAAAGATTTTATTTCTGAATTTTTGGTAATTTTTACTTAGTTTTATAAATATTTTACCTTGTCTTTTATTCCATTATCTTTAAATTCCAATATTGAAAAAGAAAAAGAAGAAAAATATAAAATATAAAATTATAAAAATCAGAAAATTAAAAATCAAAACACAAAATTGAAAATTAAAAAAGTAAAAAAAATTAAAAACCCACAAAAATTTCCTTGCTCGCTTAGTGTAGACACATCACACACACACTCACTTGAGCACACTCTTGTGAATTGCCCTGTTTGCTCCCTGTGTTCGAACTCTCTGCATACTTGTCACTATACATCATTTGTGCAGAGTTAAAAATAAATTTTAACTCCACATTAGTTCTAATTTATTGATCTTTAGTGTGCGTTAATTGTTGATTAAATTCAGATTTTGATTGGTCGACACTTCGACTGTGTTCCCGCCTTGTGTGGAACACAAGACCGATCGATTTTTGGGTTTATCACCCATGAAATCAATCCCCCATGCATCAAAAACCTCACAGAAGTGAATGGGTTGCATGGGCATCATGTCTCTCTGTCCGCAGGTTCTCATTTTCTGACAATCAGTACATCTCTTCACGAACTCATCAGAATCCTTGAAGAGAGTAGGTCACCATAGGCCGGATTGAAGCACCTTATGTGCTGTTCTTTTTCCAGAATGATGTCCTCCTACCTCAAGCTTGTGGCAGTATGTGAGGACGCTCTGCTGCTTTTCTTGAGGAATGCACCTCCTCCAGATATTATCCCGTCCTTCATGATAAAGGACGGGATCCTCCCAATGGTAAAATTTGGCCTTAGCTAGGAAGGTCTCAAGTTTCTGTCTGGGCCAATCCTGAGGGACCGTTTTGGCAACAAGATAGTTTACAAAGTCGGCATACCATGGGAGTGAGGTGACCGCCAAGATCGTCTCGTCTGGGAATGTCTCTGTGATAGGTGCACTGGGCTCAGATTCCTCAAGATTCTCCAATCTGGAGAGATGATCCGCCACCACATTCTTCACTCCAGGTTTATCCTTAATCTCAATATCAAATTCCTGGAGTAGAAGGATCCATCTGGTGAGGCGTGCTTTGGCATCCTTCTTAGCCATTAAGTACCGGATGGCGGTATGATCAGTGTAAATAGTCACTCTAGATCCGAGAATGTAAGATCGATACTTATCCAGAGCAAAGACTACGGCCAGCATCTCTTTCTCAGTCACAGTGTAGTTCCGCTGAGCGGCATCCAAAGTCCGGCTGACGTAGTGAATGGCAAAAGGTAATCCATCCCTCCTCTGTCCAAGCACAGCCCCAACGGCAAAATCTGAAGCATCCGTCATGATCTCGAATGGGAGAGACCAATCGGGCGGCTGAAGGACATGAGCTGAAACAACCATATCTTTGAGAGTCTCAAAAGACGCAAGACACTTATCACTGACAACGAACTCGGTGTCTTTCGTCAGCAGATCAGTAAGCGGTTGGGTAATACGACTGAAGTCCTGAATGAACCGTCGGTAAAAACCGACATGCCCCAGAAAAGACCCCAACTGACGCAAATTGGATGGCGGATTGAGTTTTCTGATGATATCCACCTTGGCTGGATCGACCTCCATGCCCCTGTTGGAGATGATATGACCGAGGACCGTCCCTTGAGTCACCATAAAGTGGCTCTTCTCCCAAGATAAAACAAGATTGACCTCTATGCAGCGCTGAAGCATACGGTCTAGGCAGTCAAGACAAGCATCGAACCCGTCGCCATAGACCGAGAAGTCATCCATGAAGACCTCTAAACAGTCACCCACCATGTCCGAGAATATGGACAACATGCACCTTTGGAATGTCGCCGGAGCGTTGCATAGACCAAAGGGCATCCGTCTGAAAGCATACGTCCCAAACGGACAGGTGAATGTCGTTTTCTCCTGGTATTCGGGCGCAATGGCCACTTGATTATATCCAGAGTACCCGTCAAGAAAACAATAATGACTCTTCCCAGCTAGTCGCTCGATAATCTGATCAATGAAGGGTAGCGGGAAGTGATCCTTCTTGGTGGCCTCATTCAATCGTCTGTAGCCCACACAGACCCTCCAAGAAGTGGGCACTCTAGTAGCGATCTCCTCTCCAGACTCGTTGACAACAGTAGTGATACCCGTCTTCTTGGGCACCACATGTAACGGACTAACCCCTTTAGAGTCAAACATGGGGTAGATAAAATCAGCGCTCCATCACCTCGATATTTCCTTCATGACCACATCTCGAAGATTCGGGTTCAACCGTCGCTGGAACTCTCGCGACGGCCTAGCGTCATCTTCAAGATAGATGTGGTGGGAGCACAGAGCCGGACTAATCCCCTGGAGATCAGCTATACTCCATCCTATTGCCTTGCGGTTTCTTTCAAGAACGTCCATCAGATGAGATTCTTGTTCTCCGGTCAAATCTGCTGAGATAATGACTAGGTGCATGTCTGGCTCACCCGCAAGGAATCTATACTTCATTGACTGCGGCAGAGGTTTCCGTTCTGGACAACTGGGAGGTGGCAGATATGGCTTCTGATATGTCTGTGTGAAGGCGACCAGGTCTGCATGGGAGAACTCTCGCTCTGCATGAATTTCTGACGAAGGGCGGTCTGATGAATCCTCAATGAACTGTACGGGCTCGCACTCTGTCATGGTTGTTGGCTCAGGAGGAATCAGACAAGACAAATAGTCATCAAAATCATCCCAATCAATGTCTGAAACCGAGGGATCAGAAGAAGATGAGCACGGATGAAAATCATCAACACCACTCATCCCAACACTATCAGCCTCAGGTATATCCTCATCTAGGGGTGTGCTCTCCCGGCTCTCGACTGCCATGGGCTTTAGATAGAGTGAATCTGTAGGCAAGACAAGGGTCGGTGCTACAGGATCCGTCTAGTTGGATTCATCATTGGCCATCACGAAATCACACTCCTGGTGGATGTCTAGCTCTTCCTCTGTCATCTGCGTGGCTTCTTTGGACTGCTCTTAGCATGCTAATTCTCTAGCTCTGATCTCATCGATCGTCTCTATTTGTATGGTTTCGCCCGCTACGCGAAAGCATACCTTCCCGCTATCATGATCGGTTACCGCCTTGGCTGTGGCCAAGAATGGGCGTCCAAGTATGATGGGGGTATCGGTTACCGATTCAGGGGTCTCCATGTCCAACACAACGAAGTCCACAGGGAATTTCAGGCCCTGAATGGTAACGACCACGTCTTTCAATAACCCCTTCAGCCTCTTAATCAACCTATCAGCAAACTGAAGGACCGTCCTGCTCCGAAGATGAGGACCAAACTCGAATCGGTCGAGTAAGGCTGCCGGAAGAAGGTTAATCGAAGAGTTGCTGTCTAATAGAGTACGATCGAACTGCTGCTCTTGAATCTCGCATCTGACATAGGAGGCTCCTGTATCAGGTCTCTTGGCTGACAATGTGTTCTGGATGGCGCATCAAGTGTGATGGGTGAGCACATGGATCTGATCTCTGTACCTCCTATTCCTGCGGACTGTAGTTTCCTCTTTCAAGTTCTTTTTGAGGAAGGGGATGTGCTCAAGTGCTTCTCATAGAGTTAGCTGAATGTGGAATCTATCAATCATCTGGTTGCTGATCTCTACCTGCTGGGTCTTCTTAGGATTTTCTTTTTTATTCCCCTTCGTCAAGCGGAGTGCTTCCGGGAAGGGGATGGTCGGGGCTTCCTCAGATGGAGGACTAGGAATAGGTCCCTGAGCCTGTGAAAGAGGAGAATCCATACAATCATCATCATGCAACACATATGGATCCGCAATGTGAATCGAAACCTTTCCTTTATTCATATTTTTGTTCTTCTTTTTATTACCACAGTCCATAGACACAAAAGGTGGTAACATCACAGAGGGAGGCTCAATAAAAGTAGATGTGGTGGCTTCAGTACCACCACCGGCACCTGTGTTCACGGTATCAGCACCGCACTCTGGCTCAGCATCCAAAATGGTGGCATCAGCACCAATGTCTGCATCTGGTATCACGACGGTCTCAGTACCGTCATCTGGATCTCCATCATTGGTGGCCTCAGCACCACCGTCTCTAACATCATCTTTAGCGGCCTCAACAGCGCTACTCTGCTCCTTTGGCGCTCCTGGTTTAGCGTGTGATTGTCGCTCAGAAGAGGCGCCGCCGGCTGACATCCTACCGCTCCTAGTGGTCACAAAATCAGTATCACACAGAGAAAAAGATATGTCACTCAAATAGTCACTAGGAGAGGTATCTTCTATAAACTCTACCTGCACAGATTTTCTTTTCAGATTGTTCGGATTTGGTTCAATCTGAGCTGGTATGGCAGCTTTTCCTTTGATCAAGCCCCTCACCTCCTGCCGGAAATCATCCATGTCTCGCCGGTAGGACTCCCGATGCTCAGAGAGTAGTCGGGCGAGGTCATCTAAGGTTGGGTTCTCGAATGCAGGTGCTTGAGAACCGGATATGTTTCCCTGCTGGAAACGAGGTTGCTGCTGAGAGGAGAATTGCTCACGAGGTTGGGAATATGACGACTGAGGCGGCTGATGTTGCCTCCACTGCTGTCCCTGATAGGAGGGACGAGGACCACTCTGATACTGTTGTTGATGGGCGTACTGGGGCTGTTGCTGCTGATGTGGCTGGTTGTTCTGTTGTCCTTGGGCAGGATTCTGCTGTTGGGATGAGGACCCACCATTGCCCCAACGGAATCCGGGGTGATCACGACGGATCTCGGGCTGAGGGTACCGGTCGTACCAAATCCCACTGACTTCCATCAATGGTTCCTGCTCAAAGGAGGGTGGAGGAAGAACTGTCAGTGGCTGCTCCGGCTGATACACCACCATCTGAGTGCCTGAAGATGGCGGCTGTGCTGGGTAGTACTGTAGCAGTGGAACCGGCTCTGCCTGGATATGGTTCATCTGGCGGTACGAGGTAGAGGCTTGGTTGGAACTGCTACTGTTGGGGTCAGCCCGTGACCTGGGAGGCTGCTGGGAATGAGTTCGTGCCTCCTGAACGCAAAGGATCTGCCTCTTCAGGTCACTCATGGTTTTGGCGATCTGGTCCATTTGGGCCATGCCTTGCATTTGTTTCTTCTCGAGGATCTCGAGACGGTCCAGCTTCTCACTGATTATGCCCATGTCGGTTGCGGCTGATTCAGCTTGGGCTGCGGCTGCCGACACTGTGTTGGGACTGGCATCGATGCGGTCGATCCTCTGGAATGATCCCGCTCCTTGCGGGGGCTTCTGCTGTGTGTAGACTCGGGCTTGGGCCATCACGGTTGAATTCTCTGCCATGCCTTCGTAGATGCCCCAAACGTCGTCCTCACCCTTGGAAAAATATGACCCACCGTAAGAGGCATTGACTAGCCCCTGCAGCTCCGGTGTCAGCCCACAGAAGAAACTCTGAACTAAGTTGGGCTTGGAGATGTCATGATGTAGACACCGATCGATGAGCTCTAAGAATCGATCCCACGCTTCATGGAATTGTTCATTTGGGATCATGACGAAGTTGCTTATCATGGCTCTAGCTGCATTAGTCCGGCCGAGAGGGTAGTACTTCTTCAGATATGCGGTCTGGAGATCTGCCCATGTGTCGATGAATCGCCCCAAGTGTTTGAGCCAGTATGCGGCTCTGTCAACCAAAGAGAATGGAAAGGCGATCATCTTGATCGTGTCCTCAGTCATCAACCTGTCATGGATGGTGCTGCATATCATCTCAAATTCTTAGAGGTGGAGGTGTGGCTCTTCGGTCGGCAGCCCATGAAATTTGGGAAGAAGCTGGATGGTGTGGGGCCGAAGCTCAAAATCTCCATGGATCGGCAGGAGTCTGATCCACCGATGTGTAAGGGACGTTGCTGGGTTATGCAATTCTCGCAAGATGGTCTACGGCGGTCTCTCGACGTCGGGATCACCTCCTCCTGCATCAGGTTCTCCTCCTCCTCCACCGCCACTGCCCCCAGGTCGGTTTTCTCTCATCTGAGCAATTTCTCTCATCAGATCACCCATGAAGGTACTCTGGTCACGAATCTGCTCTGCATGGTCTCCAGGGATGCAAGAAGTGAATTGTTGATGGCCGCCTGATCAAATAAGAACGGAGGGTGATCATGGTCATCCGGGTGCTCGCCTCTGTCTGCCATCACTGGATTCTCTGAAAAAGCAAAAGAGGCCATCTCAGGTGTTGTCGAATGATCTGAACTTTGTGATGCACTGAATTCTGAAACTATTGGACTGAGAGAAGGAGAATGGGAAAGGTGGTCGAGGGGGAACAGGGTGGATGTAAACTCAGGCTCGGAGAGCGGACTCTCCGAGGTAGTCCTAGATGAATAAGGAGGAGTGCTGGATAGCAGTGCCGACAAGGTCGGCCTAAGAGATCTCCGTCCCATCATCTTGATTATTGGGAAGAGTAGAGGGAATGCAGAGGAAGAGAAATGAAGGAGAGGCAAAATTGAGCACAATTGCGCTGTATTTTTTATCTTGACCGAAATAAATCTAGCAATCAAACACAAAACAGGGGTGAATTCACCAACTCAACTCATGAAGCCGTGAAGGTTCGGCTTTTATCTTGTCGGTTTTAGCTTGAATTCAGGAATTAATCTTTTCACGAGTCCTTAGAGCGCTACGCCTAAAGGAGAGAGAGTATTGCCGGAAGAGTATCCCGTACTTGTCCTCCTCCTGTGTAACCTGTAGCTTGCGCTTTTTGAGGTCCTTGTAACCCTTCCTGGATCCCTACTCAACCAAAGAATAAGAGAGGAAGCCAATAGGCGAAACCGATACTTCGGAACTTGCTCGCAACGGAATCACCCGTGAGCGTGCAAGAACCTACTCAGACGCGAGACGATGAGACAGACACCCCCGTGAAGGCGTGGCCTAGGATCGATACTTTGGACAAGGTCGATGCTCTACACAATAGAGAGTCACCAATGTTGACCAAGCCCTACTCGTCCACGTACGATAGAAGCGCCAATACTTCAGAAATCCAGGCGATACACAAGGCAGCCACAAGCTGGGATTTTGGCTCTAGTCCTTACGAAGCGCTCACCTCACTTAAAAGGAAACCTTCCCATGCAACCTGAAAACAAGTGAGGGTGTTACTCTCCCCAATCAATGAATCCAATTACCAATTTTTATTTTTGGTCAAGGTTTTCTTAGCAGTCCCTTTTTTAATTTTTTTGGTGTTATCGCTTCTTTTGAGTAGATTCAAACAAGCGCCTAACAATTTTTGTGTTTTCTTGATCCTACTTTGTCCAAAAACAGAGGGAGAATAGTGTCGGAAAAGCCATGCAAGTTGACACAAAGATGGAAATCTCACCTTTGTGCCTAAATGATGGATGCAAAGTAAGAAGACTTACAACGAATCCTAGCTCTCTCCATGCGGGATGCAAAGCAGAAATTTATAAACCTAATCTATATGCCGGTATGCAATGTGGAAATCGTCCTAAGATAGGCAACTGCTAGCGTTAAGAACCACAAGTTAGTCACCAATCCTCAATCCTAAGAGTCCGGTCTAGACCCCCTCCTCTTCTCGACACATCGAGTTTAGGAGTAGCGCTTGATGGGGAGGGCTCGCGGCGCGGCGGATCTAAGAAAGTGATCTAACTGTTTAATTAAACTAAGTCCAATTTCGAGCTATAGGTGCATGCAAAGGTTATTAGTGTGCTTGGACCTAATTTAGTCGATCAAGCATGCCTAGAACTAAGGGCTCAATCCACAAAAGAAAGTGAAAATGAAATCAAAACCGGCAAATGACAGCGGTGGAAAACTCGTCAAAAACCGCGATGAGCCCCCGGGTGAACAAACACCCGAAAATTAGGCCCGGAGTGTTCAAGAGTCCAAGTACCTGTATTATTACAAATTATCAAATCACTCTCTCACAAAAATAGATTGCAACTAATCTAAGCACTTTCTCTCACTCCTCCTGCTCTCTCCTGTCGGCTTGGCTAAAGAATAGCCGGCTCCGCTTCCCAAGGTTGCTTCGGGTCACCTAAGCGATCCGCCTTGCTCCGCGGTCCCTCGCAAGAAGACAAGAAAAGAATGGTTAGAAAGCTCAACAGTGTATATCAAAAATGCAAGAGAGATAAAGCAAAGCTATGGTAGACAACAAACACAAACAAGCAAAGATATGAACTACTCGCTGTTGCTCCCCGGCAACGGCGTCATTTGATAAACACAAATTATCGGGGGTCTAAAAATATGTCTCACACAAGGCGGAGACAACCGAGGTCGTTGCGGTGACCCACAATAAAATGTATTTAATTAACAATTAACCCACACTACAGATCAACAATTAGAAATAAATGTGGAGTTAAAATTTATTTTTAACCCTGCACAAGATGTATAGCAAGCAAGTATGCAGAGAGTTCGAACACAGGGAGCAAACATGGTAGATCAAATAGACGTGTGTGAGTGAATGTGAGTGGTCTACACTATGCAAGCAAACAAAGATTTTTGTGGGTTTTTAATTTTTAATAATTTTTTTAATTTTATTTTTAATTTTGTATTTTGATTTTTAATTTTCTGATTTTTATAATTTATATTTTATACTACTTTTTTTCAATATTGGAATATAAAGACAATGTAATAAAAGAGAAGATAGAATATCAAGCAAAAATAACCAAAAATTCAGAAATAAAATATTTTTGATATTTTTATAATTTTTTACTATTTTTGTGATTTTTGGGGGGTTTTCCAAATGTTTTTGGTATTTTTAAATACTAAAATAAATCAAAACAGTGACAGAGCTGTTGGCTGGGGGTAAAATTGGAATAAAAATAACAAACAGCCACCAAAATTTTTCAAACTAATTTTAAAATAAAGATAATAAAATATAGAGTAAACAGGAACTGAGTTTGTAATTTTTGGAGTTTTATAAAAAAATTTATATTTTTTGACGTTTTTTTGTATTTTTGAATTTTTAAGGTTTTTCTTTTGAGATTTTTAGTGATTTTTGGACTGACACTAAAATGGAGTAAAATAGTCAGTAGGGAATATTTTGGAATTTTTCAAGATATTTTACTATTTTTGGCATTTTCTAAGCTAGACAGTGCTGAAATGGAGAGTTTTTGATTTTTAATAAATACAAAAATACAAGAAAATCAAAAACTAAAAATATAACGTTAAAGTACAAGCACACAGTAGCTTAAGTTCAATTTTTGCGAATTTTTGGAATTAAAAATGATGCCCTAATTAATTAATACAAGCACACAAAAATATCACGCCTAGCAGGGGTATAAGTGCAAATATCCAAAAGTCCAGGGGCATACATGCAATTGCTCCAAAAATATTAACACTTAGGCTGAAAGTTCTAGGATTAAAACTAAATATAGAAAGGGCCGAGGGCCTCAAAACAAAATGTCCGCACCTCACGTGAACAGGTCACGTGAGGTGACGTGGCCGAGGATCTGTATGCAAATATTTAAAGTTCGAGGGCTTTTCTGCAAAAGTTACAAAATATTTAAACTATGAAATAAAGTTTCAGGACTAAAACTAAATTACAAAAATGGCGAGGGTTGAAACGCAAAATACCCTCGCATGGCTGATCCAACGACGAACTGGTGCTGCCGACGCGTGGCGGGGATCCAACGGTAGGTGGCTAGGCGCGATCCAGCGGCATGGGATGCGCCACTTATCCACGTGGCAGCTTCTCGAAGGGCGATGACGGTTCGCTCGTGGATGGCTGTGATTAAAAGGACCTCGACTGATCTGACGGTTTCGGCTCTTGAAGATCCTACGGCTGCTGCGCGATCTGGGCCTCCTCCTCGATCGGACGGTTCCAGTGGCAGGCGGAAGAACACGGAGGAGCTCCGGCTGGGCGAAGTTCTCCGAGCTCCTCCTTCCAGCTTCGGCGGCGTTTAGGCTCGTAAAAATGTCGGGGAGAATCCGGCAGGTGTCAGCTGTCGACTGGAAGCGTCAAAAGTCACCGGCGTGCACTGGTGTTCTCGTACGGAGGTGGCGGAGCGGCAGGGCTCCAGCTGCTCCCGGTGAGGGGTCAAAATTGCTCCAGGCGCTTCGCAATGCTCAGGTACTTGCATAAAAAAGTTACGGAGGTCGAGGGCAAAATGCCTCGACCTCCAGTGGCTCTCACGAGGGGGGGGGGGGACGGCGAGATGGACACTCGTCGGAGTTGCGCTCCGGCGAGGTTGTCGAACAGGTGAGTTGATGGTCGAATCGATGAGGAACGAAGGGATAAATGGACCTAAGACTATTGGGAACGTAACGAGGGTAGAAATGAAATCGATGGCAGCCTCAATGACCGGATTCAGAGAGAGGATACCTCACGGGAAAACTCGCTGGAGGTGAGGGTGGAACGCGCCCAGCTCGTGCTAATCCGCCGCCTCGAAGATGTAGACCTGGAGCTATCACCTCCAAGGTGCTTGAGCGATTCCAAGGGGGGAAGAACTGGATGAATCGCGGTTCAAAAATCGAATCGAAGTCCAGGGGGTGCTTTTAAGTTGTTTGACCCGATGCCTGAAGGGGTCCAAAGGCCGAGGTGCTTCGGGCAGATCTTTGACCCACGACCCAAGGATTCACATAGGCGTGAATCACCATTCAACGAGGGACAGAAGTTGTGCAGGAGGATACACGAAAGGGTGAATGAGGGTCCCTCAAAAAAAACGAGAAAGTGGGCCAAAACCCACTTCGGTCAGAAGCTGCAGGGCTAGGACACCTAGTTGACTGGGGTCAACTAGGGGTTTGCACCTGGTTGGTCCACGTGGGCCAACCAGGAAAAATCCATGATTATTATTTTGTTAATTCATTTAAAAATAGAAATAAGCTGAATTAAATTGTGGTTATAAAATAAAAAATATTCGTTATTTTATGTAGTATTTTATTGCGATTTTTAATTTATTTTATGAGGTATATTTTCATGAGTTTACTTTTTAGCCCTATATAGGTATAATACCTATGTATATTAGTATTTTATTTTTATTGTTTTTATTTATTATTTTCTAAAATCATGAAATACTTTTATATACACAAATATATTTTTGTTTTATTTTTCTAATGTATTCTGTACATTAAATAAAATATAAGTATGAAAAATATAGGTATAAATATAGGTACAATACCTGTATGCCTTATAGATGTTTATTTTTATTTTGAGTTTTCTTTGCATTTTTTTTCTGATTTTAATGTTTGTAATTATTATAAATAATATTTAGAAGATTATAAAAATACAAAAATAATGAATAAATAATGCATTGAATATTTTAATCAGTACAGCTATACAAGGTGGGTCCAAAACTCAACTTTCAAACCGTAGCTCCGCCAAATGCGAAACCACCGCCATTGGATAGATTAGTTTATTCTATATACAATTAAAGTGAGTTTGCTGCATTTGGAGTTGTCAGTTGTGAGATACGGGTCTGGGAAGTTGGGATTCTGGATATTTATTCAGACCATAAATTTTTATCTGTACATTATTTTTCTGTGACATCAATTTTGTATTTTTCTTTATTAAATTATCTACAACTTTCATGTACAAAGTTTCTTTATTTGATGTATAAAAAGTGGAACCAAAAATAGGCCCCAAAATGAATAAAGACTGAATAGAAAGAATAGGTATTTGACCCTTATCTCCCTCTACTTTATTCCTGGTTGACCTATTCATCAAGATGCTTAGGTCTCGAGGTTTCGGGTCATAAAATATTTACAATGTTTTATTCTTTTTCTTTTCTTTTATTTATTCTATTATTTTGGCTTTAATTACAGTATTTTATAAACTAATAGGATGCACATGCATGAATGCTAAGATGCTCTATTTAAGGCTATTTACAGGCATTTGCTAGGGTTTTTGGTGCCAAAATGATAGAATTAAGATGATGAAATGTGGATTCATCACTGCACCGCCGTGAGGTTCCATCTCCTCCGCCTTGGCCGAGTCGAGGTGTTTTTGCTCCATTATTCTGTTACTTATAATTTCTACTTTAGTTTAGTTGTATTTGCCTGTAGATTTCCCTTGCATTTCACTTCATTCTCGCCCATCCAAGCTTGCCGGAGCCCCGCTCCAGCCACCACTTCCACCCTCCGCCCGACTTTTTTTTTCTCATCATCCACCCACTGCTGGAGTCCCTTCGGTCCACCCCTCATCGCCTCTCTTGTGCTCTGTGGATTCTTGGAGGTGACAGCTCCACCCTGGTCCCTTCAGCCAAGGCGTACGAGGTCAAAGGCGTCTCCACCACCTCCCCCAACTTCGGCGGTCGAGGTACCCCTTTTCCTCTGGTTCCGGCCATTGAGGGCCCCCCTCTCCCCTATTTTTCATTTGCATTTCGTTCGCCATAGTCTAAATATCAAAAGCCCTCAATAATATCGAAGTTTCGTCGCTTGAATCGTCTAATCCCCCATCTTGGCCGGAGCGCACCTCTGGCCAATCACCTCCACGTCGCATTTCGCATCGATTCCGCCTCCCTAAGGTCCAGGCATTTTCCCCTGGACCTCCTAACCCTTTTTGCAGGTCAAAGAAAGTTCATTCGCGCCTGGAGGCCATTTTGGAGCCTCGCCGGAGTTCGCGAAGCTATCCAGCTCCGCCGACCGCCAGCGAGCACCTCGACCTTCGCCGTGGTCTTTTGAAGCCCCCAGGAGGAAGAGCAGACCTCCAGGAGTCTCCACGTCCATTTTGAAGCTCAACCGCCATCGGAGATCGGAGATCTCGAGCGGAGGAGCTCGCCCTCGCCGGCATTCTTCGCTGTTCTTGGTCCTAGCCTCCGCACCATTGGATCGTTGAGAAGCTTCAGATCGCACAGCATCCGTCCGATCGTTCGAGGAAGATCTAATCTCAGCCGTGTATCGTCGAAGCGTCATCGGCCGTCCGTCGCTCGCCACGTGGATAAGTGGCATAGTCTCCGTCGTTGGATAGCGCGCAAGGGGTATTTTGCACCTTAACTCCTGCGCATTATGTATTTACTATTTAGTCCACAAACTTTCATCTGTAGTGTAAAAGTTTTGTAATATTTGCATGTAAACCCTCGTACTTATTTTATTTGCACTTAGGCCCCTTGCCACGTCACCTTGCGTGCCTGTACGCGTGAGGGGGAGGGCATTTCGCAGGGACCCCCCGGGGTTTAGTTATTTAACTTTAGTCCCAGAATTTTGTTTTATAGTGTAAAACTTTTGGATATTTTGCATGCGTGCCCTGGAAGATTTTGGATATTACAGTTAGGTCCTCCAACGCGCTGCCAATCACGCGTAGGGTTTGGGGAAAATTGTATCGATACCCTTCCAGGTTTTGTATTTGTTATTTAGTCTATTTAAATGCAAGTTTCAGTATAAAATTTTGTGGAAATTTTATGGATTTACCCCTGGATGTTTGCTTATTTGCATATATACCCCTACTAGGCTTTGTAAATTTTTGTGTGCTTGTTTTATTTGTTTAAATCATCATTTTGTTTGAAAAATTCCACAAAAATCAAGTTAAGCTCATGTTCACTTGCACTTTCACGCCATACTTTTGGATTGCATTTTTATTGCATTTTCATAATTATTAAAAATTGAAAACATGCATTTTTCATGCTGTTTGCATTAGAAAACCCATAAAAATTATAAAAACGTTTCGAAAAATTCCAAAAAAATCATATTTTGTGTGTTTTGTCATCTACTAGTGTCAGTCCAAAAAACCACTAAAAATTGCAAAAGAAAAATCTTAAAAATCAGAAAACCTTAAAAATCTTTATAAAAATCTAGAAAATCATAGAAATATCACAAAATACAAACTCAGTTGTTGTGTCTTTCTGGTTTCATTGTCTATATTTTGAAATTAATTTGTGGAATTTTAGGTACTGTTTAGTATTTTTCAACCTCATTTTAATTTCGGCCAGCAAGTATATACACCGTTTTCTTGTATTTTGCCTATTTAAAATACCAAAAATATTTTGAAAAACACCCAAAAAATCACAAAAACAGTAAAAAATCATAAAAACACCAAAAAGATTTTATTTCTGAAATTTTGAGTATTTTTGCATATTTTTACAAACACATTATCCTCTCTTTCCCCTATATTGTATATATATTCCTATATTGAAAAAGAAAATATAAAAATATAAAATATAAAAAGAAAATACAAAATCAGTAAAAAGAAAATCAAAATACAAAATTAAAAATTAAAAATTTAAAAATATAAAAATTAAAAACCCCCAAAAATATTTGCATTTGCTCACATCAAAAAAAATATTTGCATTTGCTACACAACGTTTCACATTCACTCACACACGCACTTGTTTGATCTACCCTGTTTGCTCCCTGTGTTCGAACTCTCTGCATACTTGTCCTATACACCTTGTTTGTAGAGTTAAAAATAAATTTTAACTTCACATTGCTTGTCATTGTTTGATATCTCTGGTGTGGGTTAATTATTGATTTTAGTTGGGATTTTGCGTGGTCGACACTTCGACTGAGTTCCCGCCTTGTGTGGAATTTAAGACCGCCTAAATTCTGCTAAATCAAATGGCACCGTTGTCGTGGAGCAACAACGCGTAGATCATTTTCTTGCTTTGTGATTGTGATACTTGTCTATATTTTTGCCTTCTTTATTTGCTCATTTATTTGATATCATTGTTTGACTTATCTAACCACTCTCCTTGTTTGGATTTTGTGCGAGGTACGCGGATCGAGGGAGGAGCTCCTCTTTAGAGCACCAATGCACCCACGTGAGGCGGCGTTGACCTAGCACAAAGGAAGACTTGGAGTGTCCGAAGCCAAATTTTGAGCATTTTATTTCATTGCATTTACTTGTGTAATTTGTGTGAGAGAGAGACTCTATTTATTGTAATAATACAGGTACATAGGACTTTGGACTTTCGGGCCCAACTTCCAAGTGATTGTTCACTTGGGGGCTCACCGCGGATTTTTACGGTTTTCACCGCCTTTTTCATTTTGTTTTCCGGTTTTGTTTTCTTTACTTTGTGTGATTGAGCCCTTAGATTTAGGAGTTGCTTGCGATAGATTAAGGCCAAACACCTAATATATTTTGCATGTACCTATAGCCGCGTTTGGACTTAGTCAAATTTTTAAACAGTCGTTTCATCATCTTCGAGCCTCCGCGCCGCGAGCCCACCCCATCAAGCGCTACTCCTGAACTCGATTTGTCGAGAAGAGGAGGAGTGAGTCTAGACCGGACTTTTTGGATTGAGGATTGGTGACCGACTTGTGGTGCTTCACGTTAATAGCAATTTTCAAAACTTAGGGCGATTTCATCGGCTTGCATTTGCATATAGATAGATTTCAATTCTGCTGAGCATCTTTGCATGTAGAGTGCTGGAGGCAAGGTGAGCATTTCTCTTTAGCATACATCATCGTTTTGTCGCTTGCATTGCTTTTCCGCCTCTCTACCTCCGTTTTTGATCACCTAGGTGCTGAGTAAAATTGACCCCTCGTTAGGCTCGTGCATTTCTCACTAAAAATCCAAAAAAAGTGATAATCAATAAAATTGGGACTGTTAATATTACTTGACCCTAAAAACCACCAAAAAGAAAAACTTGTATTGGGGCGAGTAATCCCCTCATTGTCTTCGCTTTTACTTGCTCACGCACACACTAAGGTTAGTGCCCAAATCCCATTTTCAGCCCCCTAAGTGTTTGTGGAATATTCTGACTTTTCATCTAACTCTAAAACAGACAAGATAAAAAGACCGCATTTGTGGTCTTCGCCGAGTTGAGTAGGTGAATTGAGGGTTTGTATTGTGTGAGTTTGCTTGTGGTTGTTTGTGTGCATTCTAGATCTTATCTGCGCATTTGTGCCTTTCTTCTCACATCTCTTGACTTGATCGTCGTGTTCTCCCGATCATTTTCCTCTTGTTTCGAGATGGCCGACTGGAGCGTATTTTATCCGGACTTTGCGGATCCTTCGTTCACTCCAACCGGTCCACCTCCCTTTTATCAGGAGGATCCTCCTCCTACTTTTTCTGACTTTTGTACATATCCGCCTCAGCCACAGTATCACGACTCAGATTTCTACCCACCTCCCCCTCTACCTGTATATTATCCACCTCCACCTTCACATCCACTCGAGTCTGACCTGTTGGAGTCACCTCCCTTGATCTCTATGAGTGATATATTGAACCGAATGATCGAGCGTCTGGATTTGATGAATGTTGATATGGCTATCTTGAGGAAAAGAGAGATTGACGCTCCATTCATCGCGGATACGGAATTCCTTGTGGGAGATCGTGGGAGATTGCAATCGCCAAAAATACAAAAAAATGAGAAAAACATAAAGACACAAAAAGATTTTGGGTCACACGATCGAGACACGTTATGAGGAGAGGGGCCAATTGCCCAATCATTTAACCACACATCCACTCACTTCTTGTCCCATCTCCAACCCCGAGGGTGCCTATGTACAGACTGCTCTGAGCACTCCTCGTGTACATGCTGATTCCGACTTCCTCCCTTGTATCGAGGAGGTCCAAAAATTCAAAAAAATGCTATCTGAACCCGAAGTGGTGGCTACTATTCATGAGATTATCCGTGCCCCACTTCAGCAGGCCATGACCCATTTATCGGCTCCTCTTCCCAAAAAGAGAAAGCGGAGGAGCAGATCTGAGCGTCACATTCTGACCATGGCCACTGCCCACGCCATCACACACCATCCCATTCCCAGGAAGAAGAAAGCAACTACTCCTTTCATCACTTGCACCATCTCTGACCATACATGTGATCACACTCTCCTAGACGGCAGTGCGTCTATTAGCATATTACCCTTCTCGCTGGTACAGTCTCTTCACTTAGGGCCTCTCAAGAAAACCAGGATGATCGTTCAGTTTGCTGACGGATCTATCAAGAGGCCGAAGGGTATCCTTGAAAACGCCGTCATTTCTATTCAAGGCACGAGCTACCATCTTGATTTTGTCATGTTGCCCATGGAGACCTCCACAGGGGAGCCATCTCCAATCATCCTGGGACGACCATTCCTCGCCTCTGCGAGGGTCGTTATTGACTACGGATCAGGAGAGATTCGCTTCCGTCCTGTTGACGAGAGCGAAATGTTGATCACCACACCCACTGTTGACCAGAGACCTGCATCTGATACACACTCACCGATCTTAGCTGACTCCAAGGCCTATGACCGATCTGATTCTATTAGAGATGTTTGCTTAGCGAAACCTAATGAGACCCAACGAATCCCCCAAAAGGGGAAGAAATCAGAAAGCATGGACCTTGAGTTTCCTCCTCCTGGTGTGTGGCGATGTGTTGATGAAATCCAAAGTATTTATGTGATGGATCCGATTGAGCGGAGGGAAGATTCCAAGACTAGACAGGACGGACCTAGTTTGACTACTTCCACTGATAAGTCCGTTCCTGGTCACTCACTAGTAAAGATGATTGAGGACAGTTATGATGTTGCCCATTATTTTGAGAGACCTCATAAGGAAACAAATGAACCAGGTGAGACTCTTGAGGATGAACAGAGTTCGTATACTTCCACTGATGATTTCGTTCCTTTTGATTTTGACCTGGACGATCCCTCGCAGGACGACTCCGATTACACTTCTTTCGAGGATGATGAGTTCGTCCCGTTTCACTTTGACATCGGCGAGACTTCTAGGGCCAGACCTGACCACACTTCTTCCACTCACCAGTCTGTGCCTTCACATCATAGGACCACCAAGGCCGGACCTAGCCATACTACTTCCACTGATCAGTTCGTGCCTTTTCGATTTGATTCCACTGAGGACCTTCACCCTGTCGACCCTGATCGGCTTCTATCCACTGTGGACCTCGATGTCGACCTGCACTACACTAGATCTATCCCTCAGCAGTCTTGCAAGAAGGTTAGCTTTCTGCCTTCTTGATCCTGTGTATATCCATCTCTGTTGTATATTCCCTTGTGTACCTCTGTTCTCTCCCCCGTATTGCTCGTCCACCCATTCTCGTGTTTGCCTTGCTTAGGATGTACTTTGTCCTAAGTATAGGGGGGTGGATGAGCCGAGTGTTCATCGTTCTATTTCATCACTCCTGTTGTTGCCTATATTTAGGGCTTCTTTTACCCTAAGTATAGGGGGAGTGGTGTGTACATTCTCACGATCGCTTCTTCCATATGTTGATATATTTTCTTCTTTTCTTCTTCTATCTTCTTTATCTATCAGAAAGGTGTCGCCCCTTGTAGACAGTTTTCCATACTTAAGACGTATTTTGTCCTAAGTATAGGGGGTGTGCACCCCGAGTGATTCTATTCTTTTCGATCCTCTCCATTGTCTCCGCTTCTTGTCTATACTTGGGGATATCTTACCCTAAGTATAGGGGGAGACAATCTGAGCACGATATGTTCATTCCCACCCTTGACCCTCCCTGCTTTGTGTACAGTCTGCTATACTCAGGATTATTTTATCCTAAGTATAGGGGGGACGGTCGACTTCTCATTGGTTTATTCATCTATCTCTTATTCATTTATTCTTTAGACTTTTCTATACTTAGTACGAGTTATGTCTCCTCTTTTCTCTCCGATCTATGAGGACATAGCTCAAGCTAAGTATAGGGGGGTCGTATATACTGTGTATATACTTTAGTCATAACTCATACTTTCATATTTTCTTAATAATATGGCTAATAATTCATTAAAAACCTTAATAAAAAGATGTTATCCTCAAATTCTTTTTGTATCTACTGATTAATAAATCAGGTGAAAATATTTTTTGCAAAATGTTTGAAAAATAGTTTGAAAATCCTTGTGAAAAATCTTTTGAAAACTATTTCGAAAGCATTTTGTTACATGTTTTCAACCTTTGTGAAAATATTTTGATTGTAAAATTTATTTTCTTTGTGTGAAATGAAATGTTTGAAAAATGATTTGCAAATGGTTTAAAAAAATGGTTGCAAAAATATTTGAAAAATATATACATATTGTTTGGAAAACCTTTGCAAAATGATTTTCAAATGTGTGTACATGATTGTAAAATGTTTGTAAAAATTATTTTGGACTATAGTTTTCAAAAATCGCTTGAAAAACCTGTGTCAAATAAGTTTGAGGAATACATACATCTCACCAAAAATCCACGATATATATATATATGTATAAAATTGATCACTTACCCATGTAAATTCTTAAAATCCACTTCTTGTATATATAAGAAGCACTCCCGTGTAAATATTTTAACCTTGTTTTTGGCCAAAAATCTTTTGTTTTCAAAAATCCCAAAAACATTTGCAAAACTAAAATCCAAAAACATTTGAAAAACTTTTCAAAAAATCTAAAATATGCATATGCATCATCTTTTCAAAAACCCATAAAAAGTTCAAAATCTTGAAAATTGCATCACAAAAAGATTTCCTGCATCACATTGCATAGCATGAGCATTTTTCGGATTGAGTTTGATAGTTGAACGAAACTAAGTAAAATCTGGAGATTGGAGCTTGGTTGGACCTTAAATCTACCTAATTAACAGGAACCCTATAGGAACTGGGATTGAGGTACTTCAGGTCTAGTTGACTTAATTCTTTAAGGATCACGAGACTTAGTTCAATGGATACTTGACTGCCTAAGTAGAGTATTTCGGAACACACACACGACTCTTGTTGATAATGACCTAACTTGGACACCTGCACCTTTCACATGGCTCAACTCAGTTGGAGTGCTGAGGAGATTGGATTTGCCGGTATGAGATGCACACGGGTGGAAACACTTGTCCTCCTCTAGGGAGGGAAGTGCGCCCCAACCCGTCCAGTAATGATGAGTTTCGAGGATAGGAGATCATGGGTTGCAATAAAGCTTCAAAAGAGGGATAGTCTACTGGCTCAAGAGGAAAAACTCCATATGTAAATGTTGTCGTGCATAGTATTCAAAAAAAATTTGCAAAAGCAAAAACTCCAAAAAAGTGGACAGACCTGTACAAAAATAAAAATGCCTGCCGGAGTGTACATATGTTGTAAAGTCAAATAAGCAAGCTTGAGCTTCAAAGTCAAATCACGTGAGCCTGCAGCTGGATGACTTGACTACACTGGTCTTGCATCCTAGGATAGGTAGCTACACTGGCTACCGTCCATTCTTCTCTTCACCCCCTCCTCTTGAGCTGGTTGCCACTTGAACTTAGAAGGGAATACCCTGCTCCTTGAGGGATGAGTTGTTGGATTGGGGAATCATTGGGTTGTCATATTGGAGAAGTCAGTCTCTTTGTCATTTCAGTTGGGGAGAGCCACTATCACTTACACCGTACGAGTCAGATTCATAGTCGTAAGGGTTTGCGTATGGATGGAGATATTTTTGACCTGGCTATTGAGGAGACTTGAGCAGAGTTTTGGGATTCTCAAAGGCTGTTGGATTTCAAGCCCGGTTCTCATTAAGGTTCCGCCCGCACTAAAATTTCAAAGGCCCGACTTGAGCTCCAAACTTTGATTTTGTGAAGACAAGTTTGATAATCAAATAAAATCCAAGTTCTTCTTTTTCTTTTCTTTCTTCTTCTTTTGCACTTATTGCATAAGTGTTTGCTAGGGACTAGCAAAGGTAAAGTATAGGGAGATGATGAATCCACATTTCATCATCTTTATTCTATCAATTTGGCATCAAAAACCCTAGCAAATGCCTGTAAAAGGCATTAATCAGAGCATATTAGCATTCATGCATAGTTGTGTAAATATTGTATAAAATACTGTAATTAAAGCCAAAATTATAGAATAAATAAAAGAAAAGAAAAAGAATAAAATTTTGAAAATATTTTATGACCCGAAACCCCCGAGACCTAGGCCATTTTGGAGCCTCGCCGGAGTTCGCGAAGCTATCCAGCTCTGCCGACCGCCAGCGAGCACCTCGGCCTTTGTTGTGGTCTTTTGAAGCCCCCAAGAGGAAGAGAAGACCTCCAGGAGTCTCCACGTCCATTTTGAATCTCAACCGCCATCGGAGACCGGAGATCTCGGGCGGAGGAGCTCGCCCTCGCTGGCGTTCTTCGTTGTTCTTGGTCCTAGCCTCCGCACCGTTGGATCGTGGAGAAGCTCCAGATCACACAGCATCCTTCCGATCGTTCGAGGAACATCTAATCTCAGCCGTGCATCGTCGAAGCGGCATCGGCCGTCCGTTGCTCGCCACGTGGATAAGTGGCATAGTCTCCGTCGTTGGATCGCGCGCAATGGGTATTTTGCACCTTAACTCCTACGCATTTTGTATTTACTATTTATCTACAAACTTTCATCTGTAGTGTAAAAGTTTTGTAATATTTTCATGTAAACCCTCGTACTTATTTTATTTGCACTTAGGCCCCTTGCCACGTCACCTCACGTGCCTGTGCGCGTGAGGGGGTGGGCATTTTGCAGGGACCCCCCGGGGTTTAGTTATTTAACTTTAGTCCCAGAATTTTGTTTTATAGTGTAAAACTTTTGGATATTTTGCATGCGTGCCCTGGAAGATTTTGGATATTACAGTTAGGTCCTCCCACGGGCGTGCCAGTCACGCGTAGGGTTTGGGTAAAATTGTATCGATACCATTTCGGGTTTTGTATTTGTTATTTAGTCTATTAAATGCAAGTTTAAGTATAAAATTTTGTGGAAATTTGTGGCTTTGCCCCTGGATGTTTGCTTATTTAGATATATACCCCTGCCGGGCTTTGTAAATTTTTGTGTGCTTGTTTTATTTGTTTAAATCATCATTTTGTTCGAAAAATTCCACAAAAATCAAGTTAAGTTCCTATTCACTTGCACTTTCACGCCATACTTTTGGATTGCATTTTTATTGCATTTCATAATTATTAAAAATCAAAAACATGCATTTTTCATATTGTTTGCATTAGTAAACCTATAAAATTATAAAAATGTTTTGAAAAATTCCAAAAAAATCATATTTTGTGTGTTTTGTCATCTACTAGTGTCAGTCCAAAAAACCACTAAAAATTGCAAAAAAAATCTTAAAAATAAGAAAACCTTAAAAATCTTTATAAAAATATAGAAAATCATAGAAATATCACAAAAATAAAAACTCAGTTGCTGTATCTTTCTGGTTTCATTATCTATATTTTGAAATTAATTTGTGGAATTTTAGGTACTATTTAGTATTTTTCAACCTCATTTTAATATCGGCCAGCAAGTATATACACCATTTTCTTGTATTTTGCCTATTTAAAATACCGAAAATATTTTGAAAAACACCCAAAAAATCACCAAAACAGTAAAAAATCATAAAAATACCAAAAAGATTTTATTTTTGAAATTTTGAGTATTTTTGCATATTTTTACAAACACATTATCCTCTCTTTCCCCTATATTGTATATATATTCCTATATTGAAAAAGAAAATATAAAAATATAAAATATAAAAAGAAAATACAAAATCAGTATAAAGAAAATCAAAATACAAAATTAAAAATTAAAAATTAAAAAATATAAAAATTAAAAACCCCCAAAAATATTTGCATTTGCTACACAACGTTTCACATTCACTCACGCACGCACTTGTTTGATCTACCATGTTTGCTCCCTGTGTTCGAACTCTCTGCATACTTGTCCTATACACCTTGTTTGTAGAGTTAAAAATAAATTTTAACTTCACATTGCTTGTCATTGTTTGATATCTCTAGTGTGGGTTAATTATTGATTTTAGTTGGGATTTTGCGTGGTTGACACTTCGACTGAGTTCCCGCCTTGTGTGGAATTTAATACCGCCTAAATTCTGCTAAATCAAGTATCTAATATATATTTGATGAATGATATGGTAAAATTCTTAAGCGAATCACGAAATCATGGAGATTGCATCATATGCGATCAGAAGCGACTAGTCGTACTAGTTGCTCGGGGCAGTAGAGTTTAAATTTTTTTGAATGATGAAACTACGTAATCCAAGAACATTTATCATAATGTTTCATCTAAACTAAAAACAAGGATTAGGTTTACCTCCTAAGGCATGGTTGCGATCGAGTTTCTAAAGGAAAAGACATCTTGTATCAAGTCCGATCCAACGGAGAAGACCCTTACGAGCGTGTTGATGAAACACGTGCTCCTCGCAATCCATGTTGATGATCCAAGCAATGAATCTCTTGATCTCATCTCACGAGATCTGACGTCTTCTTCACGAGCCAAACACACCGAAGAAGACGGAGATACACGAGTAGCTAATCCGGTAGCACAACTTCGTCACCAATGATTTCGACCCTTTATAGGATTTAGGGTGGACAACCACTCTAAGGATAGCGGGAGAGGGGTGTGTGTAAAGATAGAGAGAGATGGAGAGAGTTTAGTTCCATGTGCCCTCTTAATCCAACGATTTAGATTAAGAGGTTATTGATCAATGGACATGATTTGTTGCTACAAATTTGCAACAACTAATTTAACTAAAATAATTTAATCATATCCCTTTATAAAAATACAAATTAATTCATTTTAATTAAAACTATAATAAATTAATAATTAGGGAGGCAACCACCACCTCAAAAAGGATTGTCGTCCCCTTTGACTCGGTCAAGGTTGACGACTGATGAATCTCGTATTCATCATGCTAAAATTGGTCATTTAGGCTATGTTCCCCAACATTCATATGCATTTAATCATTAATAGAGCATTATTGCATCTCATTGCATTGTACATTTCCTCAACACAGAAATTAATCAAGCATTGATTAATTATTTAATTTGATTCAAAAACCACGCAACTAAGAATCACCGTTCCCTGTCTTCGACTTTGGTAGACTTGTCAAGTAAAAATTCTCCACAACATTCAAAGATTGTAGTGTTTTGATCGACCGATTTTTGCCTCCTATACTACAATTATCTATTATTAAGGAGGCGAATTTCGCGTTCATCAACGACCACCTTTATTGGTGGTTTTACCTTTCTTAATATATATTTCTCTATATAATAAAAATGCATCAACCATTATTGCATTTATCTTTACAAAAACAATTTCAACTTAAATTTGTGAAAACTTCAATCATGTCATTGATAAATATGAATCATATTGATATGTCCAACATAATATGTAAATCAGATATATAATTAATTGATTATTATGAATCCAATTCACAACAACATATAATTTGTAATTGTATTTACAATTAAATCTCTCCAACATATTATAAGTCATATTTATAATATCCATGATTATTATAGATAGAGATATCCACATTAATCGTATCTTTGATAGTTATATCACATTTAATTATCTAAGATGGCTCTTCTCATGTGCCCAAATAACATGAATCATATTCATATTATTTGCATCTTTGGTAATTAATTAATTATCATAGATAACTCTCCTTATATGCCCAAATAATATGAATTAAATTCATATTGTCCATGCCAATTAAATTAAAATTAACTATTAAATTTCCTAAATGCCCAGATACATTTAATACAACAATGAAATTATCCTTGAACTCTTTCAAGAATAATGTGCTTTCTCCGCAGATGCTTGGAGATAAGGATATGACGATTATACGTTCCACGTATAGTGACTTGGATATTGAGATCGCATGTCAAATCCATATCTCGTTGACCTCCCATAGATGTTTGATTAAATCAAAGCCGTAGATCTAATATTCTAATTGTATCTATAGCACATTCAGATCAATGTCCAACATTTGGACTAAGATCAGATCACTTCTCTATAAGAAGAGTCACTAAAATCTAGAACTATTTCATCACTCTTTCGGAATGGAAGAATCATGATTATACAATCTTTCGATTACATCACCCTTAAGTATTCCTAATATCTATACTTCCTGCATACTGGAATACCTAGAATAAACCCGAAGTTTTAGATCTATTATATCTTCTTCAGAGTTTTATCATTAGGTTTCTTATTCGATAATTAGGAGTTGGTATATCGATCACATACTTTCCTATATCATACCCAAGTATTGATCATATACTTTCCAAAAGCATATATCAAACAAACAAATTCGGTCAAGCTTCCAAAGCGAGATGCCCATACATGGAATTTGATCCCAATATCTCATGAGTGAGCTTATGTCTTCCAGTTCAATAATTGAACATGTATGTTCCCTTCGAGAGATCGTATTTACTCACATACCCTTGCATGCATACCAACGTACTGGTGTATAGACCTTGATTAGATCATCAACCTATCAGTCTTCCAAATGTACATACTCATGCATATAGTAACGCATCTGTCTCCAGTCAGAGGATGGATGCCTATATCGTAACAACATACAACATAGGTCTTTGGTTATCTCGATCTCATTGAGTCAACTCTTTAACCTAATTTATCTAGAACAGAATCTTTATTCCTATACTGAGAACCTGCATCAAGAGGTCGGTTAGATATCAGCCCATTAGAGAAATTATTGCCATCTCCTACTCAGACTGGAGATCCTCTCTTAATAATCATTTGACGGTACTTGATGAGTCCTCAATCTATCTCTTTAGATATTCATCCGAGCACCAGTCTCTATGATTCGACAATTGAATCAACAATTGTATGATCATCAAGATGGCTATGGTACAAAATCCTAATTGTACTAAGAGACTTATTATGCAAATTAATTATTCTTTATTTCAGATCATAGAATGATATTTGCAATAATATTTATTGCATAATAACTTACCATGGGATCACATGTCTAACAATCTTCCACTACCCCAAAGAACCATTAATGGGCTAATCTTTAAACCCATACCCATGTGTTAATTATAAGCTATTCGAAAAATATCTAGGTATATTCACTCTGTTCCCAAGAGATTACGCCAAGTCCTTTTAGGGCACTTTCATATCTCCTAGTAACAGTGCCCGCATCCAATGTGAATGTTGCATCTTATGCAACCAATACTCAATTTGTCAATTCTATTGTTCTTGACACTACAGCTTAATAATTATTATAACCAGTATGCAATTTCTATTATCCTGATCAGAATGCCCTTATTCCCGGAGATCTATATCTCCTAAGACTAAGTCCCGATCTTATGTCTTATAAGGCATCTGCATTTAAGACCTTTTAGATCGCTATCTATAAAGTCTTAAGTTCTTAAAGATAAGATTTAGAGATCATTATCTCTAAAGTCTTGTCACCTTGGAAGATATTATTATTACTACAATTAAGAGTTTTATCTCCATTGTATGATTAGTAACAACTTACCACTACATGGCAAACATCTGACTTTTGTACACATCTAGCATACACTGAACTTCTCAAAGCTGATGCACTATGGCATGTAGCTTTGGTATTCACATCCTCATCTCTTTGAGGTGTTATCTCTTCAGATAGGTCAGTACCATATCTTAAGGGAAAGAAGCCTTCCTTGGAGTTTTCTCAAAATTGTAATATGTCCAAGGTGTACCAGTAATGTGATGGTTCCAATATCATTTTCTCTTTGGCTCTGAACATTTTCAGAACTGAGACATTAAGAGGTACCCTTGAGATCTCATCTGAAGATATGGAATAACTAGTCTATAAAACACTTATTATCATCCTTGTATCTTTTCAAAATGATTAGGATATCATCTACATTTAGCACAACGAACACAATGGCACTCCCACTAATGTTCCACGGTTCATGAAATCTAATGTTCCAACTACAATAAGCATATTTGAGTCCATAGACGGAATTTCTTAAGCTTGCACACCTTGCATTCCTCATTTATGAAGCCATGGGGCTACTTCATATGAATATCCTTTATGAGGAATTCATAGAGGAATGCAATCTTGACTTCCATCTTGAAGATGTCATAGTCAAGTTGTGTAGCTATAGTCAGCAATAATATTATGGGTTCAAGCATTGTCACTGAGGAGCAAGTCTCATTGCAAGCGATGTCTTCTCTTCGTGTGTATCTTAGGGATACGAGCCATGCTTTGAGGGTCTCTACCTTCTCATTAGGTTCTCTCTTTTTCTTGAAGATCCATTTACATCTAACGGGTTTGACCCCTATAGGTGGATCCTTGAGGGTCCCTATACAACACTTATACATGAAGTCTGCTTTAGACTTTATTGCTAACATCCATATTTCCATGTCATGATCCTTGGAAGATTCATCATGTGAAGTCAGGTCATTGTCAGACTAAACTGACATATGGAATCCATCATTAAACTCATCTGAAGAGGTATGAGTATTTCATCTTTAATTGTCCATTTAATTTCCGATTTTAGGAGTCTCATTGTATTCTAAATATTAAATGAGTTCCTTTACTTCATTTTCATCTTAATTCTCAAGAAAGTCATCCTCTAAGAATTACATTTCAGAGATGAAAACTTCTAAGAATAAAAAGGACATAAAGTATGTGTCCAATACCGTCCTTTATTTTCCTAATGAAGTAGCACTATCGGGTGCTACTTCACTTGTAAATGAAGTCTGCTTTAGACTTTATTGCTAACATCCATATTTCCATGTCATGATCCTTAGAAGCTTAAGCATATGAATTCAGATCATTATCAGACTTAACTGACACATGGAATCAATCATCAAACTCATTCGAAGAGGTACGAGTATTTCATCTTTATTTGTCCATTTAATTTCTTATTTCAGGAGTCTCATTATCTTCTAAATATTAAATGAGTTCCTTTACTTCATTTTTATCTTAATTCTCAATAAAGTCATTCTCTAAGAATCACATTTTTAGAGATGAAAACTTCTAAGAATAAAAAGGGCATAACGTATGTGTCCAATACCATCCTTTATTTTCCTTATGAAGTAGTACTACCGGGTGCTAGATTCCAGCTTACTTGCATCATATCTTATTAAGGATATATATATATATATATATTATAGTCTCTACTACATATATACCTGGAAACTAAGAGGTAATTGTGCTAATATTTATCAGTGATAAAATCATATCACACGTGATCCAATTGCATCTCTTTATAATTATATGAGTTTAGGTGTATTAAGAGGAGTGAGATGGGAATGATTTTCCTTTCTCCATAAGATATTCCTTGAATTCATCTAATAGATGCATGCTACCTAGGTTAGATCAATTTCATTTCATCTTCCTTCAGACTCTGGTTCTAAACTAAAAAGTGAAATCTTTGAACATTTCAAAGGTTTCTAAGGTGAATGAAGAAATCTCATATCGCAGGTAATCATCAATAGATATCACATATCATTAATGTTTATTATGATATAGATGATCCAATACATCAATATGTATGGGATCTTAAATACCTCGACATCTTACACCATTCCCAAAGAAAGGTGCATTGGAAAATTTATACTTTGAATACAATATTCACAAGTATGTAAGATTTGAAATTTCAGACATTCTAAAGCTTCGTCTCTTACTAGTCTATTGATCTCATCAACATACTTATATACAAGGATTGATACCAGATCATTGTCAACTGATCTTCTACCTCTTATTGATCTTTTAAGGTTTAATTTTCAATTTTAGAAATGTTAATGAATCATTCATTAATTTTATAAATTAGTAGAGTCAACTAGATGTTAGGTTACTATCTGAAATATATCTATCATACCTCTTTATGATAGGTCTATTCTATAATTCATGTTTATTTCCAATATTTAGAAATAAACGATGAGTGTATTCTAATATCTAGGTCATATAGACATTCTCTAAGACCGAGGGTTCTCCCGCTGAAAATATGATGTCCATCCATCCAATAGAAATTGTTGGAATAATTACATCAATATCCATGTGGATGAATATTAAATCTTAAGATCAAAATTTCCAGTCTTCTGAACATATGCAACCAATCGCAAGTGTTATTAGAAGAGTGAGATATAATTAATAAACTTTGAATTTATCTCATAACTAAGTCAATTTCAATGATTATATGTAGAAGTATAATATCGTGATGTGTTATACGAGTCCTTCTCTAAGGGTGTTAAAATAGTATAGATAATCAAACTATCAGTACATCGGCTTGTTGCAGTATTGGCATCATCCAACTCTTTGGATGCCATATGTATATAAATTATAGAAGTACGATCAACTCTTTGGATATCCTTCTTACTTGGTTCTGACCCATGCTTTCACTACGCTCTCATCATCTATAAACAACCATTGCTTAAGACAAATGATCTCTTATGTTGAATTCAAGAGATTTCAATATAACAGTATTTCAATATTTACACATGCTTCATTCAATTCATACAATATGAATATTATGAAGCTTCATGAATGACTAGAGTATAGATAATAGAATGATGACACTCATCATATCTACATCCATCTTAACTCTTAAAAGGCTTAGGATTGTTTGACAATTACGATCATCATCGACATGGTACTTATAAAGAACACTCGATAAGAAATCAAGGCTACAGAGACATAAACCCCAGGTACTTGTCATATTGTCTATATTATTGTCATTCCTCACTATTACGAGGAAACGTGCACATTGCAACCACATACATTATGTGTTCAACTGTAAGTGCAGTATCTTGATCATGGATATAATCCATGATGTTTTACTGGATATTATTGAGTATAGTATTGAGTGATTTTAATTAAGATTATCTGAAATAAGATATTTACATAAATAAATAGAGGAAAGGGAGGTTGTTGCATGAAGCAACCAACTTGATTGTTGCATGCAGTATTCTCCCCCTTTTTATTTTTTTGGGAAAATTCCGCCATGTATATTCATATATATATATCCTATATGTCATTAGAATTTCATTAGAAATAAATACTCCTATACCCTTCATCTAGAACAACTAATTTGAATGGTCTCATATTTGTTACAATATGACGGAGGGCATATGATTCTTTATTTTTGACAAAATTCGAATGACATATAGGAGGTAGATATAATTGACCCGTTCTAGATGGAGGGTATAATAGTCTCTATTTCTGATGAAATTTGAATGACATATAGGAGGGATATATATAAATGAAAATACATGGTGGAATTTTTCCATAAAAAATAAAAAATAGGGATAATGTTACATGCAACAACCACGTTGGTTGCTCCATGCAACAGGCCTTTCCTTAAATAAAGAAATAAATACATAAATAAGTATATTACTTTGATTTAAGAATTTTTACATCGAAGTTGTCTTGCCTTGTCAATACCGAAAATTCATTCTCTTGATCACTTCCAATGTAAGAGATATACTTACCATTGTATCTCAAACAAGATCTGAGATCTCCTTTCTTATCTTTATTACATCCCAATAACATGAGAAACTATAACTCGGATACAACGAAGCGGAAACTCATTCCACCTTGCAAGTCCAAATTGCATTTTCCGATTCGATCTTTAAGACCTGGGCCCACCACCCTTAAGGCAATGTTGACTCGTCATTAATTGAATCAACTATTAATAGGAATAGAACTTGCCATGCACATTACAATATCACCCAATAATACGAGGAACCGACATCGGGGTCACTATGCATACAACCTTACTCTTTCGAGAAGCAAAGAGCTCGATTCAGATGTGCTTGTATGCAGGTGCTGTCACTTCGGACATACATCTCCTACATACAATCCCTGATGACGAAACCCTTCACCGTAACGGAAGGCCATGGATGTCACTTATGTAATCCTTCATATCCCACTCAAATTTTAATTAATTATTATAAATCATATTTACATGATTAATTATTCCAAGGGAAATACTACTCTATTCATAATAGAGAGTTTAGATGGATATAATTAATGTAATCATAATAAATCAATTATTAATCCAATTATTGATTATTACTTGAAGGATGGTATAATCTTAGAATACATATTATTCCAAATTTACTAATTAGAGAAATCCATCAAGATCACTTCAAGCATTATCATCTCCTTACCTATTGTCATGGCTGGTACATACATGATGTGAGACAGACCACTCATGGAGAAACCTGCTACCCCATCATTCCTCGACTAGACTTCATATCTGTCTCAGGTCAGGATAATGTGATTTGATTATTTTGTGTTTGAGATGACAATCGATTTTCCATCAAAGTTATACTATACAATATTAACAATAATTATTTTCATTAATATTATAAAGATATTTGCTAAATAAATCCCCAATCCTCTTCAAGCAACTATGTTTGTTGGAGTTGATGTAATCAATTGTAATCAAGATAAATTATCTTATCATTTTTGGTTAAGGCAACACCATTCAAGGAAATATTAAATATTTCACAAATATTCGTCAATAATTATTTTAGAAAATAAACATTAATTTTCATTAATTAATTTAATGACAATCACAAGGTGCATGATCAAGTATGTAATTTCCAACAGTGACCCATACTTACTAAAATTAGTATAACTTTATTAAATAAAATCTAAATAACATAAATTAAGTTTCTTTGATTTTTCAATTTGATTTATAACAAAATCCAAGCGATAAACATGTATTTCTAGACGTTTTAAAATAATGGGTATCTCTTGATTATGTTATAAAATACCATTCCTGCAACAGTGGATACATGTCTGCTAAAACAAACATAACTTAAGCAAACCGATTCCAAATCATGCAAACTCAAAGTCATACGTTTTTCTAATTCAATGGGGAACATAATCCAATCAATAAACTCAGATTTTAATTTAAATAGGAGGAAAATCACACTAAACATGGTTGCGTGAACAAAATACGATGAAACTTCACATAACTTAAAATGTCCATGTCATCTTAGATTTACGGATCATATCCTAAACCTTTAACATACGGATCTGATACCACTTGAAGGATATGGAAAAATACTTAAGTGCACCATAGAAGTATGGAGATTGCATCATATGCGATCGGGAGCGACTAGTCGGCTAGCGGAATTTAAAAAACTGAATGATGAAACCACATGATCCAAGAACACCTCTCGGATCGTTTCATCTAAACCACAAATAAGTATTTGTTTATCTCTTGAAGCGTGGTTGTGATCGAGTCTCCAAACGAAGAGACCTCGTGTCTCAAGTTCGATCCAATGAAGGAGACGTTTACGAGCGTGTTGATGAAACGCCTGCTCCTCGCAATCCATGTTGATGATCCAAGCAAAGAATCTCATGATCTAGTCTCACAAGATCCAACATCTTCTTCACGAGCAAATCGTACTAAAGAAGATGGAGATGTACGAGTAGTCAATCCGGCAGTACAATAGTGTCGTGATGACTCCAACCGTCTCCAGGGTTTAGGGTGGACGACCACTCTTAGGAGGGAGACAAGGGGCGTATGTTGAGAGAGAGAGAGAGAGAGAGAGAGTTGGAGTGAGTTTAATCCCTCTTGGAATTATGTGTAGTCTAAAAGGAAAGAGTATCCTTTCTTTAATACTAATTGGATGTATATGGATCTCAATCCATGTGTCATCTTAATCCGCCGACTTAGATTGAGAGGTTATTAATTAATGGACATGATTTATTGCTACAAATTTGCAACAACTAATTTAATTAAAATAAATTAATTATATCTCTTTATCAAGATACAGATTAAATTGTTCTAATTTCAACTATAATAAATAGATAATTAGGGAGGCAACCACCACCTCAAAAAGGGTGGTTGTCCCCCCTTTGACCTGATCAAGGTAGATAACCACCTTTGTTGGTAGTTTTACCTTCCTTAATATATATTTATTATATACAAGAAAATGCAATAACCATTATTACATCAGTCTTCTCAAAAATAATTCCAAAATAAATTTGTGAAAATATCAATCATGCCAATGATAAATACGAATCATATTCATGTATCTAAAATAACACGTAAATTAGATTTATAATTAAATTGTTTATTGTGAATCCAATTCACAACAACATGTAATTTGTAATTCTATTTACAATTAAATCTCTTCAACATATTATAAATCATATCTATAATATCCATGATTATTATGGATAGATATCTCCACAGTAATCATATCTTTGATAACTAAAATCAACTTTAATTGCCCAAGACTCTTCTCATGCGCCCTCATAACTTGAATCACATTCACATTATTTACATCTTTGATAATTAAATTAAATTTTATTGTCATAGATAACTCTCCTTATATGTCCAAATAATATGAATTAAATTCATATTATCTATGATAATTAAATCAAATTTAACTATCAAATTCACTCAATGCCCAGACACATTAATTCAAAGATGAAATTATCTTTTAACTCTTTTAGGAATAATGCGCTTTCTTCGTGGATACTTGGAGATAAGGACAGGGCGATTGTACATTCCACGTATAGTGACTTGGATATTGAGATCACATCTCAAATCCAGATCTCAAGGACCTCCCATGGATGTTTGATTAAACCAAAGACGTAGATTTAACATTTTCAGTGTATTTGAATCACATTCAGATCAATGTCCAACATTTGGACTATGATCAAATCACTTCTTTATGAGAGTAGGCATTAAAATCCAGACTTGTTTCATCACTCCCTCGGAATGGAACCATCATGGTTATACAATCATTTATGATCACATCACCCCTTGGGTAATCCAAATACATGTACATCATGCATACTGAAAGACCTAGTATAAACCCAAAGTTTTAGATCTATTTAGATTGTCTTCTTCATAGTATTATCATTAGGTTTCTCATTTAATAATTGGGAGTTGGTATCGATCATATACTTTCCAAAAACATATACTATACCCATGTATTGATCATCTACTTTCTAGAAGCATATATCAAACCTACATATTCAGTCATGCTTCCAAGCGAGACGACCGTACACAGAATTTGATCCAAATATCTCATGAGTGGGCACATGTCTTTGATTTAGTAATTAAACATGTATGATCCCTTTGAGAGATCGTATTATCATATGCCCTTGCATGCACACCAGCGTACTGGTGTATAGACCTTGACTAGATCACCAACCTATCGATCTGCCAAATGTACATCATATATATATATATATATATATATATATATATATATAGGAATACATCTGTCTCCGGTCAGAGGATGCGTGTCTATATCGTGACAACGTACAACATAGGGATTTGGTTATCTCGATCTCATTAAGTTAACACTTTGAACTAACTTATCTAACACCTCTGAATCTCTATTCCTATGCAGAGGACCTACATCAAAAGGTTGGTTAGATATCAACCCATTAGAGAAAGGATTGCCATCTCCTACTCAGACTGGAATTCCTCTCTTAATAATCATTTGACAGTACTTGATGAGCCACAATATAACTCTTTAGATATTCATCCAAGCACCAACCTCTATGATTCAACAATTGATTCAACAACTGTGTGATCATCAAGATGGCCATGGTACATAACCCTAATTGTACCAGGGACCTATTATGAAAACTAATTATTCTTTATTTCAGATCAGGGAATGATATTTGCAATAACATTTATTGCATAATGGCTCGGCGTGGGCTCGCATGTCCAACATTTGACACACAGACTTGTATCACTATATGACGCAGGATCTTTTTGGGTGCTAATCCAACTCATAAAAGCCTATGATGATGTTCCAACTGGTCACTTTAAAAAGGTTGGGAGCGCTCCCCTTTGGTGGAAGCTCTTTTGAACGCGGCTTTGAAGTGTAAGAGAATTTTATTTTCTTTTATTTTCTTTTTTTGTTCATTTTTGGCAATGAGTGCATGTGCATTATTTCCTCTTTCTATCTACTATTTTTTCCATTATATGATGCAGGTACTATGAAGGGCATTCTTGACTAGAAAAAAAAAGATATTCATGCAAATCAAATACAATAATAAAATGACGAATGTCGTGTAAATGATCATGAAGCAAAACTTATCTAGGAAAGCAACTATTAGTAGATCAAGCTATCTAACTCAAAAAATCAGTTGAACAACATATTTGTTATTATAAAAAGAAGATCATGACCAAGGATACAACGTGAATGCTTTAATGTTTTAGGCTACAACTTAGAGAATAGCTTAACTATGGAAGCAGCTATGCAATACAAGCAAGACTTAAAAGGATGTGAATAAATCTACGATAATAAAACACAAAAGATATGAGAAAGGGTTGAAGTAAGAGTTCAACGTGACTCCCTTTGGTATTGCTCGAGAGATCTTGATCACGATAGGTATGGAGGCGTTGAGTATGCAATGTCCTACTCGTTAGTATGTATCCACATATCTCACATACGATGGCCTCGCTCCATGTGAAAATTCGCTCCTCACACAACACAAAGGGAGCAATCTCTTAGCTCTTGTTTAAAAGATGATGTAGCGGACGAACCTACAGAGAAGGAACTAAAATATGACAACAACTAAGAGAAACAAATTGTGATACATAACATAACATGTCTAAAGAGAACATAAAAAACAAAAGAAGGATAAAAAATAGAGAAGTTGCCACTGGATCGAGTTGCAATCACATAAGCAAGTGATCTCTCCCTCATGTGTGGAATGGAGAGGACATATGTGTGCTTCTACTGCTATATGCACACAATCACCACAGATTGGGTCTCTCCCTCAGCAAAACGTTGAAGGTGCATGGTGTATGGTAGTAGCTTAAATAGAAGATGCAGCTTAGGGTCAAGTTGAAGTCATGATGAGTGCTTTAGGCAATAAAATATAAAGGTTTGTTTAGAAACAATGATGCCTCTCAAGAGTAATTTACAAAAAAATTACCCAACAATACATATCTAATGTAAAAATATATCATGTCGTATCACTGTGAGAAGGCGAGGTATGGGCACTCTTCTTGTAGAGATAAAATATGACATGCTGCGACTTGCAAATTTTGTGTGCATCTCTATTTTTGATCACCTAATGTAACGGCCTGGTCATTAGATAATTTTTTAAAACGGCATGGCTGTTTTAAAAAAAAATTCAAAAAGATATTATCTAGGATTTAGTGGGTTTAATTAATGGATTTAATCCTCTCATTCTCAACAATAAAACCACAAGGGCTCCCCTATCCCCACGTCACTTTTTTTTAAGAGAAAGAGAGAGAGAGAGAGAGTTGGAGAGAGGAAGGGGATATCTCACCGGCGTCCCTCTTCATCGTAGGAGAAGGCGGGGAGGAGGACCCGGATCCGTGACCAAAAGGAGGCGCAACGACCGTATCGGGTAGAGATAAGCGTTGGATCGAGGTATGTATCGGTCTAGGTTTCGTATAATATTGATTACGTCAAGATAGATATCTCGTATGTATTGGTTTAGGATTTTCTATAAACAAAGATCAAAAATGAAACATGATACATGAATTTATGCGTTGGATTTTAGGATCAATAATACACCACCTTACTTAATGATGGAGTTGATCGCGAGACTTTATTTGTTGTGTTACGAGCACGTGAAATCGTATTCCAAGCCACGTATTAACATGCTTTTGTCAATCATTATATTTATCTCTGTACTCGTTTTTTTTAAACCATAATCGCATGAGAAATTATTATACAATCCGATTCATTGATACTGTAAAGAAATATGATATTTTAATGTAACAAATGATGTTAGTTAAATATATATACGTATACTTCTCTAACTCCTGTAACTTGGAAAATAAAAGCACGAGACCTGTATACTTAATCTGTTGGAAAAAAAATATACTTTAATATTCCTTATATTTATTCGTATAGTAAAAGATATATAATTGTTACATTTATCTAAACAATGCTACGCATAACATGCAAGGCAGATTCATGTTGTACAAATCTCGGTCTACCTTTATCTTACATATTATATGAAAAAAAATCCAATTTACAGATCTTGAGAACTCTATATCTGTACTTGTATGTATGACATTGAAATTTAAAAATCTTTTGATGGATGAGGAATTTTGTTTGATACACAGAACTTGATGGTGTTAATTAGTTTGATCTATTAAAAACATTGTCAATGCACATGTCGTTAGTACAGATAACTAAAATACTCTTACATTAAGTGATTATACCATTAATTAAATGAAATGCGAGGTATAACATTTCAGTGATAGAGTATTCATAAGCATACAATATCCCATTGTGATTACTCAGGCAATAAAATTTATAAAGTTTATAACAAGATTTAAGGCACAGACTCATAAAGAGTCACATGAACGGCCGCAAGGGGTCGTGTGAGCCAAAGGGCTATGCCGCAAGGGGCAACGCCGCAAGGGGCGTATGGTTGCAAGGAACCACAGAGGCAAAAGCTCTACAGTTGTAGCTATACTGTCATGTCATGCCATAGACCGCAAGTGCCAGCGGTTAAAAACGTGTAAAAGATACGTAAATGAATGTTGTGCAAGAAAATGGTTTATAAGGAAAAACCATCATGAAAAATGCAAGGAATGGTTTAATAAGAGAATAAACCATCACATGTTATACTAAAATTGGTTTAAGAAAGTTAAACCACCAAAGTCATGGGGGCTAATATGTAAAGTGGTTTATATGTTTATAAGTATGTAAATTGCTTATCATTTTGATGAGTTATGCCCACAAGTAGAGAAAAATGTTTGTCATGCCTATTTACGCAATTTACCTACTTTACATGTATAATCATGTTTATGAAAGAAGCCAAGCTAAACATGATAGGGATCGAACTTAGACATGCATGGGAATTATCTAGGCACGAAAAGATGTGTAGACATGAAAATCCAAGTATATAATTTTTTTTAACGGATAAGGACCGTTAGAATACCCATGCATGGACCCCGATGCATACTGGGCATTAGGCTCATACAAATTATGTTTGTTAATTTCAGGTGAAGAGCAAGCTTGATTGTATTTTCTGGATCGTGCTACGGACTCATTGGGATTGCTGGTGTGGTACGATTTATCTGTGAAGATCTAGTGGATATCTATATGCCCACAGGAACTATCGAGTTGTTATTTTTTAATTTCTAGAATAGTTTTTTCCCAGTTTAGAGTTGTAATAATGGAACTCTAGTTTGAATGGATATTTATGGAATGGATATTATTTATCTCTGCTCATTTTGTGCCATTTGTTGATATTCTGGTAACGGGTCGGTCGTGCGATCAACTATTGCATGCTTCCGCCGATTGTCACGATCCGTTCCGTTACAAATGGTATCAGAGCTAGAGTTCCTCTGGGCATAGGATATCCACACTTCTTAGCGATCTAAGATTTATAGATAGAGAGATTTAGCATCACAACCCATTGACCTTTGTCAATTTTGAATCAGATGGCTCCTCGACGTGCTATTGAAGCCATTGCAGACCGCGACTCATCGACGAGCCAAGAGGCCGTCATGGGTATGCAGAGGCAGATGCTGGAGTTAATGACACTAATGACCCAGCAACAGAAGAGTCAGGCGTCCAACTCGGGTGGACTGACTCTAAAGACCTTCATCCAGCACGATCCGCCCACCTTTAAGGGTGAGCATGAGCCGGAAAAAGCCGAACATTGGCTAAGAGAGATGGAATTGACTTTTGAGGCAACTGATTGTCCCGAAGAAAAGAAAGTGATTTTTGGGACATTTCGTCTGCGAGACAATGCAAAGGAGTGGTGGACTTCATGCAAGGGAATCCACTTTTCTGAGACTCCAATCATTAAGTGGGATGACTTTGTTGAGCGCTTCACAGAGCGTTACATCCCTGAGCATGCTAAGGATGCTAAGCGTCAAGAGTTTATAAATCTCCGACAGGGAAATATGACAGTCGAAGAATATGAAGCAAAATTTCAAGAATTGGAGAAGTATGGCAAGGGTATCTGCTCCAATGAAAAGCAAAGAGCTAGAAAGTTTGTCGAAGGCTTGAATGCAGGACTGAGCATGAAAGTGCTGACTAGAGGCCCCACGACCTTATCTGAGGCGGTTGCAGCAGCAGTGGAGCTCGATGCAGCATACCGGAGGATACAGCAAGCGAATCCTCGGAAGCGCCCTCACAAGCCGAACTTCAATGACAAAAGGCGTCACACTGCAACGAATGCCAAGAAGACAAAGACTGATGATGCACCAGCAAACAGGAAGTACACATTTGAGGTGTGCCCGCATTGTGGTAGGAGGCATCCAGGAGAATGCTACAAGCTAACCATTACTTGCTATAAGTGCGAAGAGAAGGGTCACTTCATGAAAGATTGCAAGAAAGATGTCAAGGATCAGAAGAAACCGTTCGAGCAGAAAAAGAAAGTAGCAGGAAGAGTCTTTGCTATCACTCCTGAGGATGCAGAAGGTGCCAACACGACGGTGGAAGGTACTCTACTAATTGAAAACCATTTATGTCATGTTCTTTTTGATTCTGGTGCCACGCATTCCTTTATCTCGAATGCTTTTGCGAGAAAGTTAAGTTTAGAAGCAGTTGAGCTTCCTTATGCACTTACAGTTTCTTCACCAATGGGTGATATCATTGCCTCGGGTATGTACTTAAGGGACGTACCTATTTTGATAAAAGAAGACACCCTCACTGCCAATTTGATATTATTACCCATCACAACTTATGATGCCATCTTGGGAATGGATTGGTTATGGGAGCATTATGCAGCGGTCTATTGTCGTGAAAAGAAGGTGGTCCTGAGTAGACCAAATACTGAGGAGATAGTTATTCGGGGCACCTGTAAGGGTGGAAGATTGATTATCTCATCTTTGCAAGCAAGCCGATTACTAGCTGAGGGTTGCATCGCATTCCTTGCTAGTATAATTAATACTGAATCATCACATACACGTCTTGAAGATTTAGATGTGGTCAGAGAGTTTGCCGATGTCTTCCCAGACGATCTTCCTGGATTACCTCCTCATAGAGAGGTTGACTTCTCAATTGATGTGATCCCAGGGACGGCTCCGATTTCCAAAGCTCCGTACAGAATGGCACCTGCAGAACTTAAGGAGCTAAAGAAGCAGTAGCAAGAACAGTTAGATAAGGGATTTTTACGTCCCAGTGTTTCTCCGTGGGGAGCACCTGTTCTCTTTGTGAAAAAGAAAGATGGGTCTCTTAGACTCTGCATTGATTATCGAGGTCTAAACAAAGTGACCGTGAAGAATAGATACCCGTTACCTCGCATTGATGACTTATTCGATCAATTGCAGGGAGCTACAGTTTTCTCAAAAATTGATCTGCGCACGGGTTATCATCAACTCCGAATAAAAGAGGAGGATATACCAAAGACAGCTTTCAGGACAAGGTATGGTCATTATGAATTCTTGGTCATGCCTTTTGGTCTTACTAACGCTCCTGCAGCTTTTATGGAGCTAATGAATAGAGTATTCCGAGAATACCTTGATAAATTTGTCATTGTATTCGTGGATGATATACTGATATATTCATCCGATCCGGAGCAACATCGAGTACATTTACAGATTGTATTCGAAACTCTAAGGCGACACCAACTTTATGCAAAATTCTCCAAATGTGATTTTTGGTTGAATAGAGTCGCATTCCTTGGTCATGTGATATCTAAGGACGGCATTGAGGTAGATCCAACCAAGGTAGAAGTTGTGATGAATTGGAGGCAACCCAAGAATGTTTCTGAAATCCGTAGTTTTCTTGGCTTGGCTGGTTATTATCGGCGATTTATTCAGAATTTCTCCAGAATATCGCTACCATTAACAAAGCTCACTCGAAAGGATGTGAAGTTTGTATGGTCTGAAAAGTGTGAGCAGAGCTTTCAAGAATTGAAGCAGAGATTGACTACAGCCCCAATCTTGGCCCTACCGTCGGGTAGTGGAGGTTTTGTGGTGTACACAGATGCATCAGGCACTGGACTCGGGTGCGTTCTCATGCAAAATGAGAAAGTTATTACCTATGCCTCACGGCAGCTAAAACCTCAAGAGAGGAACTACCCAACTCATGACTTAGAGTTAGCAGCGGTAGTCTTTACTTTTAAAATTTGGCGGCATTACCTTTACGGTGAACAATTTGAGGTGTTCAGTGATCATAAGAGCTTCAAATACATTTTCTCTCAGAAGGAACTTAATTTGCGGCAATGACGCTGGCTAGAGTTCCTAAAAGATTATGACTTCGCCATCAATTATCATCCAGGAAAAGCAAATATCGTAGCGGATGCATTGAGTAGAAAGTGGGAAGGTAAACTGGCTAGTTTAAAACTTCAATGGAAAATGATGAAGGATTTTGAAGATTGGAAGCCTTTCTTGAGTGGATCAAGAAAGATATCATTTGCGGCGCTCCACATTCAACCAGAGATAATTGGGAAGATCTTGACTGCACAAAAAGCAGATGCTGATCTTCCTAAATATATAGAAGCATCAAAAAAGGCTCTGATTTCACCATCGGAATGGATGAAGCTATAAGGTACCGCAGTAGATTATGGATTCCAAGCGATATTGAATTGAGGCGGGAGATTCTGGATGAAGCACACAGATCGATGTACACTATTCACCCAGGTACAACAAAAATGTACAAGGATCTGCAACGGAACTTTTGGTGGCCAAAGATGAAGAATGACATCGCCGAATTTGTTGCTAGATGCTTGGTATGTCAGCAGATCAAGATTGAACATCAGCGGCCAGCAGGACCTGTTCAACCCTTGGAGATACCTGAATGGAAGTGGGAGCACATAACGATGGACTTTGTCACCGGTCTACCCAAGACCACAAAACATCGTTATGACACCATATGGGTGATTGTTGACCGATTAACCAAATCGGCACACTTCCTACCTATCCGCTTGGATCAGTCGACAGATAGTCTAGCTGAATTATATGTGAATGAAATTGTCAGCCTACATGGTGTTCCCGCATCAATTGTATCTGATCGGGATACACGTTTTACCTCCCGTTTATGGAAGAGTTTTCAGGATGCTATGGCACTCAATTGAAGTTTAGCACTTCTTTTCATCCGCAGACTGATGGTCAGTCAGAAAGGACCATCCAGACTCTAGAAGATATGTTGAGAGCAAGTGCTCTAGATTTTGTCGGCAGCTGGGATAGACACCTTCCATTAGTGGAGTTTGCTTACAATAATAGCTATCATTCGAGCATCAAGATGGCACCCTATGAAGCATTGTATGGGAGACCTTGCAGATCACCTTCATGCTGGAGTGATGTTGGCGAGAAGCACATCCTAGGACCGGAACTTGTTCAGACAAATAAGCAGGGTGTTGATTTAATCAGGAAAAGATTATTGGCAGCACAAAGTAGGCAGAAATCTTATGCCGATCGTCATAGAAGAGAGCTGAGCTTCGCGGTTGGGGAACATGTGTTCTTAAAGATCTCTCCAAACAAGGGCGTTTTACGATTTGGAAAAAGGGGGAAGCTTACTCCCAGATATATAGGACCTTTTGAGATTCTGCAAAGGATTGGAGAGGTGGCATATCGTATTGCATTACCACCTCAATACTCGAAACTTCATGATGTATTCCATGTGTCTATGCTGAGGAAGTACACTCCTGATCCTTCACATGTGATCGAGCATGAGGTCATTGATATTCAGCCAAACATGACCTATGAAGAGAAACCTATACGAATCGTCGATCGTAGAGATCATCAACTCCGTCGACGTATAGTCCCTATGGTCAAGGTCCTTTGGCAACACCACCAAAAGGAGGAGGCTACTTGGGAGCTGGAAAGTGAAATGCAGGAGAAGTACCCGCAACTTTGCGGTATGTCCCTCTACTAAGAAATTTCGAGGACGAAATTTTTTTTAAGGGTGGTAGATTGTAACGGCCTGGTCATTAGATAATTTTTTTAAACGGCATGGCTGTTTTAAAAAAAATTTCAAAAAGACATTATCTAGGATTTAGTGGGTTTAATTAATGGATTTAATCCTCTCATTCTCAACAATAAAACCACAAGGGCTCCCCTATCCCCACGTCACTTTTTTTAAGAGAAAGAGAGAGAGAGAGAGTTGGAGAGAGGAAGGGGATATCTCACCGGCGTCCCTCTTCATCGTAGGAGAAGGCGGCGTCGAATCCGAGGAGGAGGACCCGGATTCGTGACCAAAAGGAGGCGCAACGACCGTATCGGGTAGAGATAAGCGTTGGATCGAGGTATGTATCGGTCTAGGTTTCGTATAATATTGATTACGTCAAGATAGATATCTCGTATGTATTGGTTTAGGATTTTCTATAAACAAAGATCAAAAATGAAACATGATACATGAATTTATGCGTTGGATTTTAGGATCAATAATACACCACCTTACTTAATGATGGAGTTGATCGCGAGACTTTATTTGTTGTGTTACGAGCACGTGAAATCGTATTCCAAGCCACGTATTAACATGCTTTTGTCAATCATTATATTTATCTCTGTACTCGTTTTTTTTAAACCATAATCGCATGAGAAATTATTATACAATCCGATTTATTGATACTGTAAAGAAATATGATATTTTAATGTAACAAATGATGTTAGTTAAATATATATACGTATACTTCTCTAACTCCTGTAACTTGGAAAATAAAAGCACGAGACCTGTATACTTAATCTGTTGGAAAAAATATACTTTAATATTCCTTATATTTATTCGTATAGTAAAAGATATATAATTGTTACATTTATCTAAACAATGCTACGCATAACATGCAAGGCAGATTCATGTTGTACAAATCTCGGTCTACCTTTATCTTACATATTATATGAAAAAAAAATCCAATTTACAGATCTTGAGAACTCTATATCTGTACTTGTATGTATGACATTGAAATTTAAAAATCTTTTGATGGATGAGGAATTTTGTTTGATACACAGAACTTGATGGTGTTAATTAGTTTGATCTATTAAAAACATTGTCAATGCACATGTCGTTAGTACAGATAACTAAAATACTCTTACATTAAGTGATTATACCATTAATTAAATGAAATGCGAGGTATAACATTTCAGTGATAGAGTATTCATAAGCATACAATATCCCATTGTGATTACTCAGGCAATAAAATTTATAAAGTTTATAACAAGATTTAAGGCACAGACTCATAAAGAGTCACATGAACGGCTGCAAGGGGTCGTGTGAGCCAAAGGGCTATGCCGCAAGGGGCAACGCCGCAAGGGGCGTATGGTTGCAAGGAACCACAGAGGCAAAAGCTCTACAGTTGTAGCTATACTGTCATGTCATGCCATAGACCGCAAGTGCCAGCGGTTAAAAACGTGTAAAAGATACGTAAATGAATGTTGTGCAAGAAAATGGTTTATAAGGAAAAACCATCATGAAAAATGCAAGGAATGGTTTAATAAGAGAATAAACCATCACATGTTATACTAAAATTGGTTTAAGAAAGTTAAACCACCAAAGTCATGGGGGCTAATATGTAAAGTGGTTTATATGTTTATAAGTATGTAAATTGCTTATCATTTTGATGAGTTATGCCCACAAGTAGAGAAAAATGTTTGTCATGCCTATTTACGCAATTTACCTACTTTACATGTGTAATCATGTTTATGAAAGAAGCCAAGCTAAACATGATAGGGATCGAACTTAGACATGCATGGGAATTATCTAGGCACGAAAAGATGTGTAGACATGAAAATCCAAGTATATAATTTTTTTAACGGATAAGGACCGTTAGAATACCCATGCATGGACCCCGATGCATACTGGGCATTAGGCTCATACAAATTATGTTTGTTAATTTCAGGTGAAGAGCAAGCTTGATTGTATTTTCTGGATCGTGCTACGGACTCATTGGGATTGCTGGTGTGGTACGATTTATCTGTGAAGATCTAGTGGATATCTATATGCCCACATGAACTATCGAGTTGTTATTTTTTAATTTCTAGAATAGTTTTTTCCCAGTTTAGAGTTGTAATAATGGAACTCTAGTTTGAATGGATATTTATGGAATGGATATTATTTATCTCTGCTCATTTTGTGCCATTTGTCAATATTCTGGTAACGGATCGGTCGTGCGATCAACTATCGCCTGCTTCCGCCGATTGTCACAATCCGTTCCGTTACACCTAAAGACTACAAGGATTTTGAATATTACATGTGAGACTTCAAAGAAACGCATAACCCTTAAAGATTCGTGAAGATAAGATATGGCAGCTTGCCATTATCATTTTTTTAAGGAAGGTTTTGTATTAAGATCAATTAGATGAACTAAGGTCTTGTTCATACTTTGAATCCTAAAACATCCTTTGACAACATTTTTAACCATAACAATTATCTTTCCTATACAATCAAAATCGTCAAGTTTCATTAATTGTTTCAACAAGAATGTGGATTTTATGAGAAGTTGGATGTGTGAACGAAAATGTACAACGCCCTTTATACAAACTATTACTTAGCTAATTATCTTTCAGATACTTCAAAAATCTCGAGATTTAGATAAGAAAAGTAACGTGAATCGATTTTAGAAGATTGTGTGGTATTTATGTACAATAGCATAATTCAGAACGAAATTACCATTTTAATCTCCTGGATTGAGGTTGATTCAAGGTGGATTCTCAAAATTATCGATCTATTATATATGTAGAATTAAAATATATTATTAGGTAAATTGAAATGAACTAAAATAATACTCAAATGTGCTTGGAATATGTATTTTTAGGAGAGTGTGTTCACATCTCTTAGTGCAATGCAGCCGGATATACACCTGGTTTGACTCTGAGCTAACATTTTGAGGTCAGCAAGATATAATATCATAAAGATTCCTTAATATAAGTAGTAGTTGGATGAGCCCTTTCCAACACATCCATAATCACCCAAATCCATTAAGAAGAATGACATGAATCTAATTTCAAAGCTAGCTACTTGAAATAGTTTTGTGAAAAGCAGTGCTGTGGGGACGTTGAAATTAGTCCCATGTCGCCCAGACACAAGAAATTTATGTTCTTTATATGTTTTGAACGTGAGTCAATGAAAATGATATAAGGCAAGATGCTTGGTGCTTAAGTGGTCAAGGCATTTTTTGGACATCTTAGGCTTGACGTTGGTAGTTGATTGAGTTTGTGTATGCGGTTAAGGCTAATAATGATTTTTTTTTCAATTCCTTTTTGGGGTTTATGATCAGACCCGTGAAGCAATGAGACTCTTAAAAATCAATCCACATAGTGATACTTTCTCTCAATGATTAGTGTCAAAATTTATACTTGTTGATAAAAAAGAAAACTCTCTCAAAATAAGAGCTTCCTAAAATACCATAAAAGTTATGAAATACTGAACAAAAATTACTTTGGATAGGTAATATCTAAGCACGATTTCACAATGAATAAGAGATTCATCAGTCGTCCGTTATGGGTAAACGGGAAACCCGACTCTACGAATCCAAGGAAGTCTGAATAAATTAGTAGGTGCGTGAAGAGCGAAGCTTTTTGTAGTGCTGGCATGAATGCAAGTGAATAAATATGTGAGTAAAGTCAACGAGTAACAAAAGAGACTTGTCTTTTCCTAAATAATCTATTTCTTTTTTTACACGTCACAGGTTTCTTAAACAAACATTGAGAAACACTGTAAAGTTTGTCAAAAGAAAGGTGATTTGCTCTCATCGACGTCGGATGAGTCGAATTGGTACGATCCAACCAATCCTATGCATGCTATTTCTTCTTCTTCTTCTTCCCTGCTACTCTAGATGCTACTTTAGATGCTCCAAGTTGCTTTCATTATTTTCTTCTTGGATTCATTTTAATTCTAATGATCTTCCTTAGTTGAGGGGAATCTTTCTTGCATGCCTCCATTGTTGCATTGGGAACATCTTAATCCTTTTTCTATCCTTTTAAGCTTCTCGAGAAATTCCTTGATATTCTGGACAATAAGAGTTATATCATCACTATTGTCTTGATTGGAAACTTATTTGAACTTTTGTTCACCATTGTTCACCATGAAAGTAATATTCTTCTTCAACTTTTCTACCTCATTAATCATGTTCTCTAGCCTTGTTACATAAGCCAAAAGACTGCGTATGAGATCCCCCATTGAAGTCGTGTTGAAGTTAGTTGACTCCTCAGTAGTTATCACTTGATGTTCTCATTTTGTGGGAGTGAAATAATGATCTTGCTTGTGATTTCTCTAGGAAGAATACCAAATTCCTAAGGTGGTTCATTGTCTGAATTGAACTAGACATTTATGTCTTTGAAACTTTACCCTTTTTTGCCTTCTAAACATTTCATAATCACATGATATCATTCTAAATTATGATTGTTCAACTTTCATTTTACCTTCACATTTTATTTCTAAATACTTCCAATAATTGTAAATGCGAAGCTCAATCAAAATCGGCATTGGATAAAGCATATACAAGTAGAGATGCAAATATATGGATATATCCATATGTGTTCTGCCACAAATATCCACTTTATAGAGAATTTGGCATCCATATCCGTTTTAAAAGGAATACAGATATGGATATCACTTTAATATCAATAATTATATGTATTTGTATTCATATGTCCATTTTCAAGTATATTTGTATATCCATTTCCAAGTATAGATATGGTTACGATTTTACTGTTTAGCATATGCAAAATAATTCTATACCTTCTTTCATCATTTTTATATAATTATTATGAAATAAACTAATATATTTGTGTCACTATAATCTACATAGTACATATAGAGGATAGGGAGTATGCATCTAGGTGCATGTAAGTTTACATACATCGGGGCCTCTAACTTCCCTTTTTTTTATTTTTTTGAGCAATATCACCATGTATATTCATATATATATATATATATCCCTTCTATATGTCAATCGATTTTCATCAGAAACGTAGACTCATATGCCCTCCATCTAGAACATGTCGATCACTATAATCTATATAGTACATATAGAGGATACAGAGTATGCATCTAGGTGCATGTTAGTTTACATGCATCGGAGCCTCTAACTTCCTTTTTTTATTTTTTTGAACAATATCACCATGTATATTCATATATATATATATCCCTCCTATATGTCAATCGATTTTCATCAGAAACGTAGACTCATATGCCCTCCATCTAGTACATGTCGATTACAACAATGTTTAGATGTTACAGATGGAGGGCGTAAGAGTAGCTGTTTATGATGAAATTCGAATGACATATATGGGGGATATATAGATGAATATACATGATGATATTTTTCAAAAAATTAAAAAAAGTGGAAGCTAAAGGTACCGATGTATGTAAACGTACATGCACCTCTGTGCATATTCCCTATTCTCACACACACACACACACACACACACACACACACACACACACACACACACACACACACACACACACACACACACACACACACACAAACACACACACACACACACACACACATATAAGCTAATATATAAAGTATTACTAATTGCATATGCATCAGACTTATATCTGTTTTACATTTGTATTCATTTGTAAAGAATATGGTAATATAGTTTCTATGTCCATCAATATCTGTATCTACATTCATATTTACATTTAAAAACATATAATGATATGATAACTGCTAGAAATGTCTTGTAAAAGTACCAATCTATGTCAATTCATAATGATAATATTGAAAATTTGATTTCATATTGATGAATCCATTATTCATGTACCTTATTCTTTGATTTTGTTCAGTTTTCAACACAATTCAACTCAATAAACCCTTTAAATATTTAAATAAGTAATTGATGCATTGTACATAATTAGGGATAATTATTATATATGAAAAATCTCTATTTCCCCTGCATATATTGTACATTTATACACCCTTTTCCTCTTATTGTTGATCCAAGAAAAATCTCATAAAAATAATGTAATATGTCATTAAGTTTTGTGTATATAGAGTTTTTTATTAAAAATACAAAAAATATAAAAGACACAAAAATAGCTTTAATATGCATTAAATGTGAACTAAAAATGCAAGTATGTACACATGAGATCTTTGCATTTTTGTCTTTCATGAAAGTTGTGGATCTCAACGAGATAAACAACTTTCATGCTGAATGCTTTCTCATTTGAGTTTATTTACAAATTTATTTTGAACTTATATTTTTTGAATATTTCTATTGGGCCATGTGGCCGCTTCTGGGCACCCCGTGCGACCCGGCCCTTTGTACCGACCCGTTCCCTTTATGGGCTCTTGGATCTTCCACTACAACAAAAGTGAGTTATGGTGACGTTTTTTTTTTCAAAATCTATCACTAAATTAAACTTTGTTAAATATATAATGATGATATTATTTGTAGGTAAATGAATTTCGTACTTGAAATTAGCGACGAATAACATATCTGTAGTTATATCATTAGCAACAGTCCACAAAGTGATGCTTATCTACTGCTATTTTTCAAACTTTTAATTAATCATCGCTAAATTTTGAAGTAAGAAAATAGCGACGATTAGTTGATATTTAGAAAAATAGTAACGAATAAACGTTGCTATATGGACTGTTTCTAATGATATAGCACTACTCTATTCATCACTAATTTCAAGTACGAAAACTAATTTTGCAATGAATACTATCATCATTATATATTTATCAACGGCTAATTTAGTGACAAAATTTGAAAAAAACATTACTATAGCTCAATTCTGCTGTAGTGCTCTTGATCCAATAACTGCCTCACATCTCATCGTGCTTCTCTCAATGCCATTGAATCACTTGATCCAACGAGCACTGTTATTATGTTCGTTGGATTTTCACTTCTCCCAGACAACACTTGGAAATACTGAGAAGTAGTTGCCATAGTGTTCGCGGGAAACCCATTGTGTCTTTTATCTCTGCAATGACACTTGCACCTTCTAGCATTATTGCTGGTTCTCCCATCTCTGATTGCCTCATAGTAAGTTTATCATGTACTCTGCCTAAGGTTGCAAGCAAACACACACACACATGCGCGCGCGCGCACACACACACACACAAGTGTTACCATATTTTTTAAACACGAATTCAAATTTGGATACGGATATCGACATAAGCGAAAACTATGTTACGATATCCTTATACACAGATACATATGTAAAACATATAGTGATCACATACGAATAATGTTAAAAGTATTCTACAGATCAAGATAACTATACATGCATTAAATGCAATACACATGATATAAATATACTTATTGTGACTTCACTATAATAATCACATCAAATATGATGGAAGAATATATAAAATAGTTTATATATTGTTGGAAATTAAATATAAAAGTTTATTTATATGTGGAAAAAAATAGGTAGATATGCATGTGGATGTTGGCGGATTATCAAAGTGATATCCATATGTCAAGATGTGAATAAAACGGATACGGTGGTGGACCGAATATACATATCCATATCCATGTGCATCCCTACCTCTGTATCCTCCTCCTTTCCTTTGTTTTCTCATCTTGCCATTTGCTTTCTATACTCTTTTTGTTCAGTTTTTCCTCAATTGCCAAGGATACCCCATGCTTCCTGTAAATTTTGGATTCGTTGGTCATTGTTATCAGGTAGGAGCATCGGGCTCAACCTGGAAAAACCTGGTCAGGGCCCGCCAAATTTCTTGAGGCCTTGGGTCAGGTCGAGGCCTATGTTTTGAGTTAAATCAATGATACGACCCAAGGCCCACATGACTGGGCCCAAGATCAGGCCGGCTCAACACGCCACCACTTTGATCACATAATGCTGGATGTTGGTGAAATACCATACGAGGAACAAAAATGGAAGTACTATAATGTCACCATAGTGCATTTTCCACATTTTCTCATATCCATATCTTTATCCCGATTATTCAACGTGGTAAGAATGTTCATATCTACGTCATTGACTTTCTTCCTATTTGGAGATATGGTTCAAGAAATGGGCAGAGAATGATTAGTATCTCACAATAATTTGTCGTCTGCTAAGGGCTGTTTGATTTTTTTAGTCCACGAGATTCTTGTACTTCATTGTTACTTTTTCCTTACGTTTTGGAACTTTTTTTAAATTATTTAAAAAATGTGGCTATTAATTTTGCACATATAGTTCAATTTCTAAGCTATCTGTAACCAAGCTTGATAATTGGAAATATGGGAGCTCGGGTCCGACCCATACGTCCACCGGGTTCGGATCAGCTCGGATTTTACATGTCGGGTCGTGGCCGGATCCGGCCCGGCCAAATGCTCCATGTGAATATTTGATATGTGACGAGATCGCGCGAATAAATCAAAGCCCGAAACCCTAATCTTCCACTCCCACCCCGCGAGGCTCTCCCTTCCTGCGGCGCTCGCCCCGATCGTAAAATCGCGACGTTGGTAAGCCGGAAAATCCGATCTTGACGCCATGGCGAGGCAGCTCTCGCAGAAAGAGCAAGACATCCAGATGATGCTGGCGGCTGAGGTGCACCTCGGCACCAAGAACTGCGACTTCCAGATGGAGCGATACGTCTTCAAGAGGAGAACCGATGGTAATCCACCCGCATTTCCCCCCATATTGTTGAAATTTTCTTTTGTTGGTAGTTAATCTTTTTATTGTTTGATCTTTTTTTGGCAACTCCGTTCAAGTTTGCATCGTTATTTCTATTGATCGCGACGAGGCATGTTAGTGCCGATGTATGCTTTTCATCGATTGCCTAGTGGCTGCAGAGTTTTTTTTGTGGATACCGAATTTTCAATGGATGTGCCTTTTTTTTAATATTACTCGACTTAAATGATGGAGAAAAAGGCTGCAAATGCACTTATTCATGGGATAATACACAACTCTGATGTAAATGAAGCTATATAGAAAGTTTAATTAGCCCACAGAGCGTTTAATATATATAAACCTGGAATTCCGAGTTGCTAATACCGGGTATAAGTTCGAGATGGTTGTCTGGATGCGTGTGCAATTTTGAAATTGATTTCCCCGCAGTCAGAAAAGATAACATTCTGTAATTATATGGATGTTCAAAACGACGAACTCCTTGTTGTTGGTCACTGATGCACAATTTCATTTTTGCAGTTTAATTAAATGTCAAGATCCATTTTAATTTCTATATAAGAAATGATACAAATGTTTTATTTATTGTTTTTGGAGTATAATCATATCTCACAGGGCAGTTATCTTGATCTAGAAAAGCTCTGTTAGGAGTAAATTAGGACTCACATTTCTTTTGTCTGATGTAGTGTCACCTTCTTTATTATGCAGAGCATAAAGAATATTGTTGAGATAGATAATTTTGTACCATCAGTTTCTTTTTTATGTGCTTAAATCACCAATATTGCTCAGACTCATATCTATCGGAAACTACCAGGAATCTATATCATCAATCTTGGTAAAACCTGGGAGAAGCTATTGCTGGCAGCCAGGGTTATTGTTGCAATTGAGAATCCACAGGATATTATTGTTCAGTCAGCAAGACCATATGGCCAAAGAGCTGTTTTGAAGTTTGCCCAGTACACTGGAGCCCATCCAATTGCTGGAAGGCACACCCCTGGAACATTCACTAATCAGATGCAGACTTCATTCAGCGAACCTCGCCTTCTTATCCTCACTGATCCCAGAACAGATCACCAGGTTGATTTTTGTTGTTAATCATTGCTTTCTATTATATTATTTTAAACTTTTTGTCTTGATTTTTCTCCAGCCAATTAAAGAATCTGCACTTGGAAATATCCCAACTATTGCCTTTTGTGATACTGATTCTCCCATGAGATATGTTGATATTGGAATTCCTGCAAACAACAAGGGCAAACAAAGCATTGGATGCTTGTTTTGGCTGTTGGCTAGGATGGTTCTCCAGATGCGAGGCACTATTCGTCCGGGTCATAAATGGGATGTAATGGTAAGATGATTTCTCAAAAAATATGTACAATATCTTACATTTTTGCAAATGTGCTTCCATTTTGGAATTCTTAGATAGTTCACATGATACTACATCATGGAACCCTTTTCCCAATAAAACACAATAGAATAGTTAAAGTAGAATGCAATCATTATTGATTTTTTCGTAATTTGTAATTGACTAACAAGGTATTTTGTTGCACGACGACTTTGAATGCAGCCATGGAGATGAATTATTTTTTTGTTTATTTTTTGGGCTTCTTTGAATGCTATCACATGCCAACATTGTCATCGTGATTTCTTAGAAATTACCGGCTTACCTGCAACATATTTTGTTTAGCCATCTCGCTTTGCTTTTGAGGTATTGATCCAGAATCCAGTTCATTGTTTAACACATCTGTTAATTATCACATCTTTTTTGGTGTTTACCCACTTGATTTGTGTTCCTCCGACAGTTTTGAAGATTCTACTATCCGTATCTGGATGACATCACTGAAGGATTAGCACTTAGAGGTGGCATATATGATAATTTAGGAGATGCTTGTGAATTGCCTGTTAGTTCCAACCTAAAATGGTTAAAGAAGCTATTTGCCAATTATTTATTGAATGCACAACCGCTTGCACATGGAAGTAAAGAGGAAATCATGTGATTGTTACTTGGGAGAAGACGCCCAGATGTAGTAATAGCTTATAGTTTGCAGTTGGATTGGGGAATTTCCCCAATCATATCCAATCTAATCTTGAAGGAGAGTTATTTCAACTATCACTGTATTACGGATTCGAACATAGTTTTATCTTTATGAGATCTTCTATTTTTTTATTACCAATGGTCCAATGCACTTGGATGTGTTTCTCATTTCTTTTCTGTCACTTCTTCCGGGAGGTGTAGTCATGATACTGGATATATTTAGATGAGATTAGAGAGATCGTTATATACACGGCGATTAGGAATGCCGATGAAGCTAGGCGATATGCATTGTACGGTTATTGATAATAAAGCATATGTTCATGCATGACTTCTAGGAGGGATTGGTGGAGATTGCTTTGCTAGATGTAGGGTCACTTAGAGAAAAGGCAGGGAATGATTGATGGCCCGACTGTCACGGGAGTTCTATTGCATGATTGCTCGTCATGTAGGGCAGGTTTTGTCTCTTAAACGGCAACTGAGAGGTATGATTGAGAGTTAGAAGTATGCTATTAGATATGGGTGATGACATGGAGATATAATGAAGCTCGATTGATGCGTACATTGAAGTTTGGTTCCTCTAGTTATCATAAAGACTAACTTTAGTTCTAAAATGTCACAAAGGATCAGCTTAGAATGACTAAAAGAGGCGGTTGACTGATATGGAAAGCTGACCAAAACAACCATGTATGAAATAGTGGATTGAGAATTATATTGCGAGATTATTCCAATCCATCTAACCTTTTAATTTTAATGAAAATTCTTAATGCAAACGGATTTAGCAAGGTGCCCTACTTGATTCAATCCCATAACACTAAACAGTGGATTTATGTATTTTTTGATTCACGTACTGCTTAAAAGCGACACCATGAATTGGCATCGCCTCAGTAAACCTTGGAATCAGTTCTAAGCATCGTATAGTAACTCACTGGATTTCCTTTAAAAAATTCAGATTATCAACTCCGACCGCTGTAACTTTGACTTGGGGGTAGAATCTGAGTAGAAATAGATCCGTAAGCTCTCCTTGTAAGTCGCTACTTTTCTTTCTCTGGTGTTGCCAGTAGTCATTTATTTTGAATTCCTGTGTATTACCGAAGTATGATTCATTGCCATGATGTTGGACCGTGGATTCTCACAGTGTAATTTCTTCTTAAAAGGGAATTGCTCTTATTTACTAAAGGTATGATTCTTGTGTGCTAAGGAAATGCTGCCAATTTGTCATGGATTGGTTTAAAAAGTTTGTTTTCATTGATTGTAAGAAGCACATGATGTAAGAAGCACATGATTCGACATTACTTGTGTCTGTATTCTCGTCACCTGTAGCACTTGATTTGCCATTCCATGTATCTGACTATTCTCATTGCATGTTGATAAATGGTGCATTCTTTGCTTTTAGGTGGATCTATTCTTCTATAGGGACCCTGAAGAGGCCAAGGAGTCTGAGGAAGAGGAGGTTGCTGTGGCCCCACCTGACTTCAGTGCTGGTCCTTTTGATTATGCGGCTGCGGGTCTTTCATCTGACCAGTGGAATGCCCCGGATCAGTGGACACAAGAGGTAGCTGCTCCACCTGTTGCTCCGGTTGGAGAAGCGGTGGAGTGGGCATCTGCTCCCGGTCAGTAACATTGAAATGCCCTTGTTCTTTTTATCTTTCATGCCTGCTGCCCCTGGACAATACTTTCTTTCTCATAAAATATAAGATCACTGGCATCTAATCATAATCTTGAACCTGTTGTGATAATATCAGTTACACTAAAAACTTCTTACTCAATAACTTGTGTGAATCCTGTCATAACTGCAAGTTTAATATATATTTTTGTGCCCTGTGACTCCTTTTTTCGTGAGAAATTCTGTATGCAGACATGTTCTATGAAATGCCAACGGCTGGAGAATTCATTTGCCTGTTTACTAGAATCTGTCCTTAGGATTTTTTTCTTGACATGGCATTCTGCTGTCATTGTTTTTTCTTAAAAAATAGCTCCGCATCAAGGAGTGTGCGCTAAGTTGCATTTTATTTGTGCGTTCTGTTAATGAGCACAATCATATCGTCATCCTCAATTTATTTCAGTGTTTATTCCTCTGTGCCATTGGCTATTTGTATTTTGTGCGCACAATGCTGGACTTCCTACCATTTTGGTCTGAATGTGGAACATGTTCACCTTTAATTCCAATGATATTGTATTTCATCTCTCTGAAATGCTAAGATGTCTGGCGTGAGGCTTGGTGATACCACGCGTCTTTTGTTCTTCCTTTTAGAATGCAAGCACTACCATCGTGCAAAGTTCTTAACATTATATTCCCATAATATTCTCTTTTTGCTTGTTACCTTGTATGTTTCATTTGTTTCATTTGCTTTCGGGCGTCTATCTGGATTTACATTATCGTATGTGTTTGGTGCCTGTATTTTTCCGCCTTTACATATTTTCTTTATATTAATTTATCTATTTTGATTTCTTTTGTGCATGAACAGTGCCTGCGGCTGCTGATGGGTGGGATGTTGCTGCTGCACCTCCAGTTGCTAATATAGCTCCAACTGGTTGGGAATGATCTGCATGTCCGTGGAAAAATGCCCCCTTTTTTGCTCCTTTGGCAAATGTGCTTTGTCTTTTTAACTACTATTCTCAGCTGTTTAAGTTTTGAATGTTGGACCATGTTGAATTTTTGTAGCCTCGGACTCATGCGACGGTAGGCGAATTGTTTTAAGATGCGAGTTATCTTAAACATGTAGATTCCATTCCATTCATCATGTGGATGGCATAATTTTTCCAGCTGTTTTAAGTTGTTGAAAGTTGATCCATGTTTTGATTTGTTTAGCCCTGATTCACACATGCCATGGTAGGGAAATTATTTCAAGATGTGAGTTATTTAAATAGGGAGACATCTTTTCATTCAGCAAGCAGATGCCATTATGCTAGATTCTATTGGAGCTGTATATGCTCGAATAAAGTGGATATACTCTTCTATATTATGCAGTACCGTAGCCTCCAGATATCATCAGCCATTTGTTTTCTACCTTTTACTTGAGCTGCCCATGTGCTCTACTCTGTGAAGTGAATAGAAATGCTTAGTTTTTTTTATTGATATTCATCTTTTTGGCTCGGGAGTAGCTGCTGATATTTTATCTATCGTCTGAGTTTCATGAAACCTCTGTTGTCCACACATTTCCTGCTATTTTTTGTCGAGAAATGTTAATTCGATGCTTGTCTCGATCGTCAAGCAAACAGGTCAGATCTTAACATCTACGACAGATAATGGTATCTGAGAAAAGTTATTCCAATTAATTTAAGGATATTGAAGCTTGAGCTAAGTAGCAACTACACATGATGGAAAATTTAAGCTTTATTACACCTTATCGGAGGCTCTGCTGTCACAGCAGGTGCTGTAACACAGAGGTGCTGCTGTATCATCCACAGGATACACATCAACCATCCCTGGCTCCCTTCGATGGTGATCTGATGGCTCCCCTGCGTTAGTTACCTGTTGTAACAACATAGAATTTGTCTCCTTAGAGCACATGTATATATAATCTCTTTTATTGCAAGATTACGTATAATCTGTCTTTTTATAACAATATGAAGTAAAATTTTTGTATTTTAGATTATCTTATGGCTCCTATAAAAGAGAACACATTAACGATCTTGTAGAGATTCCTCACCATGATGCAAACATATTGTTGAGTATGGGCATCTTGAGAGAGATTCTTAGCGTTAATGCATGTTTATATAAGAAGCATAAATTATCATATAACACAACTAAAAATATTAAAAATATAAAAAAGGATAAAAAATAAGAATAAAAGAGAAAGAGAATGCATATGTATATAGCACACTCAATTGGAACTCTAACTTTTTATGGACAAAAATAGTTTGAGTTTAATTCCTTTTTATTTTGTATTATATTATGTATATTAACACACGAAAAAGAAATAAACTCCAAAAAATAACAAAGGCAAAGAAAATAAGAAGAAAACAATTATCTTGTACATGTTTGTTTATGTGTGTGTATGTATCATCTTTTAACTAATATATTAAAAATCCAAAAATATAGAACATATCTATTATGTATTATATTAATATAATATATTCCAATATGTATATTATATGTTAAGAAAAAAAAAGAAAAATATAATATTGTAAAATATAGGTATTTTATACTTTATAAAATACATAACAAAAATATAATCTATCATTCTAGTCTGAATTAGCTTTTGAATCGTTGTTGAGAAGTTTAGATCTCATTGAGATATAAGAACATTTCTTATTCAAGGCCATCTAGAATTTATTATCCATTTTTCTTTGATTTTGCATTTTGTGAATTTTCATGAGCTTACACATGTCCCACTCAACTATCCACTCCCCACACTACGCGATGACTCTTAAGTGGTCAAACTAGATTGATAATTTAATATGATTAAATTAATGATCTAATACTTAATAGTCTATAATTGAGGAAGACAAAACTTCAATTGGAAGGATTAATCATGACAATATGACACGAAATGATCCATCAACAATTTGAGCGGGGATTTGGAGAGTCATACGATAACATCCATGGTCTTCCGTCAAGGCGTAGGGTATTGTCCGCATGGATTGTATTGTGGAGATGCCTACTTGAAGTAATAACTTTAATGTCTAAGCATACATGGACCGAACTCGATGCTTCTCGAAAGAGACAAGTTGTATGCGTAGTGACCTCAATATTGTTCTCCATATAAATGAGGTGGTATGGGATTGCACATAACGAAATCTATTCTTGTTGACAGTTGGTTAAATTGGCAACATGTCAACATTACCTTAGAGGTGATGGACACATGTGTCAAAGACCAAATTAGGAATGCAACTTGGACTTGCAAGGTGAAAAGAGTTCATATTTTCTTCATCGTGATTACATTTTCTCATATTACTGGGGTGTGACAAAAGTGGAAGGGAGATCCCAGATCTTACTTGAGGTATTTTGGTTGGCATACCTTATGCTTTGAAAGTTGGAAAAGAAGTGGAATTTAAAGTAATAAAAAGCACAACTTTGATTTAAAATAATAATAACCTTAATCAAAGTAAATATTTATACTAATAATCTCGTTTCAGATAGCTTTCATATAAATCCACTCATTGTATATACTCAATTATAACCACTATCATGGATAGGATCCAAGTCCTTCATGTAGCTTCATATTTCATATTATATGAATATAATGAAGCAAGTATAAATGTTAAAATACTCTCATAGGATCCAAGTCCTTCATGTAGCTTCATATTTCATATTATATGAATATAATGAAGCAAGTATAAATGTTAAAATACTCTCATATTGAAATATTTTAAGGACATGTTCAATTAGAGAGATTCTTTATCTTAAGCTGTGGTTGTTTAAGGATTATGGAAGGACAATGGAAGCTTGGGTCCTATAACCCATAATAAGAAGGAAAGTCAAAGAGTTGACTATACTTCTGTTACTTCTACAATCATGACATCCAATAGTTGGATGACTGCCAATACTGCAACAAACATATATACTACAAGTATGACTATCCAGACTATCTATAATCCTTAGAGAAGGAATTTGGTAATACATCAACATATTCTACATCTGCAATTCATCATTGAAACTGACTTATTTGTTTGACAAAGAGAAAGCTGGATAGTTGTATCTGGCTCTTCTACTAAGATTTGTAATTAGTTGCATATGTTTTAGAAGACTAGTAAACTTGATCTAAATGTTGATAATCGTCCACATAAGATTGGATGTAATTATTGCAACAATCACCACTGGATAAATATTTTACCACGTTCCAATGAGAGATCCCTTAGTCTCAGGGAATGCCTCTAAGACCTAGATGTTGGAAAGGATTTATTGTATATTTCTAACCTTGTTAGAGATAGACATAAATTCTGAGATAAATCAATCATAAAGAGTTGTGACAGATATATTTCAGATGATAATCTAACATCTAGAGGACTTTAAGAAATTAAAATATTAATGAATGATTCATTGTAGATCCACATGTATCTCACGTGCATTTCACGCGAGGCACTTTGAAGACATTGTTTTCGAGGTAGAGGAGGAATCTGGGGGTTGACTCCAAAGGTACATATTTTTGTCTTGTTCTTGGTCCACACATTCCTATTTCACCATTTACATTTTGTTTTGTAGTCTGGATCGGCCGTTTCCATTGCATGCAAACTGAGTTCCAAATGGTGTCGTGTCATGTTTTGTACTATTCTGAGTGATCCATGTACCACATGTAGATAAATTATACCACTGTGATGGAGGTCGAGTGAGTATCACATGCACTTGCTTGGATAGAAAATGTGAGCAGTTTTATGTCAAGCATGTTTTGGGGTATCTAGTTATCACGAATTTCGAGACCGAATTACGAGTTATCTGACATTTGTATCACAATGAAATTTTTATGCATACAACTGATCTGATTCGGTCCAATTGTATTTTAAATAGAGAAAATTTAATGCAATTATGATAGATATTGATAGAATCTTTAACTAATGTAAATCCTGCCTATTAAGTTATTATATAATGAAATTGGGCCCTATATGGAATAGAATAAAATAATGTAATGTGTTAGCATTCAAGTATTGCAATATCTTATGACACCTCTAATATCAAAATTTGGGATCATTATTAATCCGAAATATATTATTTCATGTTACGGATGTAGATTCCCACTTGGGGATGAAAGGTCCCATTCATCAAAAGTCCATGAATATAGTAGGTGCATTCGAGAGTCCAAATGAGATAACCACAAACTCGTAGTGATCGTATCTCATACAGAATGCAAACGTTGGCACATCCATGTCATTGATCATTAACTGGTGCTAACTAGATCATATATTGATCTTAGAAAACTACCACTAATCATATATTGATCTTAGAAAACACATCTACTCCCTACAACTGATCGAAGAGATCATCATCATCTATCGGTGGGAGTGGATAACGATTCTTGACCGTTTGCTTGTTCAATTGTTTATGGTCAATGCATTATCTCATGGATTCGTCAATCTTCACGAAGAGAACTTGTGCTCCTCATGGTGATGTAATAGGGCAGATGAATCCCTTCTCAAGCAACTCCTGCAATATATATTGAGCTCCTTGAGCTGGACAGGTTGGTAGGTGGCATCCAATATGGGGGAATGGAGACCGACTGGGTGTCTGACAACAACATGATCTAAAACTTAATCCTCGTCTCATGTGGTAAACCAGACAAATTATTGGAATTACGTCTGGAAACTCGCATACAACTCTAGCTTCCTCAATCATCTTATGTTGGGTGGTTGAATCAATAATGTAAGAGAGAAGCCTACATATCCATGATTGAAATAATAATGTGCCCTCAACGCAGATATGTATTCGATTTCACTATCTGGGGCACGTTTGTCAAACTGAAAAGCTGCCACTTTATCGTCTTCCCAAAATAATCCAAGCGCGTATGATTCTTCGACAAATAGTCCATGCTCAAAATAATATCAAAATCACATAACTAGATCAATGATATAAACACAAGCATCACATGTCCACCTATCTGATACCACATCCATGCCCTAGATTGTATAAAAAACAATTGGCTTCTTAGACCCTTGATGTAATATGTAGATGGAACACTCGTCATCGACTTACCCAATGTTGCACTAAATGATGTGCAAGGAATGCGTGTATGGAACTATAATCAAATAAAATATGAAGTGAAAGTTCATGTAATGAAATCATACCTTTGATCCTCTACTCAATGTTCTGAGTAGGACTCACTATGGAACTTGTTTATAGAAAGTTCACAAGTCATTGGCATAGTCAGTTGCTCCCTAGTACCACCAACATTCGTCATTGCAACTGTAGAGTACTATGTTGAAAGTCAACAAATATCATATGGTGCACGGATCATCCTTAGCACCTCGAACGCGTGTTACATCCACAAATATATCTCATCTAGTTTAGAGGTGTAGAACTATGGTACATGAGTTCTTTGGTTAGCAATGTACATGATCTGATGCTTATGTAGAACATCCAAATCCTCGACCATTTCTGTCTCCAGAGACATTAAATAATGGAAAATATCATCCTCCTCATGAGAGGGATGGTACAAGGACTCGTCCCATTATTGGGCCTCTGCTTTATAACCTCCTAGCAGTATTGTATACAATGCACGATCTGAACTAGCAAGGCCAACTATTGTGCCACGTTAGGCTCTACTAAAGTTGCCATGGTTCTTGGAAAACAAATCATGCCATTAATGCTCGTTCAACTACTTAAAGAGACATAGACATGGTATATTATTTATGCAATTCTCCTTATACCCATGTCAGAGGTACAAGATTCTAGACACTAGCCTGTATTTTGAATACTAATGAGATTCTAATTTTCATGAGAAGGATGAGATATCTGGGCTCTGATACCAAATTGTGATGCACCTCACAAGCACCGAATTCACATTCGAAATATGACAAGTAGATAAGTAGGATAATAAGCAAATTAAAAGGAAGTAAATATGTTGCATTCACTTCTCGTTGATATATCCTTAGATATAATATCAACCATTGCCACATATAATATATGTCATCAGAGTATAACAAAATACATGTATCATAACTATCTCTCACAAGCAAACAAAAGTAAAGCGGAAGAAGAAACTGTACAAGCAGAACTACCAAAATGTACAAAGAAGTATTTAGGTTTCATTCATAATGAATTCATTTAACACGGTTAGGTAAGTAAAGGGATAGTCAACGATCTTAACCAACAAGGGTCTCACACTATGACTCCAAGATACGAAGTATCTTAGGGTTGGACTACCTCTGTAAGCATGCAATGAAATAGATGCATCTCAACTAAGTTCCCAACACGTCCATGTACTAACTTTTGATGTTCTCATAAATCCAATTGATTCACCATTGATTTACACAACCTTTGATTTCAATTGTATCCAACTCCTTTTGGGGAGAAACCACAAGTAAGGTATACTCAACTGAGGAAAAAGCACTTGGAAAACTACTACATGTTGGTAGGAGTCCAGGCGCACGATGAAATAAGGTTCTGATTCTCAATTCATAAATCGCAGTCAGAAGACATACGACTACCTTCTATTTTTCTTCGGACGCAGGGCAAACTGGTAAGTACAACTCCTTCTCTACCCATATCCTAAAACTCTTCTCATAGAACTAATACAAGAAATCAACTCGAGTGATCAACCCTAACTATTTTCCCATATTAATCATGTGATTAAAATGAAGGACATACTACCAACTATGCATCTCGGAAAGGCATTGTCACGCCATAACTCGACATGTACATCGGGGTGGCACCGAGACTTACTTGTCACCATGTCAACGCAATTGGGGTTGCAATAATCAAGCCTTATACCTGAAGACCCAAGGGTGCATGCCCATCCCTTGTGGTCACTAACTTCAACTATCCAAAGCACCATGGGAAAACTACAATCGTGTGCCACAACCTCAACATGGGTGAAACCCTCAATCGTGGAGGCAACTAAAGCACCAAGCATGCATAACAGGCTCCAACCACGACGCAGATTAGATATCCCATCAATTTCAATCTTAAAACCTCAAAGTTCACAAATCTGTAGATAGATAAGCAATGATCATGTATTATGCCTTAATAATTGTAGTGTTCTTATTTAGACGTGACTTGAAGTACTTAGAATCATCTCTACTGCAGTAGCCATGAAGGACCACACTCCTATATCTTATAAATATCCAACCTCATCATAGATTCACGAAGGCCATCGAGAGATTCTATCAAACAGATACTCATGCTTCACCTCATGTTTCTAGGGAGAGTTCACAAGGGCATTCAGTATTGAATTACGTCTCAATTCTGCGTATCACCGACACGACAGATGGGCGGTTTAAGAGGATTTAGATGCATAGGGACTTACTCTGAGCCTACACCGTGGAGTGTAAGGGATCTTGTAAGGATCACCTACCATTAGTAGAGTTCACAATCAATAATAGCTTCCATTCCAGCTTCAACATCTCACCATTTGAGACATTATATGGGCGAAGATGCACTATACCCTGTGTCGGTAGCATGTAATTAACAATGCTATATACTCCACAAAAATCATCAGACAAGTTAGTAGAGCAACGAAGATGGCAAGGTAGAGTGTATTGACAATAAAGAGTCGTCAAAAGTGCTACACCGACCAAGGACATCATGACCTAAAATTTGAGATTGAGGATTTCGTATTCTTTTGAGTATCCTGATGAACGACATTTCGGGATTTGGGGCCAAGGGTTGGTACCTCAATATGTTGGACCATTTGAGATTTGGGCTTGCATTCGGAAAGTTACATACAGAGTTTCCCTTCCCCCACGTCTTGAGGGTATTTACAATGTTTTTCACATGTCAAACATGCGCAAGTACATCAGAGATCCTATACAAACGATATATTATGAGAACTAGGTTGTCGAGCCCAACCTCTCCTTTCTTGAGGTGTCTGTGAAGATACTAAACCACATGGTCAAGAGGCAACGAAGGAAGGATATTTCATTATGGTTGAATTTGTATAGCAGAGACATAATTTTGAGGAGGCTACATAGGAGCTCGAGTGGACATTAAGGAGAAATACCCTCACTTGTTTACAAATATGAAATCTAAACCCAATTCATTCCCATTTGAGATTTTTTATCGATTTTTCTTTCTTTGAGACTTTTATGGGTTCATTCATTAAAGACTCACACTCTATGGGAACCAAGATCGTGTTAGACTTCACAATTAAATCAGAGAGAAAATACTTTCTTTGAGATTTTTATAATGCAAGATCCTAAAGCACCCAATTTCACTAAATCCTAATTTTCGACCTAATCCGGTACATAAATTGGAAAAATGATTATCAATCATATAGTGCTCTTTGAGACATTTTTAATGATCCCAACAACATCGAAATCGAAGTTCGTATGCAAAAGTTAAGTTTGAAATAGGATAGTTTATGACTTTTGGATATGGAAGCAAACCCGGACCCCAAGCCAATATAAGGCTAATTAGTTGAGCCACTTCCCACTCCACCCAAACCCTTTCACCAGAGCTCTGTCGTTGGTGACGAAATTCCGAAATCTAGTTGACAAGACGTGAGCATCAACTCGAAGAGGACGATGAGGTCCACTCGTATCTTGCATGCATTTCAGGCGAGGCACTTCGAAAATGCTATTTCCGGGATGGAGGAGGAATTCAGGGGAATTCGAACGAATGTACGTATTTTTGTATTTCCACCTTGCTGTTGGTCCACACATTCCAACTCGATTGTTTTCATCGCATGCAAATCGAGTTCCAAATCATGTTGCGCCATGTTTTGTACTATTATGAGTGATCTGTGTATCACATGTAGATAAAAATTATACCGCTGTCATGTGGACAAAGTAATGATCACATGCATGCTTGGATCGAAAATCTGAGCAGTTTTACATGAGACATGTTTTGGGGTATCTAGTTATCGTGAAGTCTGAGACCGCATTATGAGCTATCCAACATTTATATCACAACAAATTTTTTATGCATACTATTTATCCGATCGGACCCAATTATCTTTTAAATAGAGGAAGTTTAATGTTATTATGATATATATATTGGCAGGATGTCTGAGACATCATTAAGTATTTGAATTATTCCAGGTGCATATCGTTTCTAATTGCAAAATAAAAAATATAACATGATGCAATCTATTGACTATTTACACAATTTTACTCTATCTTTTCCTTGCTTAAAAAATAAAAAACCCCAAAACAACCTTAAATCACACTATTACTAAAAAAAACTAAGTTACGTTGCATCTGCTTAGTGTTATGTTAGTAATTTTAATTTAGACATATATTACATTTTGTAACAATTTTTTTTAAAAAAACATAGCAAAGCTTGCAAAAAAACATAAAAAGCTAATATTGTATTAAAAACCCAAAAACAAGGCCGTGTCATATTTACTTTCCTAGGAAAAATATTGGGCCATTTTGGGAGTTAATTTTATCATCAACTGGCATTTTTTCTGAGCGTCCTAAATACCTTATTTTCTTAGCAGTAGAAATCCATGTTTCTATTTATTTCTTGCAAGTAAACCCCCAAAATATTTGAAATATTATAAAAACATAAAAACATATTTATCCTATTTTATTTTAAGAATATTGACCTGATAGGCCCTATAAACTTTTTAAATTACCTCTACGACCTTTTGCACAATGCAATTACATCATAAACCCTGTAAATTATCCCAAGAACCCCCACGAGCTTAAAATAGATTACCTGAAGGATTCACAAGGTAAGAGTTGACAAGTTTATGGGATCGAGGGGAGAATTAGGTTGTTTCAAAGGTCGTAGAGGTAATTAACAAAGTTTATAAAATCTGTCAGGTAAAAATCCCTTTTATTTATATTGGATTGTTTACTTGTATTTTATGTTGTATTCAATTTCTCTCTCTTATAATATTGCTCTCTCTAATGTATTCCTATTTCTCTCTTTGTTTTCTGCTATATTATGTTGTATATACATGTGTTGTGAATTCTTTAGGGTGAGTTCAGTTCGGGAATAAGCAGAAATAAGGATGGGGAATAAGAAGAATAATGGTCTATTCTTTGTTCAGCTGGAGGATAGGAATAAGGAGAATAAAGTGAAATAAAGATAGGTAAGGGTGGGATAAAGATAAGAATAAGAGTAAAATAAGATGGAATAATAGGGAATAGTCATACAATTGGGAACCGTGTCGGGAGGAGAATTGACCCCTTATTCCAGGGCCTATTCTCCAACCAAACAGGGCCTTAGATAGTGCTCAATGTGTTCGACATCTTCAAATTCTATCATGTTGAGATCTTTGTTTTCTGCTATATTATGAGATCTTTTTCCTAAAAAAATAGTCGAAAAAAAATTCTAAAAAGCTACCTAATTTTGAAGTGTCAACTACACGAAACAAAGTAAAAAAACACATTTCATGAAATTTAACACCATTAAATGAAAAACATGAGCAATCACAGAAATAAACCAGACAAATACTTACCATCGAGGTGCTGGAAAAAATGAAAGAGGATCAACGTTAAGCAACCAATATAAAATATAAACATAACAACAATGATGCAAAAAGAGAAATCGGCGACGGCGAATGAAATAATAATATATTTTTGGTGGCTTTTTGGTAGAAGAAGAGAATGGTTGAGAAGAGAAATTGGAGAGATTGAGAGGAAGAAAACTCGCCGGGAATGCGAGAGGTTGAAGGAGAAGACCGCGGAGATCGCGTGGAGGGAGAAGAGAGATAAGAGAGAGATACGAGATAAAATCTCAAATTTCACTTCATAATTGACTGACTAAAACTGATGGACTACCTCTCTTTATATAGGAGAGAGGGTTTACAAAAATAGTAAACACATCAAATTAACAACTAATTTAATCCTAATTGACCTCTAATTATTCTAATTAGACTCTAATTAATTAATGGACTCAAAATTGCAATTAAAGTCTACGAAATAAACGTTGAGATCACAGGCGATCTCAATTATTTAATTAGACCAATATGACCGCTAAAAACGTAAATAAAATTGATACTTATTTAATTAAATAAATGTGGCCCCATAATTTGGGGTCACGCTGCATCAACTCTCCACCGCTTTAAAAAATTCGGCTCCTGACGAATTGCGTGATGTAGGTGGATCGTTGGAGAAATCATCCTTGAATGGGGCTTCAATTTCCTCCCATGGGATCATCTTCAACATTACGTTTATAATTTTTTTCAATTGGAGGGTACCAGTGCAATTTTCGTACCCCTTCCTTTTTCTCTCTTTTCATACTGCTCTGGACCTCTATGTAAATAGCGGAAGTTGGGGTTTTTTTGTTGCAAATTTTACCATTTAACTTCAGTTCCCACTTTCCACGGGATTGAAATCCCGTAGGACTCGGAAACCCGGTTAGGGCTTTCGTTAACTGCGCGCGGAGGGAGGGTTCCTGGGAGGCGCGCACCGGGGCGGCGAGGGCGATTTGGTGCTGGGCCTGTGCGGGTGGCGGCGAGAAGGAGGAAGGTGGCGCGAGGTTCGGCGGTGCGTGCTGGGGCGCGCGCTTGTGGTGCACAGCGCCGTTGGGGCGCCGCGAGGCGGCCTGGCAGTCGAGAGGGCGGGGGCGGGACCGCGCGGTGGCGAGGAGGTATCTCGGGCGGCCCCTGAGGCAGAGGGGCGGCGCCTGAGGCTGCACAGGTTGTGCACGAGACAACGTGCACGGGCTCGGGAGGATCCGGCAGCGGTTGCTTCCGCGAGGGCAGCATAGCAGGAGACGACGCACAGGATGGGGTTGAATCAGATGCTGGTCGGCCTCGTTGGATTGGCGAGTGGTTTGCCTGACTAGGGTTGACGACGCAACAGGTGTCGGGTTCGGCGCAATTTTCCAGGAGCAAAAGGTTGTTACCGAGGTCGGGGTTGTTCGGCTAGCGTCATTGGGACCAACCAGATCTGAGGATCTCAGTTCGTCACCAACTCCCTTTTTCTTGTGGCCAGCAACGCCGTCCGCGCACAGGTCGACGAAGTTCAGTGTTTCCTCCGAGGGATATTCGTCGTAGATGGGTGCCAAATCCTCCTTTTCTTCTTGTATAAATATTGTATTAGATAAATCTTCATCTATAATGGAAATACCTTCATTTGTTGTCTCGAAATCGGTTTGAACAGCGAATGTATCGATCTGATTTTGGTCGTTGGCGGCGGAATAGTCGTCGATTTGTGCGCCCAACCATGCGTGCACCTTAATGCATGCTATAAGTCGTTGATGGAACTTTTTTGAGCGACGCGAACCACGAGATGGGCGGCGGAGACCGAACTTCGCACACCAATAGTCGATCGGATCGTCGAATCGTAGGTACGATTCGAAATCCATGCTCTGATACCAATTGATGCAAACGGGCTCCGGCGACGGCGAATGAAATAATAATATATTTTTGGTGGCTTTTTGGTAGAAGAAGAGAATGGTTGAGAAGAGAAATTGGAGAGATTGAGAGGAAGAAAACTCGCCGGGAATGCGAGAGGTTGAAGGAGAAGACCGCGGAGATCGCGTGGAGGGAGAAGAGAGATAAGAGAGAGATACGAGATAAAATCTCAAATTTCACTTCATAATCGACTGACTAAAACTGATGGACTACCTCTCTTTATATAGGAGAGAGGGTTTACAAAAATAGTAAACAAATCAAATTAACAACTAATTTAATCCTAATTGACCTCTAATTATTCTAATTAGACTCTAATTAATTAATGGACTCAAAATTGCAATTAAAGTCTACGAAATAAACGTTGAGATCATAGGCGATCTCAATTATTTAATTAGACCAATATGACCGCTAAAAACGTAAATAAAATTGATAATTATTTAATTAAATAAATGTGGCCCCATAATTTGGGGTCACGCTGCATCAACTCTCCACCGCTTTAAAAAATTCGGCTTCTGACGAATTGCGTGATGTAGGTGGATCGTTGGAGAAATCATCCTTGAATGGGGCTTCAATTTCCTCCCATGGGATCATCTTCAACATTACGTTTATAATTTTTTTCAATTGGAGGGTACCACTGCAATTTTCGTACCCCTTCCTTTTTCTCTCTTTTCATACTGCTCTGGACCTCTATGTAAATAGCGGAAGTTGGGGTTTTTTTGTTGCAAATTTTACCATTTAACTTCAGTTCCCACTTTCCACGGGATTGAAATCCCGTAGGACTCGGAAACCCGGTTAGGGCTTTCGTTAACTGCGCGCGGAGGGAGGGTTCCTGGGAGGCGCGCACCGGGGCGGCGAGGGCGATTTGGTGCTGGGCCTGTGCGGGTGGCGGCGAGAAGGAGGAAGGTGGCGCGAGGTTCGGCGGTGCGTGCTGGGGCGCGCGCTTGTGGCGCGCAGCGCCGTTGGGGCGCCGCGAGGCGGCCTGGCAGTCGAGAGGGCGGGGGCGGGACCGCGCGGTGGCGAGGAGGTATCTCGGGCGGCCCCTGAGGCAGAGGGGCGACGCTTGAGGCTGCACAGGTTGTGCACGAGACAACGTGCACGGGCTCGGGAGGATCCGGCAGCGGTTGCTTCCGCGAGGGCAGCATAGCAGGAGGCGACGCACAGGATGGGGTTGAATCAGATGCTGGTCGGCCTCGTTGGATTGGCGAGTGGTTTGCCTGACTAGGGTTGACGATGCAGCAGGTGTCGGGTTCGGTGCAATTTTCCAGGAGCAAAAGGTTGTTACCGAGGTCGGGGTTGTTCGGCTAGCGTCATTGGGACCAACCAGATCTGAGGATCTCAGTTCGTCACCAACTCCCTTTTTCTTGTGGCCAGCAACGCCGTCCGCGCACAGGTCGACGAAGTTCAGTGTTTCCTCCGAGGGATATTCGTCGTAGATGGGTGCCAAATCCTCCTTTTCTTCTTGTATAAATATTGTATTAGATAAATCTTCATCTATAATGGAAATACCTTCATTTGTTGTCTCGAAATCGGTTTGAACAGCGACTGTATCGATCTGATTTTGGTCGTTGGCGGCGGAATAGTCGTCGATTTGTGCGCCCAACCATGCGTGCACCTTAATGCATGCTATAAGTCGTTGATGGAACTTTTTTGAGCGACGCGAACCACGAGATGGGCGGCGGAGACCGAACTTCGCACACCAATAGTCGATCGGATCGTCGAATCGTAGGTACGATTCGAAATCCATGCTCTGATACCAATTGATGCAAACGGGCTCCGGCGTCGTCGATAAAAATAAATCCTTTTGGTGGAAATTTTGGTGGAAGAAATAGATGGGTTGAGAAGAGAAAGTAGAGGGGTTGAGGAGAGAACTCGCCGGGATTACGAGAGGTTGAAGGAGAAGACCGCGGAGATCGCGTGGAGGGAGAAGGGAGAGGGAGGGATAAAAGAGATAACAATCTCAATTTTTTTTACTTCATAATCGATTGACTAAAACTGATGGACTACCTCTCTTTATATAGGAGAGAGGGTTTACAAAAATAGTAAACAAATCAAATTAACAACTAATTTAATCCTAATTGACCTCTAATTATTCTAATTAGACTCTAATTAATTAATGGACTCAAAATTGCAATTAAAGTCTACGAAATAAACGTTGAGATCACAGGCGATCTCAATTATTTAATTAGACCAATATGACCGCTAAAAACGTAAATAAAATTGATAATTATTTAATTAAATAAATGTGGCCCCATAATTTGGGGTCACGCTGCATCAAACAATATAACAAGCAACCATAACACAGGCAAGTCAGATTTTGCCTTGGGAAACTTGGGTCATATGCATAGGAAAACAGCACTAAAGATCCGAATCGAGGCTTCCGCCTCGTCATCTCCTTGACATCGTCGCAACGCTTCACTTGACTGAGGTGCATGCCTCTTTAGAGGTGCCTGAGTCATACGCCACCCCACCGTATCAAGGCGGCATTTTTTTCACACCATGCCTAGACGTGCTAGCCCACCTTTGGTTAGGTTTTTTAACCACAATCGATATACATTACAGGTTTCATTCCCCAAACATGTCTCCATACAGACAAACCCCCAAAATTGCATACAGATTGAGATTTATATTAGTGAGAATTCAAATTAATAAAAAAAAGAATTACAGGAAAATTAGGGACACTGACATAATGGAGCAGTCCTTTCTATTCTCCAACATCAATGAATCTGCCATCCTTCATCCTGCAAGATATAGAACAAAAAATCGAGTGATTTGATCCAGATTCTGTTTTTGTTAAGAAAACACAAGCATCTATATGATGTGCATGAAGATCAGTAAGACCGAGAACTTTTTAAATGATAGAACTAGTAATGACCCAAGGCAAAAATTTACTTACTGCAAATTTACATCTATGATATCTTTTGAATGATATGAAAGGATGGTAATTACAGTAAATGGAGGAAAAAATCAATATTTTCCCAAATTTGTTCCCCCACAAAAATCACATTGAACTACGACCACGGAATATGCTTTACAAAATTTAACTCGAGTTGAACATAACAATCCAAGGATAACCCTTTAAAAAACAAAAGCCACTGATAGTCAACTTGAAGGAAATTGTACAAAGGATTATCCTGATATAGAAGTCACAGATTGACATGTCATGATGCTGTTAGTCTGGCATTACCTAAGTCACTGAATACAGTAAATGAAACAAGCAGAAATTGATGTGAGTTTCTATATAACAATTTTCACAAATCTTATAGGGAGAGGTTTTGGATTTCAATGATCAAAGGAAATGGACAAGAAATGAAATGAACTGCATTGTCATCACAAACTTATGAGCTCGCTCTTATAAAAAATGTTTGCCTTTAGCTGTTATTCTTTCCTCAAACACAAACCATTTTGCATATTTCTGGGTCAGTAACACCTTATATGCCCCTCAATACACAACACGCAGCATCACCCTTCGACAGTTCTTTTTTTGCACACAAACATGTTGCATGTGGAATTCTTCTTCCTGCACACTTTGCTAAAATGACATTCCAGACCATCCCTTGAAAAGGAGAAGATTTCAGTTCACTTCTTAATACCACCATCACATGCAACAAAGGAACTATTTATAGTTCAAATCCTTTTTAAGCCATTTTATATCCATTTTTAGTTAATGCTAATATTCCAGATTTTTACTTAACCCCAATGCTAATATCTCATCATCTAAATTATTATTGCATAAAAGAAAGGCTTTAAGGTGTGTAGGTTTAAAAAAGCGTGAGGCGAATCGAGGCGTTTCCCTGAAATGTGAGGTGAGGCGTAAGCCTCGAGGCGGTCGAGGCGTAAGCCTCAATTTTTAAAAGAAAAATTAAAATTAAGCAAAATACATTAAAATATATATAATAATATTAAGTTTTGCCAAAAAAACATACTCAAAATCAATTTCACACAAGCAAAAGGTACAACATATAAGCGATGAAAGCATAGAAGTTCAGAAAACTAATATTAGGTATGTGATTGTTTCCGCTATTCACAACAAAGCATAATAATTATTCTACTCCATGTGTTTCTTTTCAACTATGCTTCTTCGTATATGTGATGACTATTTTAAGAACAAACAAATAATAACATCAAGTTGCAAACTTACGAGTAGTATAACAATTTTATTACAATTAAAAAACAATCGTGTACGTTGTGTGCAATAGAACTAGCATGTGTGGATGCAATATGATAAATTGAACATGATGTACAAGATCACTGAGCTTCACTTGTTTCAAGCAATCTCTTCTCTTTATATGGACATATTTATAGAAATATGCAAGGTTTAACATGGAAACAACAATACTAGCAAAAATATATATAATGTTTATAACAAAACAAGGTCATGTGCAAAGCACATAACATAAAAATTAAAAAAAAGTCATGCGCTTGAGGCTTACGCCTCCGCCTCGCATCGACCGCCTCACTGCCTCATACACCTCACACTACCCTGAGGCTTAAGCCTCAGAAGTTCTGGGTGAGGCTTAAGCCTTGAGGCGCTTTTTGTCAAAAAAACACCTTGAGGCTTACGCCTCACCGCCTTGAGGCGCGCTTTTTAAAACAAGGGGTGTGTTAGATAACTTAGATTTTAAATCAAAATGTATTTGAGAAGGATAACATGGAACAGCATTGTCAAAGACATTCATCGGGAAAACCTCGAATTTACGTATTATGAGCATACTTTCTTATGTTCAACTCTGCAATTGAAAGCAAGATCAGAAACGTGAGAATTATTCAGGATAGTTTCCTACTGATTAACTTAATAATTAGGCAAGACAAAAAATCATGGTTAGAAATGCAGCAATGATCATTATATTGGAATAGAATGTTCTTTAAGATTGGAGTGAAAATAAAGTATAATTTAACTTCTGCTTCATAGCATAGTAATGTACTAGTTATTTATTAATTACGCACATTTATGGATAAGCATACAAGTGCGCCATTTTACCTCAAATGTCTGAACCCGAATACAATATAAAATCTTTCTTTCACTAAATTAACAAGCCCAACTTATTTCCCCGATAGGCCATCAACTCCACATCGTTTCACTCATCCCTACTGTCAGAGGGTCAAAATCCCGCTATCGATTTCGACCGATCCTGTGCGGCGTTAGCTAACCCGTAGCTAACCAGCCTTCCCGAGTAGAACGGTCGTGGACGCGCTCCAACTCTTCTCGATACCCCTGCTTGCTAACGTACCGACGCTCAGACACAAGCAGAAGCTCGACTATATGGATCGCTCAAGAACTCGCTCAAGAACGCTTAAGAACGCAACCACACGATCACAAAAGCACGGGCACAAAGCTCTTTTCTTTATTAGAGGGGAACTATCTCTGGAGTGGGTGGACACACTACACTTTCTCTCGTGTACTCCGTGTGTTCACAAATGAGCCACCACCTCTCCTTATATACAAGACTCAAGGGAACCTAAGGGACACTCATTATTACATTTACAATAATGATACATAAAGACACAAGAGACCCTTCGCGTTCCTCAGCAACTCTTCGTCTTCTCGTCTCTTCGACTCCCTTGTTGACATTTCGTCTTCCCGCACGATTGACGTCCAGTCAACCGCCCAATCATCAGCACACTCACGCTCCAACGCTTGCTGATGCAGCTTTGCCGTAATTCACCGAGTGCCACCAAACACTCGGTCTTGTGCCAAAGGGAACCCACGGCTTCCAGACCCTCGTGCGGTAAACCCTTCCTTAGCGTTCTGCATGCTAAGGGAAAGTCCTACAGAACTTCGCTATCGTGGCCTCCAGACCACTCTCGTACGTGTACTACCGAGCATGCTCGACAATGCTCGTACTCAGCACTTGCAATGCTCCATGCCTCCTTAGACCGCCACGCATCAATATCGATACCGTGCGCCTTCGTACGTACGCCTCTGTGATCGTACCGCATTACTCCTCGATGCATACTACTTCACTACGTACCATCCTTCTGCGCTCGCGTATTTACCACTATGTGCATCCACTGTCATGTCTTGCATTGCTGCCTGTACTCGCTGTGCTCGCACCGTTACAAGCACCACAACACTCTGTTACCGAGCCAGTGTCTTGTGTGACGCTTCTCCATCACGTATGGTGGAGCCTCCAGACTCCCGTGGACAACCTCCGTATATCCACGCATTTTCGGACTCCTCCTGAAGTCCAACTCCATCGATCATTCTCGAGCATCCAGCTACCGTGTCTGCACGATCATTCTCGATCACGGAATTTGGGGGTGAGACAAGCCTCCCCCACCCAAAGAATCGGTTATCCTCAACCGAGCATTCTCTCTTCAGCTGGTGTCCCGTCAGAATCCTCCATCCGCTACGCACCTCCTGATGCGGCTCAATTGGAATGGTGGTGCAAGCTTGCACCGCCTCCCTTTCTGCACTTGGTCTTTTCACGAACCACGTCCCTTCATGACTTGGTCTTCAACGTGAAAAGTGGAGCTTCCTCGTCAGCTCCCATTTTCGATGTATCACTCCTGGATACAACAACTCCATCGCTGGTTTGTGGCACCTCCAGCACCACATGTGGAGTACTCGCCTCCACACTTGCTCGTTGACGATCCCGATCGTTCCTGTGATCGTCCCCACATCTTGGGAAATGAGCACCTCTTGCGCTTCTAGCATCTTCGGTATCTTGCCTCCTGCAAGATCATTGGTGGTGTGGTTCGTCACCACTCCACCCCCATGGACGTGTAACCGCTTGTCCATGTTGCATCGCCCTCCAGAGCTCTTCTTCACCTTCACGTGCACGGATGTTCTCCTATCCGTGGCTTTGGTTGTGTGCCTCCTGCACATATGTTGGTGCTCAGCATGCACCTACGCACTCCTGTGTGTTCTCGATCGAGCCTTGGTGCCTCAAAAGCTCTTTGTTGTGGAGTTCCATCCCTCCACCGAATTCGAAGCTCCAGCTCGAAGTGTTGTGAGACGTACCTTGCGCAGAGCACCGATTGCTCCCAAACGTACCACACCTTCTTCTTCCACCTCCTCGTCCGCACGAAGAAAGTTCAACTTCTCCTTCTTTGGGCACTCCCGCGTCCGATGCGGTCCATCGCATATGAAGCACCCCTTGCTCTTGTGTTTCTCCATCTTCTTGGAGTACTCTCGTTCCTCCGTTGGTGGATCATAGGCAACGCCTTTGCCCTTGTCCTTCGATCGCGCATTCGATTTGCTGGTGAACTTCTCTTCAGCATTGTGACTTGGTTGGGCCCCATAATCAATCAACGCATCCGCCACCACGATCGCTGAATTCAGGTCCTTCACGTCCTGCCTCTGCAGTTCAGCTTGTGCCCAGCTCTGCAACCCGATCGTGAAGTTGAACAGCTTGTCCTCTTCGAGCATCCCCTTGATGTCCAGCAACAAAGACGTGAACTGTTTCACGTACTCACGAACTGTGACTGTCTGCTTCAGGCGTCGAAGAGCCTCCCGTGCAATCTACGCAGTGTTCTTCGACAGTAACTGCGCCTTCAGTTCCGCGACCAGATCATCCCACCTGGATATCCGGTCTCGCCACATCTGCTGTACGACTCCACCATAACTTGACGTCGCTCGACATGTACATCGATGCCAAACTGACCTTCTCGGCTTCCCTCGTCTTGGTCGCCTCGAAGTACACTTCCATATCCCATAGGAAGTTTTCCAAATCCTTGACACTCTGCGTACCTGTGAAGGATTTGGATTCAGGTACCTTGCGTCGTTGCACCTCCGTGTAGCCTCTACTATTCGTCAATGCCTTCTTGATGAGGAGATCTCACTATGTAGATCCGCCATCATTGTGCTGAACGCCTCCAGTTTATCCTCCAAAGACTTGATCTGCTCCGCTGAGCGTTGTTGGGACTCTTCCCAACATTTGATCCTTCTGAAGAACGATCCTCCAAGACGGCAATGCGATGGCCATGAGTTCCAATAGTGGACTCCACTTCTGTCATCGCCTGCTCCAGTGCTGCTACGCAATCAGTAATGCCCACCATCTTCGCTCCGCTGATTGAAGATGTACTTGCTCCAACAAGTATCCTCTGTTCCCGCGATCGACTGCATCGACAGTCGCTCGTAACTTTGTCTGCTTTCTTGGCACCAACCAAGCTCTGTGATCTGCTCCTTACTCTGATACCACTTCGTGCCAACGAAGTGTATCACGAACCGTTGCTCTGATACCAACTGTCATAGGGTCAAAATCCTGCCATCGAGTTCGACCGATCCTGTGCGATGTTAGCTAACCCATAACTAACCAGCCTTACTGAGTAGAACGGTCGTGGACGCGCTCCAACTCTTCTCGATACCCCTGCGACGCTCAGACACAAGCAGAAGCTCGACTATATGGATCTCTCAAGAACACTCTCAAGAACGCTTAAGAACGCAACCACACGATCACAAAAGCACGGGCACAAAGCTCTTCTCTCTATTAGAAGGGGAACTATCTCTGGAGTGGGTGGACATATTACACTTTCTCTCGTGTACTCTGTGTGTTTACAAATGAGCCACCACCTCTCCTTATACACAAGACTCAAGGCAACACAAGGCAACTCAAGGGACACTCATTATTACATTTACAATAATGATACATAAAGACACAAGAGACCCTTCGAGTTCTTCGGCAACTCTTCGTCTTCTCGTCTCTTCGACTCCCTTGTTGACCTTTCGTCTTCCCGCACAGTTGACGCCCAGTCAACCGCCCAGTCATCAGCACACCCACGCTCCAATGCTTGCTGATGCAACTTTGTCGTAATTCACCGAGTGCCACCGAATACTCGGTCTTGTGCCAAAGGGAACCCGCGGCCTCCAGACCCTCGTGCAGTAAACCCTTCCTTAGCGTTCTGCATGCTAAGGGAAAGTCCTCCAAAACTTCGCTATCGTGGCCTCCAGGCCACTCTCGTACGTGTAAAACCGAGCATGCTCGACAATGCTCGTACGAAGCACCTGCAACGCTCCAGGCTTTCTTGGACCGCCACAAATCAATACCGATACCATGCGCCTTTGTGCGTACGCCTCTGTAACCGTACCACATTGCTCCTCGATGCGTACTGCTTCACTACGTACCGCCCTTCTGCGCTCGCGTATGTACCACTACGTGCATCCACTGCCATGTCTTGTACTGCTGCCTGTACTCGCTGTGCTCGTACTGCTACACGCACCACAACACTCTGCTACCGAGCTAGTATCCTGTGTAACACTTCTCAATCATGTATGGTGGAGCCTCCAGACTCCCGTGGATAACCCCGTATATCCACGCATTTTCGAACTCCTCCTGAAGTCCAACTCCATCGATCATTCTCGAGCATCCAGCTACCGTGTCTGCACGATCATTTTCGATCACGGAACTTGAGGGTGTGACACCTACCACCTTCATAATTCAATTATAGTTTGGATCCCTTTCCATCTGATAGCAAATTTGCGACCACAGTAGCTAGAAGCCGAGAAAGGATGCAATCACAAAACTCCTTGTCACCCCCCTAAAAGGGCACATCGTTAAGTACAAGGTTTCATTTTTGACACTTAAGGCTCCTCTTAAACTATTGACTATTCTTCTTTCAAGCCCTAACGATCGCAAGCACTAATATTGATTTTGTTATTAATCACCAAAATGTGTATTGTTAATAACGCGCATAGGAGTCCAAATTAGCTCATTAAAAGAGTTCTTAAATAGGCTTATTAATGAAGCTCGTGAGTTTATTCGTCTTTTAAATGAGCTTGAACTGCTTTGTTAATGTGTTCACGGGCCAGCTTGAGCTCCCTCTACCAAAGCCTAAATGACCACGGGTCCATAAATCATCTTGAGCCAATTAGCCTCAGTCCATTGGGCTTGACAGAGTTACACCCTTGTATATTCTTTATTATTAAAGATAGTTATATAAATGCACATGGTTACCATAGAAAACATAAAAAATGCCCCTGCAAACTTCATATTAACAAAAATAACACTGTAAACTGGTCCAGTTAACAAAATTACCCTCATATAGATTCCTTTCATAATTCCTTTGACTTTGTTTAACAATTTATTTTCAAATAATAATAATGACTTGATAAAGATCTCATCTCATGTCGATATGAACGAGATGGAGAAACAACGAACTAAATTTTTAAGGAAGGAAAAAATACTTTGAAACCTGATCCTATGGCGAATGCTACAGATTTTTTCTTCTCCTCAATTTAGATAATTCACTAAAACTATATAAAAATCATAAACTATTACGTTAGTCCGCTCCCCACCCCCTAAAGATTTTCCAGATGTCCGCTCCCCACACCCTAAAGATTTTCCAGATCTGAAGCTCGTTCAAAAGGCATCCAACCCCCTCACATCACCTACACGATCTTCATCAACCCCTACACCGATGTTGCACTTAGAACGTGGTCATCATCCTCTACAAAAATTTGATCAAAATTTCATCTACAATACAAAGGAGTTTAGGAATTACTGATCTAAACAAGTACACCATATATAGAAATTACTAGGTAAGCATCTTCTCGACATCATACCCTCTTTTTCCTAAAATACAAGTACAACATTATCCAAGACAAGACAAGATGATAACCGGCAACTGGATTTTACACAATGCTTATTTTGTATGTTTCAAAGGATCTAACAAGGTCTAGTCGGACCAATGATTTAAAGAAGTGTGATATAAGCCTCGAAGGATCATGGAAGATTCAACAAGTCTTATAGAATGAATCCATTAATACATGGCATTGCCCGCTTAAAAAGATTTAGTTAAAATCCACGAAAATTTTAATTGGAGGCAAGAAAGTAATGCAGCAGACTGCAACTTATAGTGAGAAAAGTTATAGGCCTAGACCTTAGTTTTCAATGGTATGACCAATAGTTTCTCCTGGCAGATTTTTTTAAATTTGCCCACAAACAACCGAGACCAAAAGTATCGAGTTCAGACAGGAAGACATACATAACGCCATCTGCGAGAAAAATCCCTTCTGGGAAACAACGCATGCTCATAAGAATAAAAAACCAGCATGTCCCATTAAATAATCAACACACTCGGCTTCATAGCACCAAAGATTTTCCAATGAGAATGTTTCCATACAAAGAAACAGTCACATATGAAATAGAATCAACTCAGATCATGAACTGAAATGTTAAACTACATATAAAACTAACATAATTTGCATTTCAAACTCACAACAAAGTAGCTACTTAAAACATGAAATTAATTACCTCTATTCTCCAGCATATGGCCTAGCTTAATGCCTCTTTTTGTTTCTTAATGATTCTTTCGTTTCTTAGGATTATGAGCAACCTTCCCATAAGCCATGAGCCTTGATTGGGACAGTTTCAGTTCCGATTGCCGTCGCCTTTTCCTGCTTCTCCTTGAAGGCAAATCTTGACCAGAAGCATCTCCCTTTGTCGCTGCATCTTGGGGTATCTTTCCGGATCTCTCGGAATGGGAACCCTTCGAGTGACGTTTCTCGTCACCCTTACCGTGCTCTGCATTCTCTCCTTGATTATACAACTTCGTCAGAATTTGGTGTTTCTTCATCTTGTGCACCTTCCATTCATCCTGCCTATAAGGGGCGAGCTTCTTCAAAGAAACATACTGGTTCAAATCCTTCTCATCCGCCATCAGAATTTCCGCAGCATTCAATCCATATTTGTTCGATGGAACTGATTTGTATTTGAACCGCGTCTTCAAGTCACCTATGGTATCTTCGTAGTCCAATTTATAGTACTCCTCCAACTCTTTATCTAATTCAACCTTCTCTCGAAGCATAATCTTGCGCTTCCGCTTCCTCTTGCTCTCTTGCTGCCCATTTTCATCATCGACCTCTTCATCTCCATCCTCCTCCTCTTCTCTCTCTACCAATCTAGCTTCTTCTTTGTGCTTCATGCTCTTCTCCCTCGCCATCTTAAAACCTTCTCCGGTACAACTGACATCCCAACCCTTTGGGAGCCCCAACAACTCATCCTCCCTGTCAAAATCAGGCTTTTCAATGTCACCCTCATCGCCACTCGCGAAATCCGGATCCGCGTCCTCAGCGCCATAGTAATCCTCGTCAAACATCTCCTTCATCTTCCTATCATACTCCTCCGGATCGAACTCCTCCTCCAAGTCGTCCCCACCGAGCCTGTTGGCATCTCCGTCCCGAATACCTGCAACCGCTCGTATCTTCTCGAGCTTTTCCTCGATTTCCCTCTTCTTTAAATTCTTCAGCCTCTTCAGCTCCTCCTTCCTCTCCGCTTCCACCTGCGCTGCCCTCTCCTCCCGCCTCTTCCTCTGTTCCTTCCTCGCATTGCTCTTCTTCCTCACTGACCCTTCCACAACCCTCGCGTGACCGAGCACCCGGTCCCCAGCACCCTCCTCGTACCGGAAATTGTACTCCGCCTCATACTTCTCCTGCTTCTCCAATTCATCCTCATCCTCGCTGAGCTCCCCGTCCTCTGCGGCACCATCCGCCTCAGCCATCCACATCCTTTTCTTCATAAAATTCTTCAGAAACAGCTCGTTCTCGTCCAACTTGCCATCCTCCCCAAAGTACTCGTCCATCTTCCTCCGCACCTCGGCGTCCTCAGGATCCTCAGGTCGAGCCTCGGAGTTCGCCTTCTCCTTGAAGAATTCCGCATCGTCATCGCTACCGGGGGAATCAGCGGCATTGAGGAAGGCCTGCGATTGTCCTCTTGCTCGCGGGAGTAGAGCTTCGACTGCGAGGCGACCGCGGGGGTTTCATCGAACTCGGGACCGTCCTCGAGGAGGTGTTTGGCGGTGACGTCCTTTATATACATAGGCTTCTCCTTCTCCTTTTTGGTCTTCTTCTCTGCCCTTTCGTCGCTATCGTAGTCGTCGGAGGCGTAAAGCTTGGCATCCTTGAGGTGGATGAGGGGGTCCTGGAGCTTGACCTTGACGAGGGCGTCGAAGAACTGGAGGTCGGTCTTGGTGGATGCCACGGGGTCGTCTTCGCTGTCGTCGGAGGAGGAGGAGGAGGAAGAGGAGGGGAGGAGGCCCCGCTTCTGGAGGTCGGAGAGGCGGTGGAGGTCCTCGCGGCGCTTGTTGTGCTCGAAACGACGGGCGTAGTCTTCGTTGATGGGCAGGGCAGCGCGATCAGAATCGGAGTCGGATTCGGAGGAGGAGGAGGACGGGAGGAGCTTCGGAGGTGGCGGCGCCATTGCTGGGGGAGGTGTCGGAGGAAGGGAGGAGGGCAAGGAAAAACCCTGGACAAGGAGTTTTGGCGAGGAAAATTCGCGTGGGGGTAAGTTGTTAATCAAATTTGCCCTATGCGGTCGGAATTATTTTTTTTATTAACTACCGTAGATAAGCCGCCTCTTGAAGAGGCGGCTTTGGTTAAGTAAGAGCCGCCTCTTGAAGAGGCGGCTTTAGACCAAAGCCGCCCGCCTCTTGAAGAGGCGGCTTTATCGGGCAATAAACCCCAGCGGGCAGCCCCTGCCTCCCCCACGCGAACAGAACCCCATCAGCCCTTCCTCCGCCCAAGCCCCCCTGCGATCTCCAAGCGGCCTTCGGCTCCCCCTCCCGCCGCCGTACGCTCTCCGGTCATTTTGCCAACGTCCGTTGGCCGCATTTCCGCTATTCATCTCCTTCTCCACCTCAAGGAAGGTATGATTTGTCTATGGTTTAGGGTTTTGGCACATGTTTAGGGTTTAAATAATTGTTTGAAATATTTTCTTCACTCTAATACATTGATGTCGACGTAATGGTATGTAGGATGTCTCGAGAAGTTCGTTGTTTCTGTCACTGTGGGGGTACAATATCGAAGTCTAGTAAGGACGTGACCTACGTAGGAGGTCGTATGAAAACCATCAAAATCGGTCACGAAATGTCATATTTGGGACTGATTGAGCACATTAAGTCCGTATTCAGGTTGGATTTAGCTCAAGGACTTGAGTTACAGGTCTTTCATAAAATGTCCCAAGATGGAGCAAGTTTTTATATTGGCTGTATCGAGTATGATGATGATGTCCGAGAGATTGTTGAATATGCTGAGGAGATGGGTGCTAATATCATATTTGCTATTACATACTGTGCAAGACGTTCACTTCGCCAACGTATAAATTCCATAAAAAAAAGAGGGGAAGCAGCAGCTCTGCGAGCAGCAGAGCTGCTGCTTCCCCCCTTTTTTTTAAGGTTCTGCCTCAAAGCCGCCTCTTCAAGAGGCGGCTTTTGCTAAGAGCCGCTTCTTTAAGAGGCGGCTTTGGTCTAAAGCCGCCTCTTGAAGAGGCGGCTCTTACTTAACCAAAGCCGCCTCTTCAAGAGGCGGCTTATCTACGGTACTTAATAAAAAAAATAATACATACCGCATAGGGTGAATTTGATTACAAACTTACCCCCCACACGAATTTTTCTCGAGTTTTGGCTGTGGGAGAATTGCATCGGAGCTCCTCCAGTTTTTTGTTGACCGATACGTTGGACTGAATTCAATTAACCCACAGTCACTTTTAGCTATGGATGAAAATGAATGTGAATATATTTGTATTCGATTAGTTATCGTATTTGTTCTATATATATTTTAACATTCGCACTCATTTTAAAAAGGATGCGGATATGGATATCATTTTGACATTCGCTGTTCGCATTCGTATTCGTATATTTGTTTTCGTACATAAATATAATAATATATTTATTTATAACCGTGCGTAACAACATTTTATAATTGCATTCACCATTATTGATATAATTTTTATGAAATTTCTATATCTAGTACACCTAATTTATGTGTAAACCATCCTAAACATGTATATTAATTAATCTTGTAAATATTTCTATTATTATTTATATCTGATTCGTATTCATTTTACATTCGTATTCGTTTTTAAAGATACGATGATCCATTTATTACATTCTTCATTATTCGCATCTGCATTCGTATTCATATTTTAAAATGGACAAGGATATGATTATACATATATTCGTATCCATATCCGATTATTTTCATTCCTACTTTTGACGGTCCTTTGATAGCAGGATTATGGGGTGATGAGGGATTAAATTGCTTCATCGCTTATTTCTATTCCTTTGCATTGATAGAATTCTATTGGATAACGTGGAATAAATGTTAGTTATTGTTATTCTTTGTCCAGTTAGATAAGAAGGAATCTATGGTAGAAGTTAGTTATGTTAGATAAAATTGTTAGATAATAATACTTATTTGTATTTTTTATGGTATGAGAGACTGATGACGGAGGATAGGAGGTCAAACACTATCCATCATGTTGAATCCATGATCCAAATATTGACCATCTTCGGATGGATAGAAATTTTGTGGGATAAAGAGACACATAGTCTTCCTTTCCTCCAAACGAAACATGACTTTAAGATAAATTTCAAATCTCATTATCTAAGATCCACTAACCATACTTAGAAAGAGTTCTTGGTAATGGAACATATATTCACCTTTTTTTCCATTTTCTTTTTCCTTTATATGAATTTAATAGTGTATGAAATCTTCTTTTAAAGAATGGATCGTGCTGACTGGCGGAAGCAGTTGACATTTGATCGCATGACCGAACTGTTACTGAATCATGCATGGTAATCAATGAAAATAAGAAAATATCATTCTCAAAAGAATCCATAAATCATTTTCAAACTGAGAATTCCATTATTCCAACATCAACAAAGGCATACTTGTAAAAGAAAACTAAATAATTGTTCAACATGGCCCATAGTTCCAGTGGGCATACATATATCCACCATAAACTATATTGTTAACCATACCATACTGAAAGTCTCGTTGAATTTGCCGCATGAACTTGAGTACTTGGTTGAATTTATTCTTTAACTCAAATAAATAAACATAATTTTGTATGAGCCTAATGCCCTGTATGTGTTGGGATTTATGCACGAGAATTTTAGAGATCTTTTAAACCGTTATATTTCATGTACTTGAGTTTTCATGGAAAGGAATATCATTACGTGCCTAATTATTTCCATGCATGTCTAAGCTTGTTCCCTAAAATATGTATTTGACTCTCCTTGTCACGATCGTTGGGCTCCTTCCGATCATGTATCTGCATTCTCCTCCTCCGATTCGATGTCGTCATCTCCTGCGACTACGTCGGAGACAGATCTTCCATGATCTCTCTCCCCCCTTCTCTCTTTGCACAAGAATTGGGAAAAAAGGTGACGTGAATTCCCAATTCTCATATTATTTTATAACCATAGTTGGGAGTAATAATGGGATAATGAATCTCATTTAATTGACAATTCAATGTGATGATAATCAGTAGAAAAAGAAAATGTTATTGTTTCTTTTAAAAAAATCCCAACTGTTACACTTTGAGCTAGAGTAATGCAGTCTATTATTAATGTTTCAATTTGCAACAATTAGAAGACTATAGATTTTGGTTTAATTTGTAAAATATAAAATGTATTTTTTTATTTGTATCTCTAAGAGACAAGGATCTAGAATCATTTTCCTCCTCCTCTAGGTTAGGAGTCTTTAGAATCTTATCTTTTCTCATTTCTCCATAGGTGTAGACTAATGTCGTAGTTCATACCATGTTGTATGACTCGTGTGTGTGTGTCTATATAGAAACATTCGGCCAAAGGAATGAAACAAGGATAATTACTTGAATTCTCTCAACGAAAAATTCTCTCTTAGATTCTCGTATATTATATTGGATTAATTTGCTCATTGTGGTTTCAAATACACTACAAGAGGATGGACTATTTACGGCGGTTAATATACGCCGCAAATAGGCAAAAAACCGCCGCTAATAAGCGCCGCAAATAACCCCGACGCAAATACCTTTTGCGGCGGTTGACAGTAACCGCCGCCTATGCAAACCGCCGCAACAAGTATACCAGCTTATTTGAGGCGGTCATTAAGAACCGCCGCAAATGGTAATCGCCGCAAAAAAAAATCCAGAACAGAACCTCTGCTAGCAGTCTAACAACATAGCAACATAACATATTACAACTCACATAGATCTGCAACATAACATAGTAATTGAGCTTCTCTAAATCTGCAAGCAAGTATATATTACAACATAACATAGATCTACAAGCAAGTCACATCATGCAAGGTTGGAAACAAACAACAAAAACAAGTAAGTCATACACATATTACAACTTTCTAACAAGTTCTTCCACAAAGGAAATGTTCTCCATAACATATATTTTTACATGATTCTAGATATATAACATAGTAGCTAGCTAATTATGAGGTGCAGCATCACTGTCGCCAGGGGGAGGGCTATCGTTGCTTTCACGATGCGGAACTACATGGTTCGTTCTACTCAGCTCTTCAATCAGCCTTTGCATTTGTTGCATCGTTTGGGTATTCTGTTGCACTAAATCTCGCAGTTGATCTTCCCTCTCATGTGCCCTATCCAGATCATCTCTCAAGTCCACAACTGTCTCCTTAAGTTTCTCGAACTCCTCCTGCGATGGCCCACCACCCATTCGTCCATACCAACTTGTCTTGGTGGAAGATGCACCCCCAAGTAGAACCCGTCCTGAATGTTGGGCAGCAGGAGGAAAGACGTGGCAAAAAGCATCCTCACCCAATTGTTCTGGAGTCGCATGGTCTGATGAAGGTTGACTCTGTATGAACTCTACCATGCGACCCTGCAAATTGAATGTCATTCATCCAATTATAGATACCCTTCCCTTTTAAAAGTTGGATTAAAATGAAAGCTTGACTTACATGAGCTTCTGCATAACTCTCATGGATAAAAAACTTATTTCCTTCTTTGTCTGTCGACTGCCGTGTTCTCTCAAAAAGTCTCACTCGATCCGTCATCTCCCCTGATGCAGCCTATAATTATAGAATACATCAGCAACTATTGCATTTACAATAGAACAAAACTAAATGGATCTCACATGGATGTGTTTTAACTGATCTAAACTTGTCCTTCCCAAGGTATGTGTGGGACCAGGAGCTTTTCTTCTATTGGCCGTGTTTGTTTGAGATATATTATGTACGTAAGAAAGTAATAAAATTTGTAAAGAAAGATTCAAAATACTAAATATATTTACATCTATGTTGATTATACCTTGAACTCCTCACTGGTCCAAAAATCAATGGCAGCCTCCCACTCTGCATGTTGCCAGCCCAAAGGTGGATTGGCTCTTGCTTCAGCCTCGGATGTGAATTGGTCGAAAATCTTCATTTTTGGAATAGTTAGCATGCAATCAAGACACTACACAAACAAATGTAACAAATGGTTAAGTTATTACCCACCTTCTTCCCTCTACTGCGTACGTCCCGATGTATTTTTCCTGCTCGTTGCAGAATCCCCTCCTCGATGTCAGCATCATCACCCCAATCAAATACATTCTGGGTACACAAAAAAACACAAGTCATGTAATAAGATATGATCAATTTATCTAACTTTAATTTCATTTACCTTCATGTCTGAGATTATAGCAGCTCTCACTACTGGTGGGACTTTTCTAAAGTCGGTGGTACTCATTGGGATATGCATCCTCGCAGTGATTCCCAATCGACTAGAAAAAGGACCACTGTAATCCCCAATAGCTTGCCCGCCCTTGGTCACTTGAACTTTTATTCTTTCACCTGGCTTCAGTTTATTTAATTGATTGCATTTGGCACGACCTCTTCCTTTTTGTTGAGGAGCTGTTTCTAAAAATATTACATTCACTGCCAATTTAAGTAAGAAACATAGATATGCACATTTATACCTGATGATGATGGTCCTGCAGTATCAGAAGGAGCTTGAGTGCCCTCATTCTCATGTGTGTCATGTATATCTTCATCCCCCTCTGCATTCTCCTCTGCATTCTCCTGTGCATTCTCCTCTGCATTCTCCTCTACATTCTCCTCGCTTGGCTCATGTCGTCTAGAAAAATGTGTACGTACCATCTACATTTATAAATGAGGTATTACAATAAACTTCATTAACAACAATTTAAATTCAAGAAGGAATAATTAAACAAAAAAAAGAAGAATGTTGTACTTTATATCTCTACGTGTTCTTGATAAGCCTCCTCTTCTTCATAATTCTCATTTTCAATAGGCACTCATTGTAGAATGGATCGATTTCAGGTACTTGTTTCAACACATACACGTGGGCTAATCGTCGATCTGTGTCATTCATAGGTAGGAGGATTGTCTTGTTAAATGCTCGTCCTTGAATCTCAAATATAGAAAGCCGATCATCATCAAACTCATTGTAAGGAGCATCATTTCTTTCAAGACATTTGAAACGATGATCCTCACTTTCGATGTACATTAGACAAAAGGTTATGCACTCTTCAACAAGGTATCCCTCTACAATTGATTCTTCCGGCTTAGATCGATTTAGAACATAGTCCTTCAATTTCTTAAGAAACCTCTCAATCGGATACATCCATCGGAATTGTACAGGACCACCAAGTCTTGCTTCATCTGCCAAATGAACGACCAAGTGCACCATCACATCAAAAAAAGCTGGAGGAAAGAGTCGTTCTAACTTACAAAGCGTCTCAACAACTCTAGCATTCCACTTCTCCAAAAGTTTGCATCAAGCGCCTTAGCACATATTATCTTAAAATACATACTTAACTTGGTAATAGGTTCAACAGATTGAGGTAACAAACCACGAATTGCGAGAGGAAAAAAGACCTGCATGTACACATGGCTATCGTGACTTTTGAGCCCACTAATTTTCTTTTGCACATCGTTTATACATCTTGATATATTTGAGCAGAAGCCATCCGGAACCACAATGTCCTTTAGAAAAGAGAGGAGACATCCACGCTTGTTCGAGTCAAGATGGTAAAGCGATTCAGGCATATCAAATTTTCCATTTTCCATAGGTTTCACATGCAAATGCTCACGAATGCCAAGTTGTTGTAGATCTTTTCGTGTTTTAATGGTATCCTTTGGAGAGTCAGTGAGGTTAAACATATCCAAGATGTTATCCATGACATTCTTCTCAATGTGCATTACATCAAGGTTATGATGAATGTTCAGTTCTTTCCAAATAAGGCAATTCCATGTAGAATATGCTCTTCTTTTTGAATCCTACATTCTGTAAATCCTTCAAATCCTTTTTAAAAGTCTTCCCAAGTCTGATATCTTTCAACTGTAGCAACTTTTCCATGACCGCATGACCTGATTGCCGTATAGAATCTGATCTTAGAGCTCTATCTGGAAATCGTGCTGATGGGCGACAAGACTTTCCATCGAAATCATCCTTATGTACACTGTTCCTCCATCGATGCGATACTGGAAGAAACCTCCGGTGTCCCAAATAACACATTTTCTTACTCTCATTTAAGCGAAGATGGTGCGTATGTTCCATGCAAACAGGACACGCAAACTTACCTTTTGTACTCCATCCAGAAAGATTGCCATATGCTGGAAAATCATTAATCGTCCATAATAATGCCCCTCGCAAAAAAATGATTGCTTCGATTGTGCATCAAATGTTTCCACACCTTGATCCCACAGTAACTTCAACTCGTCAATGAGCGGCTGTAAGTAAACATCTATTGCATTTCCTGGCGCTTTTGGCCCCGGAATCAACAATGTCAACATCATGAAATTTGACTTCATACACATCCATGGAGGCAAATTGTACGTAACAACAACCACTGGCCATATAGAATATGATGGAAACATTGTCTTAAAAGGATTGAAACCATCGCTTGCAAGTCCTAACCGGACATTCCGTCCATCCTTAGCAAAATCGGGAAAGCGATCATTAAATGATTTCCACTCAATTGAATCTGCTGGATGTTGCATAAGACCCTCATTTGAATGACTCTTCTGATGCCAAGTCATCCATTTGGCGGTTCTATTTGACATGAATAATCTTTGTAATCTTGGGATCAAAGGGAAAGTAACGCAAAACCTTACTTGGTATTAGCTTTGAGCGCGAGTCACCAGCTTTATCACATTTATATCTGGATACACCATAATACGGACAACTATCCAAATTCTTATAAGCATCTCGAAAAAGAATGCAATCATTCGGACATGCATCAATCTTCTCAGATTGAAGTCCTAACTTTCGAAATTCTTTTTTTGCATCCCGCCAACTATTAGGGAAACCATCCTTTGCCTCCAATAATAGTCTTATCAGTTCAAGAATATCATTCATACAAATTGAGGTCAATTTGTGCCTAGCCTTGGTTCGGAATAACTCTAGTAAGAACTTCAATCTAGACATCTTATTCCCCGGGACAATTGGTTCTTCTACATCTTTCAAAAATGTGAAGAATTGACCACTATCCACTATCAATTCAACAAGATCATGATCACGATCAAGAACATCTTCCATGCATTCAGCTTCATTTGGTTGTCCACTACTTTCAAATTGAAAACCACCATCTACCGATGAGGATGCCTCCGCAAATTCCTCACCATGAACCGTCCAGTTGATATAAAAGTCCCACCAACTGTTGATAATGACATGCTCTAACACGGTATCCCTTTCTTGTAAGTATCCATTCAAACATTTCTTGCACGGACAAGGAATCATCTCATAGTTTGCTCCTTTCCGAAATCTCTTTCGGTCAATGTGAAATGCCCACTCTAACCATGTCAGAACTCCAGCTTTGTACGAAGGATAATCTGTCCTTCGCTTCGTTAACCATGACTTATCCATGCTTAAGACCTTACAAGGAAATAATAATTGTTAGAGACTGATGTAAGAGCTAATAAGAGCTAGACGAGTGAAGGTGTAGGTAGACTAGATAACATGAATTAATGAGAGCTAGATAAATTATTCTCCTTATCATTCATCTTTATTCCTACTTATTCCACACCCAACACGCATATTCATTATTCACCATTTGATTATTTATATCGTACGATAATCCATTGCAAATCACCCAAGTCTTTTACCCATTGGTAAATGTCCTTAATAGTGTAGTGCACAAGTCACGGCTCTCAATCATTATCAATCAAATCATATATTCCATTCTGAATCAAATCATCTTTATTTTCTTTTAATTATAGGGAACCGTTCATCATTATAGGGACCAAGTATAAAGTGTTACTCAACTCCTCTATTAGGTTTGCAACCATCTAAGTTTCTAACCAGAGACAAAAGAGTGCATGTCCATCCCATGTGATGTTTATCTCCATCTACTCACACACCACGAGAAATATCCATGTGCAAGGCAAAGTCTTCGTGGAAAGGGTCGTCCATGGGACACAAAACACCAATTGCCAGTGATGTGATAGATATTGGATCTGGATTTGGATGCCACACACATTGCATACTCAAACCTATCATTTCACATTTTACATATTCATTTCGTTCTCTTTAATATCATTTATTCACATTTAAATGGTTGGTACTTGTACTACATCAGACTATTCATGACTCAAATAAGCACTTGATCATGTCATTGAACAATTCCAGTTGGGGATGACAAAGAGACAAATACAATATAGTTTCAGCAACTGTAAAAAAATTATTTGAAACAAAAAACATGAAACTGAAATAAAGAGAGGAGGAGGAACCCTGAGGGAGGATCCGAGGAATGGAGCCCGCAACGACAACGGTGGTCTGAGGGCCGCTTCTTGCGCTCAGCAGGGCGGCGGCGGTGGCCGATGGAGGAGGGGCTGTGGAGGGCGGCGGCGGTGGGCGATGGAGGAGGGGCTGTGGAGAAGGCGACGAGGGAGACGAGGGGGACAGAGAGGGTACATGGGAGGAGGCGGCGTGGGTAGGGTGGGTTGGCGGCGAGGGAAAGCGGGAGGAGGCGGCGGGGAAGGTGAAATCGCGAGGTGAGGGCGAGGGTTTGCGGGGAGAGGTGAATGGGGGAAGGAGGCGGGCGCTCTGGAAATTTTGATAGAATATCATTTACGGCGGTCTTTAGTGACCGCCGCAAATAATTTATATTGTTTATACGACGGTTACAACAAAAACCGCCGCAAATGGTAAACTATTAGCGGCGGCTGTACCAACCGCCGCAAATTCTGTGTCGAAAATAGGCAAGACGTTAGTAGTGATACTTAGTCGAAAAATTAAACATAGTTTGACATCATAATTTTATTGGAGCAGACATTGCTCATTATTGGTATAACAGAGATGCAAACTCGATCAGGTATCGAGAGAATAATTAATTCTGCCCATTAACTATTGTAGATGGATATAACATCACTACTTATAAGTGATTTTCACCAATATGGTTGAACCAAACTGATGTTTATTGCATTAGGGTGAGGATAAGACACGTCGTATTAAAAATGTGTCATAGCTTAATTATTTGATTTTAATGGAAATGTCTCTTATCTAAACTCGAGTTACATGATGCCAACCGGTGGTTTAAAATATATTATATTTAACGATAAATTATTTTTATCATAATGGTTTCTTGATATTTGATTTCGAAACAAATGCTTATCATATCATTGGCATTGTATCATTACTAAACATGCTTTATCTAGCCTTTTGTACCTAATGTCATTGTTTTCTTTGCGATATCATGATCATCGAATTGAACTGATATTCATTTAATTCTCCCAAAACTTGTGAAGTAAGGATAATTTGAATTGAACTGATATTCATTTAATTCTCCCAAAACTTGTGAAGTAAGGATAATTATGATTTATCTCCGTAATTTCATAATGCATGCTTAGTCAAATTCATTTTATTAATATTTATTAAGCTATTGTAGCTTAACGTGGAGCAAGGTTGTCGACGAACAACTTGATAGATGAGTTATGGCTCTACTCTTGTCATTTCTTTAGTCAATATAATCAAACTTATGGTTGTAATCATATATCTTTTCCCTAGTTAAGACTTTCAAAGTATTGTCATCACTGGTGAATTTCTTTTATTTTCTACTATCTATGACACTCTGATTCGTATTAGTATTGTGTCCCGCTTCCGTACTATTTTTGAAGATGCTTTTGAAATTTTGCGCACACACGTACCATGAATCACAATCTTAGACCATTTATTGGAAAATTTTATGGTAGTTTGATAACATCCTGTAGATCTATAGTATGATAAGGGATGATTATCTAGCTCAGTTGCAACAAATTTTATAAACCTCGATGAAACATAGTTCATATGTCAACTTGAAGAAATGCTCTTTTTTGTACCGCTATGATGTCTTAGATTACATGTAATCTGCATAAGGAATCAAAATTGAGTTGATCAAAGTTGCTACTATCTAAAACTGGCCAACTCCGTAAAAATAATCAAGGTTTGAAGCTTTCTAGGTTTAGCCTCATTTTATCAATGTTTAATTTAAGGAATTTAAGCATGCTTCCTATCCCTATTGGGACAGTCTACGAGATGGAACTTCCAATTGAGACTAGTGAAGCTGATAATAGTTTCCAAAAACTCGAACACCGTTTAACTCGCATTCCTATACTAGTTTGACTAAATTTTCAAAAGGCTTCGAGTTTGATTGTTATACTTCTTGTATTGAAATTCGATTAATCCTTAGCTACGAAGGTCAACACGTGGCCTTCTTTATCAAAAAGATAAATATGGCAAGATCAAGATATTTCATATATGTTCTTGAATTCTATGTTGTGGTATGGGCTCTTAAGTATTGGCAAAATTGTTGCATTCAAAAGGGAAATTGTGCTCAGTTCCGACTAGGAAGTCTTGCACTATTTTTGTGCAATGTATATGATCCTCAATCTCTAACGCAAAACACACAATATGGAATAATTGTTCCATTCATTCAAGTGAAGAAAGAATGCTAAAAATTTCAGTGTGGTATTCAAGTTCTAAAGTTTTCAAGCTATATGTGCTCTCAAAGAGATCTTCAACCACCTTCAAGTAGATTCCTCGTTAAACATTTTTTAAGCTTGTGGTATTAAAAATCATTCTAATCATTTTCTTCGATCATATTATAATTAGGCATGCGACATGTGAGATCCTTTCTCTATGGAGAAGAAATCTTCTTAGGAGTTGTCAAAAGAAGGGAGGTTGTAAGAGATTGTGTTATTCTCAATTTCAAGTAACTGAATAGTTGAAGCAAGCTTTGTAGAGAGAGTGAAAAAGTCCTAGAATGGGCCCATGGTTTTCTCTTTCTTGGATTTCCACTCACTTGGATTTCCATGTTAAAATCATTGTGTACTTTCTTATTTGTATTTCTATAGTTGTTGGTCTTGAGTTGAACCATTTTAGTTTATATTGGCGACCGCATATGTTGTGGAACAATTCACCTCGTCTCTTGTGTCATCTTCTGACAACGTGGCAACCAAACCATTAATTATAATCCAGGAATATAGGAGTAGAGACGAGGGAACCTAAACCTTACTCCCTAAAAAACAAATTTATTGCAACTTCAACTCCATGCAGCAACCTCCTAGACTTGTTTGGAATAGGAGCATGCGAAGAGGATATGGTCTTAGAATTCCTCATATGTGTTTCACAATATGTAATCTAATCGGAGAGAGATAATCCACGCAAGTCAGACCCTTATTGACCATTTTTTCCCTCTATACAATGAAGTAGCAAGGTTTCAACACTCATGGGGCACTATTTCACATAAGAACACATGCATAATTAAAGGAAAAATATTGGATTAAGCAAGACTAGTAGCAAGGTGGCACCAATCCACCAATTGTTGGTCAACATCTCTCTATATTGAGCATGACCAAATGTGGGGTGAGGTGGGTAAAAAGGCCTTATAAAAGCTACTTGAATGTTATTTCTTATTACTTAAAAATAAAAATTGAATCATGAACTCAATGGAGGCACCAAAGTCCAACACTATCTTCATTAAATTATAGACGGTTTGCAATGAATGAAAGCCCATCCCACCATTCTCCTTTGGAAGGCAAATGGTTATCCCAAGCAACTTTGCGGTTTCCATAGCCCCAAAGGAAATCTCTGCACACTGATGAATCTCAGATTCATCAACATTATTCCTATTACTTACCCCTCCATCTTTAACCAATTAGTTAATTAATTGAAATTAACTTCTAGCATCTTGTAAATAATTAAGGCTAATTATTGTATATAAATAAAGTACCTAATATATGTATTTATAATTCCTTTTATTTTTCGTGTTTCTCATTATTAAAACTCCAATAAAAGTTAGTGTAATATTGTATATAATATATTGAATATTATTAATTCAAAAAATACCAAAATAATTAAAAGAAGTATTTTTATTCCTTAAGATACTTACAAAATACTAAGTATGTGTATATCATGTGTTTCGGTTTTGTATTATACATGAAAGTTGTAGATATTAAAAAATACACGACTTCCGCGTAGAAACTTTTTCATTTGATTTCATTAATATTTCATTTTGATTTTGTATTTATTTTCTATTTATTCTGACCATGTGGTTCACTTTGGTAAAGCCACGTAGTCGACACTTTAATAGCCCATACCTTTCATATGAGCTTCCGATCTCCTAATAAGACGATCTTGACCCCATCATCCCTGCATCAGGGACCGCTTGATCAAATTATCAAGCGACCCTCGTTGTTTCATGCGCACCCTCGTTTCATGCGCACCCTTATCATGGTTGTTAGATCACATGATCCAACGACGCCTGCTCATCTTCAACCTCCAGCAGTTGTCTCCAGCAGTCGTGTCCCTTCACTGACGATCTTCTCCCAATTTTCTCAACCGCACCAGATTTCGTCTCCTCCCGAATTCAATGTCAAATGAATTCCCTTTCATTCCTCTCTTTCGCCATGATCTCAACTTCCTTCATCCTCCTCACGTGTGGTAACTACAGGTGGTTGAGACCACCTGGTTCAACTGTCTGTAGTCGAAAAAAAACTCGATCTCCTCGCGTTCAAGCGAGCTTTCTTCAAGCTTTCTCCAAACCTTCCATGACAGAGAGATTGAGAGAACAAACGAAGAAAGAGATTGGACTCTGACGAAATCCATGGTCACACTGTGTTGTGCCGACCACCATATGGTGCTACTCTAGCTCATCCACTTGTTGTGGCTTTGAGAGAAGACCAGGAGAATCTGAAGCTTCGTTCCCAGGCTTGTGTCTCATCTCCGACGTCTTTCTTTCCCCAAGTAACCTCAATTATTATTTTTCTTCTTATTTTCTCAACTTTTATTCGTCGCACACAACTACCTTCACGATCATCTAATTGGCCCTACACCTTCACCGTACACTCCTTATCCACGTACACATCTTCGATATCACCTTCCTCTTCTCTAGAACCCTCTCAGCCTCAAGCCATAGTCACCTTCTTGCAAAGAAGGTGAACCCATTAGGGCTCCATCCCTGGACACCTTTGACAACCCTATGTTCGCTTCAATTTCATCCCAAATCAACCCCCTTGCTTTGTCTATGCACACTACTCTTGCATATCTTTGACTGGACGGAGTTATGTGCATATCTGATGATCACAAAATTCGCCTGTTTAATAAGGATGAATTGTAGTATAGGAGGCGGATTTCGATCGTCAAAATACCACAAGCTTTGAATTTTGTGGAGTATTTTTACTTGGTAAGTGTACCAAGGTCGAACACAGGGAACAATGATTTTTAGTTGCGCGGTCTTAAATCAAATTAAGTAATTAGTTAATGATCGATTAATTTATGTGTTGAGAAATATACAATGCAATTATGCGAATGTGATGCAAGGGAATTAAACAGAATTTAAGCTCAGGATCTGTGATCTAGAATTCCAATCCAAACAATAATGATCAATTTCTTCTATAATAAATCACAGATCAGAAGATATCAAATCCAGAGATATATGTCAAATTAATTCATAATGCGAATAAGAGTGAATAGATCCCGGAGATATCCTGCAATCAATTTTATCTCCAAAATTCTTCAAATTATATTCTTAAAAGATGTTTTGCAGTCCACAAGTCAATATGTCTACTCAATCTCCTTAATTTAACCCCTGCATAAAATAAGTCCTCAAATAATAATTTAACTCCAACGAATCCCTGCAAAATAAGTCATCAAATATCTCAAGGAAAAGTGCCACAAATATGTCAAAATAAGCCTGCAAAAGCCAATAGATATCCTCAATAATGATTCTCAATAATTGACCTCAGATCTGTTCACAAGCTATGCTAAGTTGTAGAGCATGAAAATAGCTTCAAAATGACATATTGTATGCTAAAATCGGAGTCCGTATGACAAAGATATGCTAAAATGAAATTTCAGGGACTGAAATGTAAATAAAATAAAGTTTTCTTTGCAAAGAGGTCCCTGGAGGGGCTTATCTATAATTTTGGAAAGTCGGAGGGGATCCTCTGCAATTTACCCTAGGCGGGGGTATAAATGTAATTTCAGAAACCTTTGAGGACACAGTTGCAATTTTCCCCTGGAAGCACGTGCTTTGCACGTGCTTCAGGAGGTTCGGTGGAGGGGCTCAGGCTCGGGGCACCCGAGCCTATGGTTCGGAGGCCAGGCTCAGGCTCGGACGCCCGAGCCTAAATGGCGGGCTGATGGAGCTTCGGGGACCCGAGCCTCGAGGCTGGGGCCGAGGCTCGGGGATGACACGTGGCAGAGCAGAGGCCGTTGGATCAAGGGCTCGGCCGCCCGATCCAACGGCACCTGTTCGTCGAAGGCCGGCGGGGCGGGCGAAGCGCCTGGGAGGTGCGGAGGAGCGTCGCGGCGGAGCTCCAGGGCGAGGGCGGAGCCGCGCGAGGCGGAGGCGGCGCCTCCGCGCGAAGGCGGAGGAGCTGGAGCCGCACCTCGGCCGACACACGGCGCGAGGCGCGGGCGGCGGAGCAGGAGGCGTCGGGCAACAGGTGCGGCGCTGGGCGGAGCGGCGGTGGGCGCGGGTGTGTGCAACCGTCCACGTGCGGCCACGCGAGGGGAGGAGGGGACGGTCGCGCGCGGAGGGCGGCAGGTGCGGTGGCTGCGCGCGAGGTCGAGGCGCGGAGGCTGGGCGGAGCGACGAGGTCGCAGGTGGAGCTTCGAGCTCCAAGGATGTCGATGGAGGTGGACCTGCACAGAAATGGTAAAAATGGAGATGATGGGTTCGCCTATGGGTTGGAGGAGCAGATGCTTGCTCCTGATCTTCGCTTCAGCCGCGGCGAGGATGCGGAGAAGCTCAGCCCGCTCGCCGGAGCAAGGGGGCAGCAGAGATCGTGGACCTCTGGATCACGCCGTCCAGGGGCCGCTGTCACCGACCTGCAATGGAGAAATGGCGGATAATCGGAGGTGCTGACGACGAGGTGTTCTTATAGGAGGTGATCGGAGGGCCGTTACGCGGAGGGGCTTAATGGTAGGCCTCGTAACGGCCGGCGGCTGGGGTTATGGAGGAGGAACGGCGGGAGGGAAGAGGCGAAACGGCTGGATGGAGAAGATGAAGGAGGGTCACGTGCTTGGCACGTGACCCGGGGTGCGGCTGGAGAGAGGAAACAGCGGGGTGCCACGTGGCACGCCCTGGAGCTGCCACGTGGCACCAAAAAATTTCAGATTTTAAAGTGGGAAAAAGAGATAGAAGATGACCTCGGATCGAAAAATTTTCTTCACGAAAGTTGTTCGTCTCGTCGAGAGCTACAACTTTCATGAGGGGCCCGGGAGCAACAGAGGTCACCTGTACGAAGTGGTATTTTTGGTGGATTTCCTTGTGTACGAAAAACCGATTTTTGGAGTTTTGTAATTTTTTGGTGGTTTTAGAAAGGATAAAAAATCTAGAAAAAATACGATAAAATATAAGAAAATTATTTACACATTAATCTAATTTTTTGGATTTTTAATAAATAAGAAAATAGGAAAATAAAATAAAAGTTAGAAACGCACAACTTTTGTACAGACCGACAACGGACACTTGGACTTGGTCAGTTTCTTTGATTTCAATTTTGATCTGGATTTGGATTTTTGAGTCTCTTAATAAAACTTTCATCAAAGAATAAAATGAAAAAGAAATAAAATTAAAAGAGTTAATTAAGGTCCTAAAAACTGAGGTCAAAAACAGCAAAAAGTCAAAATGCGCAAAAGAGACCCAAAACCCAACTTTCACATATGAGCTCCGAATTTTATGAAATTGGTCTTGTTTTGAAGGTATTTGAAAATGGAGTACTTTAAAAGTGAGTAGACCAAAATCGGACACTGTATGTGGGAGATATGCTCATTTTAGTCTGTCAGATGTGAAATTTGACTTTGGGATTATTTGACACTTATTGGGGTTAGTAATTTTTTGTATTTTTTATTTAATAAGGTTAGTATTATCTACACAATGGAGGTGGTTTTGGGTCAATTGGAGTTAGGATGAATTAACTAAAAATGTGAGAAGTTAGCGGCTTTTTGGGCTAATTTACACTGGGGATTATAAATGCAATTATGCATGATGAAATGCAGATATTATTCACACATGCATGATGACTAGTAATGCTCTATTAATGATTAATTACAGGTGAATGACAGGGAACAGAGCCTAAATGACCATTTTTAGCATGATGAATACGAGATTCATCATACCCCTATACTTAGACCATGCTCGTCCCCGAGCATGATTGGATGACTTAGTTGATTACATCCCTGACCGTGTAAGTGAATTTTCAAGGCTTAGTTTAGAGAAGACCCTTAATTTGAGTGATCCTAAAATTCTGAGCTCACCCAAGCTTTAATCAAAAGGAATCCAACTTCTCTAATTTTCAGACTCTCTGTTTGTATATATAATATAAGGATATGATTCTTAGTGTACTGCATTCATGAGAGTCAAGTCGAGACATCATCCAAAGTTCCAATCCAAGAGACTCTCCTCTAGACCTGACCCTCAACCCTAGGGAATAAGTCTATTCTTGCTTCAGTCAACCGTCTCATTAGTTTGTCAGACTTGAAAGTGTAGATGGATGGCCAGTTGATGGAGGGCATAGGATTGTGTCTGATTTTCTCTCCCTTTCATTGGAACAAGGTGCCTCTCGAGTGTCTTATTACTCAACACAAGTATATTTTTATTTTGTTGATCAATGTGTCCGTCAAGAGAATTTGGAGTCGTCTGCACTTGTTTTTCTGGGAGTACACCGGGGTGTGTCTCTTTTGAGTACCTAAGATACCTTCGACACCCAGACTTGTATCGCTTACGATGCAGGGCCCTTTTATGGTGTCAGCCCGACTCCTTGGTCCTAATTAGCGCTTGGTCCAAGTGGACACTTTAAAAATATTTGGGAGCGCTCGCCATTGGTGGAATCTCATTTGGAATTTGATTTTGGATGATAGAGCTTTTCTTTGACATTTCTTTTTCTTTTATTTTGTTGGCTAGCTCCACTGTTTTTACCAAAAGTTGGCACACACTGATCAACAATTTTCATTAAGTTTCATCACACCCTGGCACTTAGGTCAATATCAAAAAGATAGCATATGAATCTTGTTCACATACTGGCTAGGGTTTTGCTGACACTCAGGTTTTCTGAAGCCCTCATTAACTTTATCCCATCCTCGAATATCATCAGATCGGATCTAAACTCAAATCTCTAGTCCTAGTTCCTCAAGTGATATCTCAACTCATCTCATCAATCATGCAGTTGTGGGAGTGATTGTGCTGATCATATTCTTTTTGAAGGTAGAGATGAAGAGTGCAATATAGCGCTCAAATCTTTCAAACTAGGGGAGTGTGGATTATTAAGTTCTAAAAACCCTAATGACTAAGGCAGGCTAAGTCAGGATCTCAAGATCTCAGAAATCAAGTGTCCTCAAAAATCCTCAAGCCTTGAGTGATAGTGAATGTGTCAGGAACATATCGACCAAGGAATGCATGAAATGCTTGATGAAATGCAAGACCATGAGTTTTTTTTGATGCAAAAAGGATTTTTTTTTGTTTTGTTTTTTTTTTGTTGGTTGTTTTTTTAGATATTAAACACATTACTTGTACCCATCCCCGATGTTAGATAAAAACGATTAAAGTACGAGCTATGGATAAAGTAGACAAAATATATACAAACACACCCCCCTATACTTAGCTTGTGCTATGTCCTCATGGCACAAAGTGAAATGTTGACATAGCTCGTACTAAATACAGAAGGATTAAAAACAAAAGAAGAGAAGTGAAGTATAAACAATGGTAGCGGTCCCCCTATACTTAGGCTCAGGTCAGCCTAAGTATAATCGGATAAATACAGATGGGGAACCGGATAGATTTGCGGATGTACAAGATCAAGGAGGTTTGTGACGGACCTTCTTGCGAGAGTGTGGAGGGAGATAGTATGGAGATGTGGAGTGTGATGAAAATGGGGCCGATGAAGAAGACCAGCCATCGTCAGAGTCGTCCTCAGGAGAATAGTAGTTGTCTGTAGAGGATCTCCAACTTTTGTCGATCAGAGGTAAGTGCCCATGGATCAGAGCTGTACCTATTGCACTTATCTGATGAACCTCATCAGGACCGGACGAGGACTCGTCAGAAATCACCTGATGTCCAAGGTCAAAGGTGACTTTCTTGGTCGGTTTGTTTCCTTGGAAAGTATTGGGAGGAAGTTGGACAGTCTTCATCTCCCTGTCTTGAGTAACCGGTGGCATTTGTGAGTTCCTCATCAGATGAATCTCCATAAAAGTCGACCAATTCTTGAAGGGTCATGCACTGCTTTGGTCGAGGGAGAGTGTTCCTGCGGATCTTGTGGTTTATGGCCGGGGGTGTTGATGTCACTTCGGAATGATCATGAGTTTTGGTGACATCAGATGTTTCTGGAGTCGGTTCCTTATATGGTTCAAGTATCTCATGAATTACTGCCGATTCAAAGATTGGACCACTCAAATAATCGTGGTGATCTTCAAAAATATGGTCCAATTCTTCAGAAGCTCCAAAATCTTGAATTCTCCTAGGAGCAGTGATAGGGTGGTGAGAATCCGAAGTTTGTCCAACAGTCAGTTCCTTAGGTGACTCTCCTAGGGTATGTATCAGTGTGTCATGTGGATATGTCTGATAACGTGAATTATTTATCTCCTGATCGTAACTGTTGGTTTCAAGTTGATTTTCCTCAGAGCATGATGTGTCATTGGGGTCGTGTTCATTGTGGTCCGAGTTCGGGAACTTGATTTCCTGAGTCTCGCAATTGACAATCGCCTTAACGGAGGCTAAGAACGGCTTTCCTAAAATAATAGGAGACTCAGACATCCTTCCGGGGTGCTCAATGTCAAGGACCGTAAAGTTCACCTTATGTTCTTTACCTCGGAAATTTACGACGACAGAAACGATCCCCCGCGGTCTTTTGATAGATCGATCAGGTAATTGAACGATCACCCTAGTCTTTTTGAGTTGTCCGAATTTAAGTTGATTAAAGACGGACTTCGGGAGGATGTTTAATGTGGAGTCATCGTCCAACCGAACATGAGTGAATATAGAATCCTCAATTTCACATGTGACCCGAGTCAATTGCTTGACTTTGCGGCTTTTGAGTTTATGATTCATCACCAAAGAACTAGCCATAGATATGACATGATATTCAGTCCTGGATCGTTTCTTGCCCGTCTTTTTGGGTATCAGTCGACTCTTCACAAATCTCTTAAGATCGGGCACATATTCTATGGCTTTGATTAATGGAAGCTCTAAGATCAGACTCTTGCAAAATGCTTCCATTTCAGAATTGTCCAATTTTTTTAAATTTTCAAATTTTTCAAATTTTTTGGAATTTTCTGTAATATGGTCAATCGGGGGGTCAGAGGTCAGTGGTTGTGTTTGATTGTGATGATCCAGTGGTTCGCATGGTGGTGGCCTCACTTCTTCTGAATTTTGCATTGACTGGATGAGATCATATATTCTCATAGTTAAAGTGTCTGCTCTATGATTAATTCGAGCAATCTCATCCTCAAACATCTCATGACTAGTGATGGAATAATCAGTCTCTATGTGTCGTGAATATGGCATGTAACCTCGAGTAGAGTGTTGATTGTTCATAAACATTATGGTCTGGTCATGAGTTGTATTTCCTTGACTCTGGTTTTCTTGTGGATTGTCGAAGGAAAATTGATTATACTCAAGAGGATAGTCATCTTGAGTAGAGGATGGTTCAAGAGGCTGTGAGATCCTAGTGACCGGAAATTGTGTTCTACTATCAATAGCGGTCACTCTATTGTTCATCCTCGATTCTGGTCTCTCTCTCGTGTCCATAAAATTGTCAGAATGTGAGAGAGGACTATTCCAAGAAGAAGTGTGGTCATAGGGTGGGATGTATGGGCGGGAAGAGAATGATAGCTGAGAAGAATATCGGGACATGGTCGTGGAGATCGGGAAAGAAGACCACTGTGCTGACATCTTGTCAAGAGGGATGGAATGATCAGCGAACCACGATTTGCTTGCAATTGCAAGGTCTTTGACGTACACAAATAAAACACAAAACAAACACGTTGATTTACCCACTCAACTCTGGTGAAGGCACGTTTGGGTTCGGCCGCTTATCTTTTCAATTTTAATTTAATGACAAAACAATCTTGCAGATTAAGCGGAGCTGTTAGGTGCCGAGATATTTCACAAAGACTGTCCCGAGTTCATACAACTAGTTGCACCTACTCTCAGCCAGTATAGGTGTAAGTACGGACCGTAAACGGCTACCCGTGTTACTTGAGGACGGTGCCTTCCGCGGTGTCCTCTAAACCACCTACTCTGCTAAGGGAAGTCGGACCGTAAACGGCTACCCGAGACCCTCACTGAAAAGTAGCTAATTGTTTTTAAAAACAGTAGTCTTTGTGAAATTTCTCAATTTTGGGCTCTATCCTAAGTGTGCGATCTGGTCCTTACAAACAATGAGTGGGGTTCTCTCCACCAGACACAGGTTAATTTTAGATCAGTTTATTTACAATCATCTTGATTAGCAGTCCCAGTTTTAGGTTAAGGTTATCACTGTAGTTTATGTGAGCACAAAAATTCACGCCTACCGAACAGTCCCAATTCCTTTAAATCCTAAGTTGTAAAACTTTGAGAAAGGGGAATCAAAAAAGCCGATGCAAACGTAAATCAATGATGCATGCTTAAGAGAAGGACTTACAGTGAATCCTCGCGTTCTTCATGCGGGATGCAAGACAAGGAATTTAAAATTTACACTAAATGATATGCACAGATGAAAAACGCCCTAAACAGATAGTTCTATTAGCGGGAAGAATTGATTAAAAATTTGGCTAATGTTGAACGATCTATAGTGCGTATAGTTAGTGAATGTGTGGCCTTAAAGATTACGAGCACAATCAATAATAAACAAGCAAGCGTATATGTGCCTAAGTCCTACGCCACTCAAGTCGGGTCCCAACCACACAAAAGGGGTTGAAACAGACCCGACACACCACAGAAGTGTTCAGTCTGAATTATTACAAGGGTTCAAAGAGAAGGACCCTGAGAATATTGCAGAAAATATATGCTAACTTTCTCTCACAAAATTAAAATTCAGTCTTCATCGCAGATCCTTAATTTAATATCAAAATCCAGCTCCCAGAAGTCTGCGAAGAGAGAATTTGCGGTTAGTAGCAGAAGTAAGAGAGAAATGAAAAAATGCAGAAAAAAATGACACAAAAATTAATTTTACAAAAATTAATTATAAAAATGATTCAAAACCCTAAAAATTCATCGTTCCCCGGCAACGGCGCCATTTGATGATCACGAAATTCGCCTCTTTAATAAGGATGAATTGTAGTATAGGAGGCGGATTTCGGTCGTCAAAATACCACAAGCTTTGAATTTTGTGGAGTATATTTACTTGGTAAGTGTACCAAGGTCGAACACAGGGAACAGTGATTTTTAGTTGCGTGGTCTTAAATCAAATTAAGTAATTAGTTAATGATCGATTAATTTATGTGTTGAGAAATATACAATGCAATTATGTGAATGTGATGTAAGGGAATTAAACAGAATTTAAGCTCAGGATCTGTGATCTAGAATTCCAATCCAAACAATAATGATCAATTTCTTCTATAATAAATCACAGATCAGAAGATATCAAATCCAGAGATATATGTCAAATTAATTCATAATGCGAATAAGAGTGAATAGATCCCGGAGATATCCTGTAATCAATTTTATCTCCAAAATTCTTCAAATTATATTCTTAAAAGATATTTTGCAGTCCACAAGTCAATATGTCTACTCAATCTCCTTAATTTAACCACTGCATAAAATAAGTCCTCAAATAATAATTTAACTCCAACGACTCCCTGCAAAATAAGTCATCAAATATCTCAAGGAAAAGTGCCACAAATATGTCAAAATAAGCCTGCAAAAGCCAATAGATATCCTCAAAATGATTCTCAATAATTGACCTCAGATCTGTTCACAAGCTATGCTAAGTTGTAGAGCATGAAAATAGCTTCAAAATGACATATTGTATGCTAAAATCGGAGTCCGTATGACAAAGATATGCTAAAATGAAATTTCAGGGACTGAAATGTAAATAAAATAAAGTTTTCTTTGCAAAGAGGTCCCTGGAGGGGCTTATCTGTAATTTTGGAAAGTCGGAGGGGATCCTCTGCAATTTACCCTAGGAGAGGGTATAAATGTAATTTCAGAAACCTTTGAGGACACAGTTGTAATTTTCCCCTGGAAGCACGTACTTTGCACGTGCTTCAGGAGGTTCGATGGAGGGGCTCAGGCTCAGGGCACCCGAGCCTATGGTTCGGAGGCCAGGCTCAGGCTCGGACGCCCGAGCCTAAATGGCGGGCTGATGGAGCTTCGGGGACCCGAGCCTCGAGGCTGGGGCCGAGGCTCGGGGATGACACGTGGCAGAGCAGAGGCCGTTGGATCAAGGGCTCGGCCGCCCGATCCAACGGCACCTGTGCGTCGAAGGCCGGCGGGGCGGGCGAAGCGCCTGGGAGGCGCGGAGGAGCGTCGCGGCGGAGCTCCTGGGCGAGGGCAGAGCCGCGCGAGGCGGAGGCGACGCCTCCGCGCGAAGGCGGAGGAGCTGGAGCCGCACCTCGGCCGACACACGGCACGAGGCGCGGGCGGCGGAGCAGGAGGCGTCGGGCGACAGGTGCGGCGCTGGGCAGAGCGGCGGTGGGCGCGGGGTGTGCGCAACCGTCCACGTGCGGCCACGCGAGGGGAGGAGGGGACGGTCGCGCGCGGAGGGCGGCAGGTGCAGTGGCTGCGCGCGAGGTCGAGGCGCGGAGGCTGGGCGGAGCGGCGAGGTCGCAGGTGGAGCTTCGAGCTCCAAGGATGTCGATGGAGGTGGACCTGCACAGAAATGGTAAAAATGGAGATGATGGGTTCGCCTATGGGTTGGAGGAGCAGATGCTTGCTCCTGATCTTCGCTTCAGCCGCGGCGAGGATGCGGAGAAGCTCAGCCCGCTCGCCGGAGCAAGGGGGCAGCAGAGATCGTGGACCTCTGGATCACGCCGTCCAGGGGCCGCTGTCACCGACCTGCAATGGAGAAATGGCGGATAATCGGAGGTGCTGACGACGAGGTGTTCTTATAGGAGGTGATCGTAGGGCCGTTACGCGGAGGGGCTTAATGGCAGGCCTCGTAACGGTCGGCGGTTGGGGTTATGGAGGAGGAACGGCGGGAGGGAAGAGGCGAAATGGCTGGATGGAGAAGATGAAGGAGGGTCACGTGCTTGGCACGTGACCCGGGGTGCGGCTGGAGAGAGGAAACAGCGGGGTGCCACGTGGCACGCTCTGGAGCTGCCACGTGGCACCAAAAAATTTCAGATTTTGAAGTGGGAAAAAGAGATAGAAGATGACCTCGGATCGAAAAATTTTCTTCACGAAAGTTGTTCGTCTCGTCGAGAGCTACAACTTTCATGAGGGGCCCGGGAGCAATAGAGGTCACCTGTGCGAAGTGGTATTTTTGGTGGCTTTCCTTGTGTACGAAAAACCGATTTTTGGAGTTTTGTAATTTTTTGGTGGTTTTAGAAAGGATAAAAATCTAGAAAAAATACGATAAAATATAAGAAAATTATTTACACATTAATCTAATTTTTTGGATTTTTAGTAAATAATAAAATAGGAAAATAAAATAAAAGTTAGAAACGCACAACTTTTGTACAGACCGACAACGGACACTTGGACTTGGTCAGTTTCTTTGATTTCAGTTTTGATCTGGATTTGGATTTTTGAGTCTCTTAATAAAACTTTCATCAAAGAATACAAATGAAAAAGAAATAAAATTAAAAGAGTTAATTAAGGTCCTAAAAACTGAGGTCAAAAACAGCAAAAAGTCAAAATGCGCAAAAGAGGCCCAAAACCCAACTTTCACATATGAGCTCCGAATTTTATGAAATTGGTCTTGTTTTGAAGGTATTTGAAAATGGAGTACTTAAAAGTGAGTAAACCAAAATCGGACACTGTATGTGGGAGATATGCTCATTTTAGTCTGTCAGATGTGAAATTTGACTTTGAGATTATTTGACACTTATTGGGTTAGTAATTTTTTTGTATTTTTTATTTAATAAGGTTAGTATTATCTAGACAATGGAGGTGGTTTTGGGTCAATTGGAGTTAGGATGAATTAACTAAAAATGTGAGAAGTTAGCGGCTATTTGGGCTAATTTACACTGGGGATTATAAATGCAATTATACATGATGAAATGCAGATATTATTCACACATGCATGATGACTAGTAATGCTCTATTAATGATTAATTACAGGTGAATGACAGGGAACAGAGCCTAAATGACCATTTTTAGCATGATGAATACGAGATTCATCAATATCTTCGATCTCAAGCTCCGCCTTCAACGAGGTGGATCTACTCCTCTACTCCATCCACTGCAACAGCTTCGTATCACCACCATCACCTTCGCCAGAGCTTAGGGAGGTTGTTCTGACCTTTGTCGAGGCTTAAGGAGCACGGAGGAGGAGCAACATCCCCCAGGGAGCATCGCCCATGAACCTCCGCACACAGAGGATGGATTTTGTAGTCAAAGTACATGTATCGTTGGACCGTGACGGTCTCCGTTCATTTCCGAGCCATAGATCCGCCCTGCTAGCTCGGGTGGAGCCGAACCGGACCTGAGGCACCTCTGCCACCACGTGTCCCAACCGTGGTACACCCGCTGAACCTGAACCGCATGCCCACCTGATGTGTTTGTCTGGCGAAATTGCAAGAGCATCCTCCTAGGTTACCTTATTTGCATATCTATCCTCGCGCATCTGAACTTTAGCAGATTAGCAATCCATGTTATCTTTTATTGTATTTTAATCCATTTTAAACCTATTTGTGATATTTTATGTAATGTTTAATATCTTTTATTGCATTTAAGTCGATGGATATGTCTTAATGACCTGATATGCAAATGAAGTAAAATTGGTCTTGAAGGAATTGTATTTAAATTTTCTTTCATATGGTGCATTGCATGATCTGATTAGATGTATTTATAAGATTTAATTTACAGAATAAGTTTCTCTATTGATTAGTTGTATTCGATTTGTCTTAAATTTATTTTGACTCTAGATTTGGCTTATGATTAGGCAAAATAACCTACACTGATTTTTATCCTGTCTATGTGGATCATGAAAGATATAAATTGAGTTTAATTCTAATTTAATTGGGCTCTAAAATTAATTCACTTAGGAACTTAGTAGCTTTCAAATACAAGTTGTTTAATACATCTCTTAAGTATTTAGTTAGTGCATTGCTTGTACACCTAGATTAAAGTAGACTTTGAGTTGATTGAACATTTAATTCAGAGGCTATTTCATGTGATATTTGTTGTTGAGTATGTGCTTTCTCGTTTATACATATGCATTGCATGTTGTAGCATTAAATTAACTTGCACATAAAAACACAAAAAGATCACGTGTACATTTTATTTGTCAACCTGACTCAGGCAACATCTAAATCACTTAATCTAGTATCTAAAACCTACTTAATATGCTTAATTGCTCGTGTCCTTGTGTTCGCCCCTGAACTTATCCAACTATAAATTCAAACCAAGCAGCTCTTCATAGAAATAATCAGCTTGGTATTGTTGATCTTTTAATCGGCTCGTATTACAATGAGACTTAGTTAACTTAACCGATTAGCGCCTCATCACACACACACCCCATTGACATGCTTAACCAAAGCTTGATTGACACAACATTCTAGTAAAACATGCTGCCATCAATAACAATCTTAAGTAATTATACGCGGTTAATAAATCACATGATTTTTTATTTTCTTCCATGAAGAAGAGCTCTATTTACCTTATAAGGGTTTTTCCACTCTCACATCAAAAGAGGAGAGGAGAGAGTGAAATAAGTGATGGGCAGGGTATCCCTTAACATATCAACAACAAGTTTAAGAGGAACACACCCTCTATAATTATTGGAAACCTCGAGGATGCACCACAATCGTTTCTATTGCTCATTCAAGAACAACGACCTTTAGCTATGTGAATGAACAATGATCTACTCCATATATATAGCTATGAGAAGAACTTCCAGATTAATAGGAAAAGAAGTTTGTGTAAAATCATGCTCTGCTGCTTGAGAAGGAAACTGCGAAGGTGTGTAATAACATGTATGCATGTCTCTATATATGGTGCGAGTCGCAACTTAGGTGATGGTTTTTGTTGTATACTGTTTGGTGGTATGTTATGAAGTTCTTAGTTGGCTAGAGAATGGATCTTTCTTTGAGGCAGTAGGGTTGAGTCATTAGAGAAGGAGGTCAGTCCAAAGCATTGTGGGTTGGATCAGGAGTCGTTGACCCATCCACCTATCGACCATAATCTGCTCTAGGATATCAACTGAACTCTCGACTTAAATCGAGAGGTATCCCCTGAGGTAAGTTAGTAGATAAAATGACATGCTTATCATCATCTTTCATGTAGCTATGTTCATGCGTATAGATGGAGATATATCTCTACTCTCTTACCTGCTAGAATTACCTTTCTGATATCTTTTGTTTAACATGCACGATTAGGAAATGAGAATGAAGGGGCACCAGGTGTCTTCGGCATGAAAAGATGATGTCCTAACCACTGAATGAAATAGACATAATGGGGGAAAGTTCTACTAAATAATTTCACGTTGAATTTTTCATTTTATATTTGACCTATTTCCCTGACCTATATGGACAAGATTCCCAACTTAAGCCCCACTAAGCTCACTCTTTGAGTTATTCTCCGCCCGTCGCGGTTCTTAAGAGTATGATTATTCCCATCCACATCCCATTATTTCATCTTATTATGCCCTTATTCCTACCTTTATTCCACCTTACCTACCCTTATTCCATCTTATTCTCCTTATTCCTATTTTTCCAGCCGAACAAAGAATAGACCCTTATTCTTCGTATTCCCCATCATTATTCATGCTTATTTCTGAACCAAGTGCCCCCTAAAAGCTTTTAAAAAAAGATCAGCGACGTATGAGGTGCATACAAACCCTAGACTTCCCACGCTCAATCTGCGAAAGATTTCCCTCAATCATAATGATTCACCAAAATTGAAAAGGAGGAAGTAGCGATACAATTTTGACACGAGATCCATTCATGGCAAAAGCTCATTGCACCTTTCAAATGAGGTGGGAGCTTTTCTGAAATTGTAAAGGCCACTGTGAATTTAGTAAAAACTGTGTAACAGTTTTGTAAAAGTATAAACTACACATTGTAAAAAAAATAAATTTTGTAAAATATAACATCCAATTTTAAATTAATATTTCCATCCAATATATTAATATTTTCATAATTTTATTTCACTATACATGTTGTCTTAATATTTAGGGTTATATGTATGAAACAAGAAATTGTAAAATATATTGGAAAGATGCTTAAATTAAGGGTGGCTCACCATATATATGGTGAGATCCCACTCATTTGAAGTTTCTCATATATATATATATATATATATATAATTATATTATCCACTGAATCGAATGCCTTACATGAGTCGACCTTGAGACAAGCTCTCTTGCAACCATTCAAACTTTTGTGATTAAATGCTATCTCCTCTGTTAGACGGATGCTATCACTATCCATTATATCTATAATAATTATTCATCCCTTCCTTATCCCCGAAACTAAACACACAAGTACGAGGGATCGACCTCATTTACCCATCATTCCACTCTTTTCAAACAAGACATGAACAAGAAAGGGATCCCAATTGCCAGAGCCTGGAATAGAGGAATATGGGAACAAGAAAAGAGTATAGCCCACATGATTTAGAGCGGCAGCCTACGACTCATCCGCATCCTCCAAATCGTGGCCTAGTAGACAGGAATGCTCCTTGCATCTCCGATCCTCATGCAGATGTGGATAAACCCCCATCACTTACCAGATTCATCTTTCGCACACGGACTCCACGCCTGCCTTGAAATCATCAGTGCGTGATTTGGTATCTGCCTCCAATTAGGTCAGGGTTTTGTAAGTGAATTATTGACCAACCTGGATAGCTAACTTTCACCTCAGTCCATTTTTGAGGGGACTTTCTTAACCTTCTTATCAAAACAGCAAGCCTCCACGACCACTGTACAACTACAACACATCATCGTCGTCATCGAACGATAAGAAAGCGATAATGTTATAGCCTTCTGAGATTCAAAATGATGCTATAATTACAAATTTAAGGAATTAAAGCACTTATGTTGCATTAGGATTGATTTGCCACTTTTATTTATGGGATTTTTACCCGGCAGACCCTGTAATCTTTTGCAATTACCGCTACGATCTCTGAAACATTCTAATTCCTCTCTCGACCCCGTAAACTTGCTCCGTCTTACCCCACGAACCCTACCGTTAAATTGACACATCTAAAGTTAACTTCATTGAGTTAAAGACGAGTTAATCTAACCAAACCACGATCGGATGGCTAAAATTAACCCAAAGAAAAAATAATGTATCCTCCTTTGACCTCCCCGTAGACACCCTCCCCCGCGGTGCCGGACCTCTGGACCTGAACCACAGGAAGTAGGTGGGCGGTGTGTGGTTTCGCAGGGAGGCGGGTCGCCGGGTTGTGGGAGGGGAGGGGCTTCAACTGACGGCTGGCTGAGGTGTTGGGGAGGCGTGGGCTTTAGCAGGGCGATGGGGCGGGCGATGCCGCAGGGGGTGCGATGGGGTCGCGGGGGGTGGGGAATGGGGGCAGGGGGCGATGGGGCGGGGTGGGCGACGGGGTCGGGGGGGGGAGGGGGGTGGCGATGGGAGTAGGGGGCGGGGTGGGCGACGGCGCAGGGAGGCGATGGGGCAGGGTTGGCGTCGTTGCAGGGGGGCGATGGGGTCGGGGGGGGGGGGGGGGGGGGGGGGGGGGGGTTGGGCGACGGCGCAGGGGGGCGATGGGGCGGGGTGGGCGACGCCGCAGGGGGGGGGGCGATGGGGATGTGCGATGGGGTCGGGGGGGGTGGCGATGGGGGCAGGGGGCGATGGGGCGGGGTGGGCGACGGCGCAGGGGAGGCGCGTGGTGGTGGTGGTGGAGGGTTTACGCAGGGGGGCCGTTGGGTTCAGGGGCTTCAGGCTTCAACCGACGGGGAGGCTTCGCAGGGGTGGGGTCTTCGGTGGGAGGCGACGGCTTGGGGGTGGGGCTTCAACCGACAGGCGGAGGGACTTCACAGGGGCGGAGGCGACAGTCGCAAGGGTTCCGACCGGCAGGCAAGGTCTCCTCATGGGTGGCTACAGGTCGCAAGGAAGGACGGGATTCAACCGGCAGGTGGGGGCTTCAACCGACAGGGGAGCTTTGCAGGGGAGGTGGTGGCACTCATAGTAAATTTGATAACTAAAATGGGTATTATGTAAACGAAGATAACGGAATACGGTTAGTTTTAACGGCTACATGGATGGTGGTTAACCAGAGGGTCTGTAGGGTAAAGGCTAACAAGTTTACGGGGTCGAGAGAGGAATTAGGATGTTTCAGAGGTCGTAGCGATAATTGCAAAAGATTACAGGATCTACCGGGTAAAAATCCCTTTATTTATACCCCTTATATCTCTACTGACAGTGAATTCTACCCCTTAGCTAGTAGATTATACTGGAGAATAAAGGCAACTTATATCAATGAGAGTTTGAAATATGATTGGAGTTAGGATATGCAATTCTTAGGTCATAGTTGGATGTGGGGTAAACACTTCTTGTTCCAGAGTAAGGATACTGTATGACAAGATCAACAAACCCAAAATAAGATCACGATAAAGGTTTGTGAAACAATTTTAATTAACGATCGAACCTCTCTTGTCGCAAGAGCTTCACGAGTGTCACTGATGCCAAAGTACATAGGCAAGCATAAAAGCCGTGTTTGGCCATAGAAATAATACAATATCTAACCGGTATTAGAATCATCGATGAAAATACTTCTTGAGAGATACCAAAGCTGATAAATCTAGAATTCTAGACTTGATCTACTATCACAACTCACAACAATATTCCAAGGAAGGGATGGGTACCTTGGTGCATACCATACCCAGTAAGTGAACTAAACAGGAACAAATCCCATTTTATATATATAACCTGCGCCCGGAGCTTCGTTTGTCTTCTAATCCGGGAATTAGGTCTCTTTCTTGATAATGGGATCCGTTTGTGCGGACGAAAGAAAGCCAATGCATTAGTCGGGCGGGCTAGGCGAAATCTGGCACGATCTTTCTAGTCCTTGCCAAAATCAGCATTGTAGTGTGCACTCGATTCCAGCTTCTTGGCTTCATTCAGCTTCCTCACAGCCTGAACAATCCACGAAGCAAACAGCATCTTTAGACCACGATGAAATGGAAAGTAGAGAGCAAGTTTAGCTACCAAAGAAAGTTATCATTTGCCTTCTCGAATTCTGATCACGGGTTGTGGGGTTAATTTAAAATAAAACCCATCCAGAAATGTGATTGTGAATTTTTTTTAAAAGTGCTGCAAGGTTTGGATGGAAAACTTTCTCATTGTTTCAGATGTCCGTCTTCAGAACCAAAAAAATCACTCAGAAAATTTATATGTAGAACACTTATGTGAGGACGGAAAAAAACACAACTTAAGCTTCCATTATGCTCATAGTCTGTATTTAATTCTATAAGAAAATATAATTTAGATATTATTATCTTGTGAATTCTCCTTAAAATAAGTTTTGGAACCTAATTAATGAAAAATCCTTTAACATCAGGGTCTTCGTATGACATCCCAACTTGTCAAAACAATGATTAATTCTAAAGTTACCTTTCAATAGATGTCAGATCAAACTTACACGGTGCAACTATATCGGAGTTTTCTTCTATTCAAAGTGATCTCATAAAACTGCAACGGAAAACTCCTGAATAAAAATGTGAATCTCTCGGAATCATTTTCTAACTAAAGATAGGTAAGGTCAAAACCTACGACAACAACAAAGTATTTTCCCGCAATTAAGTAGGATCGGTTACATTGATTCGCCTCCATTCAGATCTATATTAGGTCAATCTCGAGCTTATATCAAAAAAATTAAGATCCATTCGTATAGTCTTTGTCCAACACTTCTTGGGCCATCCTCGCCATCGCTTAGCCGGCTCAACATCCCAACACTCGCATCTCCTAACTGGTGCATCAGCTGACCTTCTTTGCAAATGACCAAATCATCTTAAATGCTTTTCTCACATCTTATCCTCGATCGGAGCTACACCGACTTTCTTTCTGATTGCATCATTCCGAATCCGATCTTTACGTATGTGTCCACACATCCGCCTTAGCATTTTAATTTCTGCTACAGCCACTCTCTGCACACGTCTATGGTTCATAGGCCAACATTCAGATCCATAAAGCATAGCAGGTCTCATGGGTGCTTTGTAAAACTTTCCTTTAATTTTTAAAGGAATTTTCTTATCATAAAGGACAATAGAAGCTCCTCTCCACTTTAGCCAGTCTGCATTTATTATGTTAGTAACATCTCCATCAATTTCTCCATCATGTTGCAAAATAGATCCCAGATATCTAAAAGAATCTCACTTCTGAATGTTATCATCACCAATCTTCACCTCGATTCCTTCATCATTGCTTCCATCAAAGGTGCACTCCATATATTCCATATTAACCCTACTAATACGAAATCCTTTAGTCTCCAATGCATGTCTTCAGGCCTCAAGCTTCTCATTTACTCCATCTCTAGTCTCGTCAATCAACACAATATTATCGGCAAATAACATACACCAGGGTAACTCTAACTGGATGTGACTTGTCAACTCGTCCATAATCAAAGTAAAAAGAAATGGACTCAAAGCTGAACTTTGATGTAAACCAATATTGATGTCAAAATAATCAATCTTCCCAGACAGGATCCTTACACAAGATAAAGCTCTATCATAATGAACAAATTACTGAAGGCGTAATATGTTTGTTTTCTATCATTCCAAACAACATGAAACATAAATAAATAATGTAGTTTATGGGAATTCTGATCTTTTCCTGCACAAGAGAGGCGCAAGAAGCTGTTGGGAAGTAAACTGGTTATACAACAAAATTTTAAAAATGGCTGGCAAATTTTGGCGAGGACAATTTATTTAAAGAGCGGAAAAAAAGAACTTAGTTTCTTATCCTGAATGAAGAGTAATGGGTGAGGTCTGAACCCTGAAACTGAAACCTCAGGGGAAAAGGCACACTGCTCAACTATGAGACCATTTAAACGGATTTTAGGTGGAAAATAATTACATGAGAGAGCAAACTCACAAGTCATAGCATAAGACAGAAGTAAAATGAGAGAATTCCATATATTGCTATTAAGGTATATATTATTCTTTGAGAAAAAAACTATATAAAAAGTAATTAACACCTGACCTTCATAAAATCTTCATGTATTACATAATCACGCTCAGCACGAATGGCAGACATCCCAGCTTCCGTGCAGACATTTCGAAGATCAGCCCCATTGAAACCCTGTGATTCCGAATAAAAAAAAGTTGAGAGAGAAAGGTGAAAGGTTGGTTGGCCTAGTTCACTTTTAGGATTTAATACTCACTTCAGCAAGTTTTACTACAGCCTCGTAATCTATCTCTCCATGCTTGGCAATACCAGCAGCATGAATTTTAAGAATCTCCATCCTTGATTGCTCATTGGGCAAAGGGATCTCTATTTTCCTATCCAGTCTACCTGGGCGAAGAAGTGCAGGATCAAGAACATCGGGTCTGTTGGTTGCCATAATCATTTTAACCTAGATGAAATGCAAGCAGCAAATACATCAAAAGGAAACTCAGAAATATCCTTCAGTGGAAAATATATTATCAGATTAGGCCTTTACTAATTTAGCATGTTACTATCAAACCTAAGAGCATTACAAGAATGCACGACCCCACATTTCAATGTCAACCAACCAAAGGCAAACTCCTTGCCAGGAATTTAATGCGAAAAAAGCAACACTTCTCCTATATTAAGTAAAGTTTATTGCGAAATCATGATCTCAACTCCAAATGCAAAAGACTGACAATTCCTACTAACATGATTTAGCCATTCTCAAACAAATCAAATATGCAACCATCCAATTCCCTTTTTTTTATTTTGAAAAACCAAAGGATACAGACTATAAAGTATAAATAGAAAAATAATTACAAGAGGATTTGACCCAGCATTACAAGCTCCACAAATCGCAGCACTGCATCCAGAATACGTATCCCATTATCTCCATACAGCATAACCATCTTTTTTTAAACCAACATCAGCCATCTTACTACTGGTTTACAAAGTTCTGCCTCTCAAATTAAGCAATATTTTCTTCACTTAGAATAAATAATGCATCTTTTATAACTTCTGTAGAATTTCCCTATCTTGTAGTTTTTTTTACTGGGGGGGGGGGGGGGGGGGGGGGGGATTGAACCCTAGTCCTTTAAGTGGGAGCACACTGCTTCTACCACTGAACCATTGGAAGAGTTCTTATCTTGTTGAAAATTGGCAACCAAGTTTTTTTGGAAGTCTTCAAGGGAGGGGGCAACCGAGTATTTAACTTTTCTTTTGCAATGTCATTTGGTAAAATCCTCATTTTTTCCACATCCATATCTTAATAGTGTATTTGCACTCCATGTCTGTCTTTTCGGTGATAGTTCAAAAACTCCCATCACAAAGTGCCGCTCTTGATTTCAGGTTTCCTCCTTACTCCATCCCACCTAACAACACATCTTCCTCTGCATATAGCATGCACCATATAACCTTCTCCTGAAAGTTTACAATCACTTCAACCACAATTGGAGAGATGAATCTCAAATCTAATTATTGATGCAAGCAAAGTCTCAAAGGATGCAGGCCACTAAATGCGGATAGGAATATACTTATGTTTAGAATCATAGAACTTCTAGTCATCACCTAGTAAGTTACGGTGCAATTAGTTGCCACCTGATACATAACTCACAACCCATGATTTGCCCACTTACTCTAATGCATAAACATAAATTAATACACTTCTTTGGATCTTAAATATCGGAGTTCTTTCTGTTGGAGTATGCGTTGTGCGTCACTAGTATAGATGGGTAATGGATCACTCCATGATCCATTTACCACATCCAGTATTTACTCCCACATCTATCATTTGTGGGACTTGGAGGGATTGTGGAGGCTATATAAGAAGCCACAGACCTCCTGTATCAGATGAGAAAGTTGAATGCAACAATAAGCCCTTTGAGGCGTTCTCCCGTTGTTTCATCCCGCTCCTGAGGGAGTAGGGTTCCAAGTAAAATCACGATCTTCTTTATTTTTTTCTCTGATTAAGCTTTCACATTTCCATATTTCTAACATGGTATCAGAGTGAGTTCGATTCTCGATGATGTATTTTATTTGTCTTGTTCGAGATTCTATTATCAGATTCAATTCTCGATTGTTCTTGAAGATTTATTCTTTGAAGATTATTATATGTATTGTTCAAGTTAAAGAAAAAATTAGGGTTCTTTGGAAACACTAATCTCGCACTGTTTGGAAACATGTCGCAACTCTCCCTTCTCCAGATCTGGCAGCGGAAGCACCTCTTTGGAGGTTGCACCCTCCTTCCTCCTGCGATCAGCCTTCCTCCCAGATCGCATTTGGCCCATAAAAAAGTCGTCCTTTTGTTTGAAAGCTCTGCTTGATGTTGATAGGAGGATCGATCTGCCCTAGGGTTCCGCCAACGATGATAACCCACCGATCTTCCTTGGCAACAGCCCCAATCGGAGCCCAACGATCCTCCTTGACGGCAACCCCGATCAGAGCCTAGCAATCTTCCTCCAGGTGCCTCGTTGTCTCTCCTCCAATCAACGTCTAGGTGGCGCTCCAACAACCCTAGCTGCACAGGCGCACCTCGCGATCCTCCAACATCACGCATACCTCCATCCTGGACCGGCGACGGTACTTTCTCCAAGCATCGGCGTCTCATGCAGCCGCATCCCGAGGCTACGGCGACACAAGCAGCAAACACCACCCTCTTTTCCTCTTCCAATCAAGCCCAGGCAGTTCTAGGGCATCACCAAGAGGCACCCCCCCACAAGTGGTAGCGGCGGTGGTAGCAAACACCACCCACCTTCTTCATTCCCAGCAAGCGGTGGCAGCGAAAAACCCCATCGGAGGGGGGAGGGATATGTATTGGGTTCCCCCGAAGGAACCCTAAATAGAAGCCCGTCGGTTATTTTTGGGCCCATGATTTCGGCTGAAATGTTTAGAAATGTGAAAAAATGCAAGCTCTTGTCGTGTATTAAAGAAAGAGGGGTGGCCTATTTTGAAAAAAAAAAGTGGGGGAGGATGATTGTTTTTGAAAAAAAGAGGTGAAAAGCCAGAAAAAATGTTGAACAACTTTTAAAAAATTATGTTTTGAGAAAAAAGAGGGGGAGGATGATTGTTTTTGAAAAAGAGAGGTGAAAAGCTTGAAAAAAATGTTGAACGACTTTTAAAAAAATATGTTTTGAGAAAAGACGCGCTAAAAAAAGCCGTACACAAGAAAAAAATTTACAAAAAAGGAAAAGTGAAAAAAAAGAGAATGAACGACTTATTTTTGTAATGAATGTTAAAAAATGATTTAAAAAATTGAAAGAAAAGTCGGAAAAAGTGTTATTAGCTTATGTGGTTTCTTGTTTTCCCCATTTTCTTGCCTTCTCCCAACTTTGTCGATGTCATTGTGTTCCGACAAGTATGGGAGAAAGGGAGAGTATTGTATAGAGTTCTACATGCTAATTTTTCATATTCTCCAGATTTCAGGCCAACCAGATTTCGTACTCTACAGAAATTTTCAGACTCGACATTCAGATTCCAGTCTTTAATTTGGTTCGCACAAGTTTGCGATCCTCATTTGTGTGGTCCCCATCTTTGTGTTTGGTCTCAAAGTTTTCATGTGATACTTAGGGACTCAAGAGTAGAGATCCCATTCCCTATGCCATGCGGGCTAAGGTAGGGTTTTCATGTGGTTTCATAGGTACTCCAGAGTAGAGATCCCATTCTCTGAGCCAGTATGGGAGAGACCCAGTTCTCCAACGAGGAGACTTTTCATACTCCAATGATCGTCGACTCCAACGAGGATGTTTTCCATTACTTTTTTTAGTTCGACCCTTAAGAGACGGAGCAGTTGTCCACATGATTGTAGCGGGCCGAGTACTCCGACGAGGAGACTCATTTCGTTTTGGTGACTTTGACAGGCATAGTACATAGCACACCTAGTTTAACTCACACTCCAGCTCATTTGTTCCTCCTCACCTACACGGCATGAGAAGCAACATCCTCAACAACAACCAACAGTTGTGTTCGTGTTAAGTTGATTTTATCTGTAGTGTCTTGTATTGTGACTTTGAGATTTCTTTCTCTTTCCAAGCTGAGCATTGCATGCTCCAGCTTGAGGGAGAGTGTTGGAGCATATGCGTTGTGTGTCACTTGTAAAGATGGGTAAATGGATCATTCCAGGATCCATTTACCACATCTAATGTTTAGTATCACATCTACCAATGGTGGGACTTAGAGGGTTTGTGGAAGCTATATAAGAAGCTACATACCTCATATATCGGATGAGATGAGAAAGTTGAATGCAATAATCAACCCTATGGGGCATTCTCCCGTGATTTCTTTCCGCTCCTTAGAGAGTAGGGTTCTACGTAAAATCCTGATGTTCTTCGATTTCTTTATTCTTTTTCTATGATTAAGCTTCCGCACTTCCATATTTCTAACACTTTCTAAGGAAAAAGGGGTGAGCATCTAAATAATGCACATCCCAAGCAGTTGGAGCTCTTAAAAGTTTCTGCTATCCATTTTAAACCAAGAGGACAAGTACCACAGACATTGTAATACATAAAGCAAGCAACAATGATAACGAATATGTAAAAAAAATATTATAACATTAATAAAAAAAGTCGAGACCCTAGTCCAAGATACTATGATAGGCATCCCTTACAAAATTCCATCATCCATCTTTAAAGGCAACATGGCATCCCCTAATAAATTCCTCAAACACCTCATTAATTCTTTCTCACAAGGCTTCTTGGCATAGACCATCCCCATGTTGAATTATATTTTAGATCGTATTCCAATTTTGAACTGTTGTATTTTAGAGCATGTCTTTGTTCGCCGTGTGCAGTTGAACCCCATTTCGAGTGCGTTCGTCAACCAAACTTACTCTGAGGTGGTGGAAAGAGGATGCCTTATCTACGAAAAGAGCATCCTTCCTTGTTGGTTTGGTTACAAAAGACAAGTTATAGATGGGTTCTATTTTTTTCATAGATCAGAAACTTGTTGGGTCACTCGTTCAAGGGCGACATGGTAATGTTGATGGAAGACATGGTGTGTGCGTGCAATCTAACTCAGGAAGAGGAGCAACTATTGTTGTTTGATGTCGTCTGGGAGGGCCACAATCGATGGTGGGTGTCGCACATCACCGATGGTTAGCTTGCCACCAAGAAGAGGGTCGTTCGAGGGGAAGGTGTTCCCCAACTTTCTAAGAACGTCGAGTCATTGAGAGCAACACTTAGAGATTTATGGATGGTGCACGAGATCCTTTCAAAAATTTCATCAGGGCCGAACGTGCAGTCTGTTATTATTTCCATTTTGGGGAAGACGAACCTTTCCACCCCTCGAGCACTTGCTTTCATTGGTGGGACGAGCGATTTTCATGCTACGGGTGATGGGGCTTCAACCTCCCTCACCTCCACGACCGAGAGACGACCTCTGTCGAAGCATGTTGATGCAGTCGAGAATTCAAAGGAAGGGGAGAGGAGAGGAGATTGTGGTACATCTCAAAGGTCGAGGGAGGTAAGGTATGAGAGGAGAAACCCAGAAATTGGAGGAAAAGGGGGATAATGGTTGTCTCTCTCCAAACAAAATACTCAATTTTTTAATTCATAACTTAATCTCATGTCCCATTTATATAGAGAGGGGGTTTAATTACAAAATAAGTAACAAAATAAAATAACAATCAAATAAAATCTTTACGGATTCTAAATGACTCTAGCTGACTTCCTAATTGGACTCCATCTAAAATTATCTATCAAAAATGTTGAGATTACAATCAATCTCAAATTATTTAGAAAATAGATGACTATTTTTTTCAATTTATTTAACGTAAATAAAGTAGATGAGAAGATTAAATAAACTAATTAGGGACTAGAATCCATAATTCAAAAAATCCCCAAATCCATGGTTGCATGAATTCGATTTGACATGTTAAATTAGGAATTATTGCATCAATTCTCTACCGCTTGAAAAAATTCATCTCCTAACGAATTGCTTGATCTTCCGGCTCGAGATGTGACAATTTAATTCCAGCTTTGCTAGTTTCATGTTGAAAGAACAGCTGCGGAGAACACACCATGATCCATGTATTCTTGGTGCAGTGGTTGATGCCGTCAACTTCATGTTGGAAGAATATATGTGGTGCAAAAGGTGGCGTCCACATAGATATCGCTCCGTGATGTGGTGCTTAAAGAAATAATAGGGCAAGTCTAGGATGAATAGTACAAGTCTGGGATGATAGGAGATGTGAGTAATGTACTAGACTTATAGGATCCTTATAAAGGCAATTCCCACATTCTTAATTTTAATTGGAGAAGATGGTTGCTCCAATTTCCCGTTCTCAGCACCTCTTCAAATATTCTTGTTGTAGAGGGTGGAAGCGCATTTTTCTACCCCTTCAACTAAAGTAATTCTTCTTAAGTTCCCATCATCTTTAAACTTTAGATAAAATGTTTAGATAAAAAGTTCTATAAAACTCCCCACAAATCAGCCTCCTATCCCCAAATTAAGGGGATACAGTTTCCCTTTGAGAAAATCCCCTAACAACTATTAGGGTTTCATGTTTCCCAACCTTTGAAAAGATCACCAACTCCTCTGGGAGAGGATGAGGACCCTGCGGCTATGTTGGGCAAAGAATGAGTGTAAGACGACATTGAGAATTGCAGGAGGGCTGACATCGATGGCGGCAACAATGGTATTGACCACCCCTATCCCATGCATGTAGGATCACGTGATGGAATTGAAGCGCGATGGAGGCGAACGAGGGTCGAGGATGTCGATGCCGCATGTTGTCGATCCAACGATGGGCCGTGTAAGAACGGAAGTAGCGATGACGATGGCTACTGCACACGCAACACACATGATGACTGTGGTGACATGGCTTGCAGTGCATTGCAGCGATTGTGGCCACAAAACAACCTGAGAGGCGACCCCTCCTACCACGATATTAGGTATAGTGCATGGGGAGGCGGTAATCGGGACTTACGCGCAACTACTGCTGTGCTTGGGTTTTACAAGCCCTATAGGGTTGTGCGACTAGTATCGACAATGGGGCCCACAAAATAGATGATGTTGGTTTCCAATCCGGTGTCGTTACAGAGTTTTGTACTAACAAAGAAGGATCGTGGGGTAGAGGTGCGGCCTCCTACGGCGTTATTGGTGAATCAACTAATTTAAATACTTCAAGGTAACAACTTTGATGAAAGATAGATCTAGGGTTTTATATTCTTCATCCTCAAGACTTTCATCAAAGATGGGATTTGCTTCATCTTCTTGTACAGAACTTGTAGCAATGACATCTTCATATTGAATCAATATGTTTTTATCGAGCATGTGTTGTATTAATGTTGTATTGTGTGAACCTTTATCGTGATCAATTGCATCTTCTTTTATCCATGATTCTAGCCATAGTTGCACTTTGATGCTTAATTGGATCCGAGCCATGAATCCCTGTTGTCGTGAATGTGATTCGTAATCAAGAGATTCAAGACGATTCATATCGAACTTCAAGCACCAATAGTCGACATGATCGCCGAATCGTGAGAACGATTCAGTTTCCATTCTCTCATGCCAATTGAAGCAGTTGAGAAAATCGAGAGGATGAGAGGAGAAAAGAAGACCACAAGGTGCTTTGTAGGATGAGGGAGGGCCAAGGTTGAGAGGAGAAACCTTAGAAATTGGGGAGGAAAGGGGGATAATGGTGGAGGCTTTCTCCAAACCAAACCACACAATTTTTTTAATTCATAACAAGACCTCCCTCATAATAGACCAAGGCCTCAAATTTCGATTTCGACCACCATTTCCATGACTGGCTGAAACGAAATTTCGGTCGAAATTCGACCGAAATTTTGATTATTTCGATCAGTTTTTGAACTGGGGCCCCGCATAGTCCATTTCACGCTGAATTTTGGTCACCTACCGAAACTGAATTTCGGCCAAATTTCAGTGAAATTTGATCCCATGTAATAGACTATGCCCCTTGAGAGAGGGTTCAATTACAAAATTGGAAACAAAATAAATTAACAATCAAATAAAATCTTAACCGATTCTAAATGACTCTAATGGCTTCCTAATTTGACTCCAACTAAAATTATCTTTCAAAAATGTTGAGATTACAATCAATCTCAATTTGTTTATCATACATAAGATAGACGACTATTTTGAAATAACTAATTAGGGATGAGAATCCCCAATTCGAAAAAAATCACCAATGTTGTGGTTGCATGAATTCAATTTGACCCGTCAAATTGGGAATTATTGCATTACCCGTTGACGACAATCAAGGAAGGGGAGGAGCTGTTTATGTTCACACGTGAAATGGTCGAAGGAGATCACTGGAAGTGGGGCATTTTCAAATTGTGTTATCTTTGTGGTTAATCCTTCACGCAAAGAGGATGCACACACCTCAGATTTCCATATTCGCCTATCTAGGGATGCTGGGGCGGAGGACCCGATTTTGAGGTTGGAGCTCCCCTTTTGAAGGAACCCAAGCTGGAGCCTCGTTTTACTTCATCATGTATGGTTCAAGATTCGAATACCCAACTAGAAGGGAACTCGTTGGGTCCAACTACGTCTGATGGACCAGGTCACTTGTCTGACAGGGATCTCGGTTAAGGAGAGCATTTAGATAGCGGCCCATAGGTAGGGGATCCAGGTAGACCCGAAATGCTATTTGTGCCTTCGCCCTTAACTCCTCTTTCACCTCTGGAGAACAAATTGTAGAAGGCCAACAAACTTGTTCATGGCCACATGTTGCTCCTCTTCTGGAGGAGGTTTTGATCATGGAGCCACGTTGCAGGAGCTTCCCTTGGATGGCTTGGAGGGGGACAACCATTTTGCATGGGAAGGTGGTGAGCTAGTTGCAGATTCAATAGACAATGGAGGTGGAAGAGAGACCATGGAAGAAATCTAAGAGGTACAAACCTAGAAAAAAGCAGCTGGGGGTGGGGTATAAACTGAAGTCATTTTTGTCAGACACCTCTTTTCCCGTGTTGGAGGCCATGCCTTCATCTTCGAGACCCTCTGTTGCGTGTTCTCCAGTGGTCCCTGAAGGAGGGGGACAAAAAACTATGCGGAATCCATCCCCACCATCATCTATACCTGGACACCTCTCCGCTCAGGAGCTCAAAAACATAAACTACATGCTAAGCATTGCGAGGGATGCAGGTGTGGTGCATACCACCACAGGGTGCACAACGGTTTCCTTGTAAAGGTTATATGTTGAAATATTAGAGGTCTTGGAGACCCAGAGAAGAGGGGGTTGTTAAGAGACTGATCTCGGAATGGCATGAGGATGTTGTTCGGTTGCAGGAGACCAAGATACAATCTTGATCAAACAAGATGTAGAAATCAGCTGGAGGATACGTATTCAAATTCCAGAGTGGTGGCTACAAATGGTAGCTCTGGGTGTTTTCTCATGGCATGGAATTGTGATTTGCTCGAGCATGTGTTCGATCTCATACGTACACACATGATCTCTGAAGTTCTGAAGGTCTAGCATTGTGGCAGCCTCACAACTTTTTCGAGTGTATCCCAACGAGGCATGTCTGAGACAGAATCTATAGGAGGATCTTCGGGTGGCCAATGGTTTTCTCCTTGGTCCCTTGGCTAGTGGGAGGAGACTTCAATGTCATGTTTGCCTGGATCGAGGGATCAAGAGTCGTTGAAGTTCGTTGATATGGTCTAATCCTTACAGCTAGAGGTTTTCGACGTTACGGATCGAGGGATCATGTTTGCCTGGATCGATGGGAAGTTGTTATCGTCTCGAGATTGTTGGCAGTGGTTTATCCCTTAACACATGTTTCAGCCCTACTTGGTTCCGGATCTAGACACACGCCACTTCTTTGGAGCTCAAGCAAGAATGTGATCCTCCCTCGTTCTTTCATTTTAAGAAAGACCGGAGGAAGCGTAATCTACAACAAGCCCATAGAATCCCCAAAGAAACCGAAAATTGAACCTTTATTGAAGGTATGTGACATATCGGAAGTCAACTCATCTGCAGTTAAAATGAAAATAAGTGCAAAAAAACAACAATGCCACATCCCCCTTTTTCTAGGATGTATCAAACTATCCTCTAGATATCCATCCACTAATACAGATAAGAACACCATCATGATACACTTCTTCATCCAAGAGAATCATAATATTGAAAAGCCCTCTCTTCCTTAACAAGCTGTAAGGAAAGGCCCTACTTAAGGATTAATTGACCTTGGCAAAACTGACCTTCAATATGAAGCCCTTCACAGTGCTTCTCTCCTAGTTGAAAATCATTGTAGTCAACATCACAAAATTATACATCAATGACGATTCTACATTACAAAACAAAATTGGACAAAGCTCACCATATCCTCCCAAGACCCCCTATAGGTCATAACCTCAAGACAAGAACCTTTGCATCTATTAAGTAGACAAAATTAGCAAGCTCGATCAATCCGAAGTCCTTAACTTGCTTAGGCAAATCTCGTATCAACACGAGGAAAATATATTGAGCCCTTTAAACCCAGAATTCCCTACTATGAAATCTAAACCACATGCATAACAATGATGATAACACTCCATGCAAAAGAAAAATGTATTATCATCCAACCCAGGCAACCCCTCTTACTTCATGTGGCTAAAGGGCCTTCATCTACTTGCCTATCTAGTCCTTCATGTTGATGATCTAACAATCTATTGAATATCACACCAAACACTGGCAAGCCCCGTCATGACATTCTTGCACCTGAAATCTCAGTGTCTTGCCAGGGCAATCCCAACATCCTTCTTCCCCACAACTTCCATGCCCTCCCACAAACAACTTATCAATGGCATTTTCCTTTTTGCCTCTCATACAAATTAAAAAATAGGCAATTGCACCCCCCTCACCAACCACGTGTATTGGGACCTCTTCATTGATCATTTATCATCAAATCAATATTGATCACCTAAAGATGACCATCCTTACCACACATATGACGATAACAACTTCCCATCCTCTGAACTATCTAGTTAACCTATTAATGGCATTTCCCTTTGCCTCTCAGACTTCACCAAGTAGGAATTTTTTTTCACAACCCCTCCACCAACCACGTGTCAAGATCTTTGTTTCCATTGATCATTTATTAAACCCTCCACATTGATTACCTAAAGATGCCACATCCTCCTCATCACTTCAAACAAGGTTGCAAAAGTCAATAGTTGGTACTCGATTGTCTTGGTCACTGACTAATGACAAATCGACGGTCGGGTGACTAATTGGATTTAGTCAGCCTTTAGTCATTTTGAATTTTTTTAAATTATTTTAAATATATACATCATTTTTATACATATATATTCGTATGTATATACATTGATTCATACATTTTCAATACTATCATAATGAAATAAAAGAAGTAATTGAATTTAAATAAGACATTAAACATATTAGAATAAGTATGCTTCTTAAAAACAAAAAAAACGTGGAATCTCCATGCATCGGCCGACTAGTCGCGCCAAGGAGTCGGCTCACCGACTATTGCCCGATTGGTTAATAGTGAGTCGGCTACCCTACCAACTCGACTAGTCAACCAGACTAGTCGGCCTAATCATTCGACTTTTACAACAATGCCTCCAAAAATGATCATATACCCAATCTCGTTGTTCCACTTCGCACAACTCTAATATTTCCCTCTTCTTGTTGATCTTTATCTAGATTTTCTTGAGCACAATCACAAAAAACCTCAAGGACATGGACCTTGTAGCTAAGATCCTGTGCTTGTCTCCTCAATCAGGACCATAGATTTAAATTTCGTAAAATTTCGGCGAAATTTCGTCGAAACCTCAATTTCGAGAGGTCATGGGTATCGAAACTCCTATATATGTCGATTTCCCGGATTTCGACCGAAATTTCGGTGATATTTTGACATTTTGACCCATTTCGGTTGAAATTCATGAATTCCAGTACAAATTTAGATTTCGACCGGAATTTCGGTGATATTTCGACATATCGACCCATTTCGGTTGAAATTCATGGATACAGGGTATGTTGCGACAAGAGGGTACATACATCGATTATTCAACTTGGGGAGCTTTCTCCCCTTTGGGTTTAAGCAATGGAGATGAAAAAACTTTATAGCTTCTCTATATTTGATATAGCTTATTCCTTTTATCTGTTTGTCATTTATCTTCGTAAATAGATGCATCTTTATTGTAAGTATGAAATTATGTCTGTAATTCATTCGAACTTTGTCTGTGACGGTTATTTCTATGAACAAAACATTGTTTAATTAATCATTATCTAATTAAACGATCTCGGGTGAGGTGGCTCAAGGAGGGGGACGCCAACTCTGCTTACTTCCACAGGGTGGCGAGTGGCTGCCGCCGCTCTAATTCTATTTCATCTATTTCCATCGGCGGTGCGCTTTTCGAGGGCGAGATTGATGTGGGGGTGGCCGTGAGGAACTATTTCTGTGCCGCGTTTGGTTCCTCGGATTCGCGTCGGTGGCGGTGGTCGGGCCAGGGGGCCCCTGCCCTCCCTGTGTCTTCCACGGAGGCGCTCGTGCTCCCGCTTTCTTTGGAGGAACTCAAAGGGGCCGTTTGGGACCTCAATTCTGATGCTGCGCCGGGGCCTGATGGCTTCCCGGTTTGTTTCTACAAGGACTTTTGGGATATTCTTGCGAACGATGTTCTGGCTGTGGCGCGGGACTTCTGCGAGGGGATCGATGGATTCGATATTCTCAATCGGTCTCATATTGTCCTTATACCTAAATCTTCATCGGCTACTCGGATTGAGGACTTCCGGCCTATCTCCATCTCCAATGCGATCTACTTAATTATTGCCAAGGCCCTGGCGCGGCGCCTGGCACCGCTCCTCGACTCGCTCATTTCGCCTGCGCAGGCCGCTTTCGTGCGTGGAAGGCAGATTTCAGATTGCTATGCGGTTGTTTCCGAGATTATTGCGGCATGGAGGAAGAATGCCACTAAGGGGATTCTATGGAAGATTGATTTTGCAAAGGCCTATGATACTCTTGATTGGCGGTTCTTATGGTCCGTTCTTTGGAGAAGGGGGTTCCCTTCAACATGGATTACGTGGATGCGGCGTTGTGTGTCAACGGCATCACTTTCTCTTTTGATCAATGGTCGTTCGGTTGGGGGCTCTTTCCAACCTAGGAGGGGGATCCGTCAGGGCTGCCCCCTTGCTCCCCTACTTTTCGTTTTGGCGGTTGATGTTTTGCCGCGCATGATCGAGGGTGTTGTGGAGGCTGGGCTGTCTCGCGGTTGCTCTTTTGGCCCTTACCACGTCCCGCTTGTTCAATTTGCTGATGATACAATTTGCTTCATCGAGGGTGATCCTTCGAATGTTTCCCCTATGGCTACTACTCTTCAACTCTTCAGCGAGCTCTCAGGTCTTCAAATCAATGGCAACAAATCCAAGGCGGTCCCTTTCTCCATGTCCACAGCGGAGGTGGCGGAGTGCTCGCGTTTGCTGGGATGTCCTGCCTCCGATCTTCCTTTTGATTACCTGGGTTTACCTCTGACGGTGGGTCGCGCACGCACTAGTGATTGGAAGTCGATCGTCGAAAAGGTGGAGCATCGCTTGGCTGGGTGGCGCGCGGCTATTCTCTCCCGTGGTGGGCGGTTAGTGCTTCTCAAAACTGTTTTATCTTCCATCCCTATCTACTTTCTCTCGGTGCGGGGGATGCCAAAGGGGGTTCGTTTGCGTCTGGAGAAGTGTATGCGGGGCTTTTTGTGGGGGAAGAAGGGGGGAGGGGGGAAGGGTGTGCACCTCGTGGCCTGGGATGAGGTCACGCGACCTAAGAAGGAGGGCGGGCTGGGCGTGAGGCGCCTGGCGACGGTGAACGATGCTCTCTTGCTCAAATGGGCGGCGAGAATTTGGGGTAGGGAGGACAATTTCTTGCTAAACTGCTTGAGGGTTGCGGCTGGGGATGGCTTTCTTGCTGCCTTTCGTGGTGATTATCAGGGTCAGGTTTCAACTTTTTGGCGGGGGGTGATGGGCGCTCTTTTCAGAAATCGCTCCTTTTTTTCAATTAAGCTCGGTGATGGCAATTTGATTCGCTTCTGGGAGGATGACTGGACGGGAAGGGGGCTCTTACGCACCCTTTTCTCCCGCCTTTACGCCTTGGTGCCCAACAAAGATATAACGGTGGCATGCTGCTGGGATGGGCGTGCTTGGTGCCCTCCAATTTCTGAGGTCTTGTCGGATCAGCGGATGCACGAATATATCGCTCTCATTTCCTTTCTTGCTGATGCCCCCGTGCCTTCTTGGGGCCGCGACTATTTGGCCTGGAAGAATGGGTCTTTCTCTATCAGTGACGCTTATAAGGCCATCTTGCCCATCTTCGTTGGGGCGGATGACATTTTCTTGAGAGACTGCAGATTCTTGTGGGGGCTCAAGCTTCCTGAGCGAGTTGGTATTTTCCTTTGGCTTCTCCGTCGGGGAAGAGTGCTAACTCGTGATCGTTGTGCTCGGATGTTTCCAAATTCTTCGCCTCTCTGTGGACTCTGTAACATGGAAACGGAAAGTATTGATCACCTATTTCTGCATTGCAGCAGTGTTTGTGCTCTATGGGCCGACTTAGGTTGGCTGGATCTGTCATCTTTCGCTCCTTTCTGTGATAGCTTGTTCTGTGGTAGGGGCCGGACACGGCTTGCGCTGTTGGATCCAATTTCGCGGCTTTGGAGCCTTTGGCTGGGACGAAATGAAGTTATCTTTGCTCGGCAGCGGTTCTATTTGGAGAATATTCGCTCCAGGGCCTCGGGCTTCCTACGTGAATGGTCATCATTGTAATATGTTTTGTGCTGCGGGGGTAACGCTCTTTGTTTACCCCCTTGTATTTTCTTTTGTATTTTCCGCTCTTCCATTCCCCCTTGTAAGTATTTCTTCCTCTTTTTAATGCATTGGGGTGAGCACCTTCGCGTGTGTCCCCCTTTTTTTGAGCCTCAAAAAAAAATCATTATCTACATTTTAGAATAATAAATTCGTGTCTATTTTTATGAACAAAAGATATCTTCTAAGTGTTGTTAACTTAGTTATTTTGATTTCCATTTCCAGTATCTATCAGGCAACTCAAAAATATGTCTGATATGACCAATATGATGTGATATAAGGCGCATAGATGAGAGATGTGTGTGATATAAGTGTGCATTTGTAAGCTGTTGTTGTTTTTAGATCTTGGATTGGATGATATTAATTTCCAGTATATATCAATCAAGAATCAACATGAACATCGATTTAGCTGATATGACCGATATGTGTGATATAAGGGCATATATAAGCAATATGTGTGATATAAGTGTGTATTTGTAAGCTATTTATTGTTGTAATAACTCGGAAGATCTTAATATTAAAAAAAACATCGAAAAATGGCTTTTTGAGTCATTTTCGACATTTCCACCGAAACAGTCGAAATTTCACCGAAATTTCGATTTTGGAGGGAACTGAAATGAAATCGAAATTGAGATTTCGAACATTGATCCGGACTCCCTCTCCCTAGTGCCCCCCCCCACACACACACACACACAAATTGTTGAAATACTTCTTCAAGCAACCATACATGTTCAAACTCGAGATAGGTCCCATGTTTTCGTTCAAGGATCACACTAGTGACATGTGATTCGAGAATGAGCTCAATGTTGATAGATGGAGGACATCAAGAAGATCTTTGCAAAAGCATCCCAATGAGCATGTCGATCCTCGATCCTGAAGAGGAATTCCACCACGTAATCTACAATCATACATCAGAAAGTCCACTAGTTTTAGCTAATCCACCACATGGTCCACATCCCCAAAATCAACCATCGCAACATTCTTGTCTGCCATGCCATCCGGGTGCTCAAAATCACATTGAACACCCATCGAACAAACATGAGGCTTCACCTATCTCTTATACCACTCGTCTTGGATCATCCTGTAGCTTCCTGCAACTTTCATCCTCTTAATACAATTAATTCAAATGAAACGACTCCAAGAGTTCCTTATATCGTGCCCCCTATATCCGTGTGTTCACGAAAGAGAATCACTACCTACAACAAATGTTTTTTGCATCAGCATTGATATCAAATCTGCACACATAAGTCAAATAAGAGACTCGTATACATGTTTACATCTTATGATAAATGTTACCTTTCCAAGCTGGTCAAATCCATCCAACTGATTCAGCAGTTCCATCAGAGTTCTTTGAATCTCACGATCAGCACTAGTACCCTCGCTAAAGCGGCGACCACCAATTGCATCGATTTCATCCATAAATATAATGCAAGGCTGCATGAGACAATAAAACCATAGAAGAAATCCAACAGTTAAAGATAAGTGCCAACATTGCTCATCAAAAAAATTAAAAAAATGAAGCATGCCTTTTACTAAACATTACCAATTCCAAGCTAGATATACAATTTTGATGAACGTGAACTGCTAATTAATATAAAAAAAATCCAGATTTAGCCTCGGAAAAGACTACCTGATGATCACGAGCATATCCAAACATTTCCCTGATCAATCTAGCACTTTCACCTATGTATTTGTCAATGATAGCACTAGAAACCACCTATATGAACATCATTATGAAAACATGTAGACATTAAATAGAAGAAATGTTTAGGAAATGGGTTCTACTAAAATTTGATGTTTAACCTTGAGAAAGTTAGCATCTATATTGCTAGCAATTGCTCTCGCCAATAGTGTTTTTCCCGTTCCAGGAGGACCATACAGAAGCACTCCCTACAAAACACACACAAATCACAACACTGAGAATTTGGCAACATAAAAATGCCAAGAAGAAGAAAGGTCCAAAGCAAAGAAATAACAGCATAGACGCATTAAAAGCCACCAGTCACATTGTACCTTTGGGGGCTTGATCCCTACTCTCAGAAAGAGCTCAGGATTCATTAATGGCAGCTCTATTGCTTCTCTGAGTTCCCTTATCTGATCAGATAACCCACCAACTGCCGAGTAACTAATATTACCAGGATCCTCGTGAAGCATATTATAGACCACAGGATCAACCTAACACCAAAAAAATGAACAATCGATGTTCAGATAGTTGCCTCTAAACTAATGTAACAGGTGAACCAAAAGCTTGAAGGACACAAATATTTACTGGCTAGGATCTAAACGAGCACCTAGGATCGAAACGTGCACATTGATAATGCCCAAACTTGAGAGATAATCAACGCACCTATTTCTATTAATAAAGAATGCAGTTTAAAGAACCAGATAACATCATGTCAGGGAATCGAAGGGTACAGTACCTCTCTGGGAAGAGCTCTCATAATTGTGAGGGTTGTCATATCAAGAACCACCCGCGTCCCAGATGTGAGCTTTTCTTTGTCAACTTTGCTGCGACAGCCAACAACATACCTAGGCCCACTGCTAGCCTTAACTATCACTAGAAGTCAGAAAAATATACAAATAATCAGCTTTAGTATATGAACTTACAAAGTGATCTTTATAACAGCTGTCGACTGAAAAAGAGTCCAGCTAAAAATGAGTGGCCAAGAAACAGAAAATATTCACTTACAGCGTTCATTATCAAGTGGCCGAAGCACCTCACCAATAATCTGACCTACACTTTGGAGAGACTTTAAATCATCTTCAGTTTTGTTGTACTCCTTTTTAGCTGCTCGTAAGTTCTCTCTAACTGCATGTTTCAAAGTTTCAGGAGATTTCATTTGACTCAAAAGGTCAACTACTGATAACAATTAGGAGTTCCATCCCACCACCTCCCAGAAAGAGGGAAAACAAAATTATATAAAGGTGAAGCTAGAAATAACAAGAAAAAAAGAGAATATCAATTATAAAATGGCATGCCTACGTATCCTACTGATTCGGCAGGATGCCGATACTAAAACCTATAGAACGACTGTTTCCATAACTTCAATGGCAGAATGTCAATTAAACTTGAATAATACCAATCACACTCACACCTATCATTTTTTTATCGATTTCACTGATATATAATGTTATTTTCTCAAAAATCGCCGACATACAGATTTATTTTGTTCACGCAATCAATTTAGATGATTTTTTAAAAGTAATTTTGTTTAATTGATCCATGCATTTTAAGTATCTACAAGATATTATAGCTTCTATATTCAAAATTTCAGATCCCAAACTTTCATGAAATATTTAAAGTTCACCAACAACAAAGCCTTCTCCCATATTAAGTTCAGCTACATGGATTTTTTTACTCCATTCAGGTCTATTTTGGGTTATTCTCAGAATTAGATCCAAGAAATTAAAATCCCTTCAGATAGCCTCCTTTGAACACTTCGTAGTCCTTATCCACACTCTCTTAACCAGCTCAACATCCCAAATCTCGCATCTTCTAGTTGGTACCTCAGCAGACCTCATTTGCGAATGGCCAAACCACCTTAATGGTTCTCTCTCGTCTTTTCCTCAATCAAAGATATACCAACTTTCCTTCCGATCACATCATTTCGAATCTAATCTTTTCGTGTATCCGTTGCATTCTCATTTCTGCTACTGTATTTTTCTGCACATGTATATGTTTCACATGCCAACATTAATAGTGGATAACATGTCTCATAGTTGCTTTGTAATACTTTCTTTTGATTTTCAACGAAATTTTCTTATCATATAGAACAGTACAGACTCCCATCACTTTAGTCAAATATGCAGGTATTTTATGAATAGCATCTCCATCAATTTCCCCATCATGTTGCAAAATAGATTCCAACTTCAAGTATCTAAAAAATGAATGTTATCTTATCCAATCTTAACTTCGATTCCTTCATCACTGCCTCCATCAAATGTGCATTCAATATATTTAGCCTTAGCCATACTTATTCGAAATCCTTTAGGCTTCTAAGGCATGCATCCAAACTTCAAGCTTCTTATTTACTCCATCTAGTCTCATCAAATACCACAATATCAGCGGCAAATAACATATACGAAGGTATCTCATCTTGAATGTGACAAGTCAAGTCGTTCATAATTAAAGTAAAAAGGAAAGGACTCAAAACTGAACCTTGATGCAGACTGACGTTGATGCCAAAATAGCTCGTCTTTCCAGACCGGAAGATAAAGCCCCATCATGCATATCTTTTACAAGGTTAACATACAGGACACACGCTTGTCTCTTTTCGAAAACTCTCTATAAGATCTCCCATGGAACTGTATCATAAGCATTTCCAAATCATTAATAATCATACAGAGGATCACTCTTTTAATTTTATAAATTTTCATTGTTCTCCTCAACATGTTGATAGCTTCAATAATTGAGCGACCTGTCATGAATCCAAATTGATTTTCTATCACTTAGGAAACTTGCCACAGCCTTCTTTCAATCATACTCCAAATTTTCATAGCATGACTCGCCAATTTGATACCTTTATAATTAGAATAATTTTGAATGTCTCTTTTTTGTAAATTATCAGCATGATGCTTTTCCTCCATTTTTCATGTACTTTCTTGCTTTGACAAATACCAATGAATAAATTGGTGAGCTAATTCAAGCCTCGATCACCTAGAACTCCCTAAACTTCTATAGAAATATAATCAGGTCCTACACTATTTCCATGTTTCATAATATTCAAAGCATATCCACTTAAATGGTTTGGTGGTAGCGCATTGTGACTATTACCCAAAAGACCAGGGTTTAAATCTCCCCTTGTGGGGGGTTGCGTTAGGTAGTCGACAACCACCGTAAAAAATAGCTGCTTCCAACATGGAATTGAGCAAGATCCATGTAGCCGACCTTGCTTTCCTGATAATGGATTGATGGGCTGGCGAAACCCATATCTTCACGCAGTTGGTGGCAGTGGCGAAGAGAGAGGTGATGGTAGGGGGAGAAGTGGCGGAGGAGATGGTGGAGAATGCGAGGAGGGCAAGGATTTAAATATCAGTTTCGGATATCGTATCAATACCCTGTCGATACGATCTTTCGTCGAAATTTCGACGACATTTCACCCATATCGACCACCATTTGTGAAGAAATGATCGAAAACTACCCTCATATCGCCATTTCGCTTGAGATTTCGGTCCCTTGTCGAAACCGAAATTTCGCCGAAATTTAGCGAAATCTGAAACAATGGAGGAGGGCGATGGAGGAGAGAGGGTAGTGGAGCTAGATGTTGAGGAAGAGGGGAAAGTATTAAAACAGAGAATAGTGTTTTTCCTTTGCATATAAATGGGGGCATTTTTGTCCTTTCGGTCGAAAAAGTGACGGTGATAAGTCATTTCTGTTAATCGAAGACCACACTGCTACCAAATTAATACATTATGTACCACTTTGTTACTTTTAAAAGTTTGGATATGGCATTGAAATCGGGTGTATGGTTCAAGGGCTTTTGTGTAATTTACTCAAATTTTTATAATTTCATTCGTTTTGAACAAATTTGATGGTTTTTGAGTCTACATTGGCACTTGAAACTTTTCTCAAGTCATATTTACAGTTTTACACTTTATATATTGTTGTTTAGGAGTTTGTCTCATCCTAAATTATATATGTTGTTTAAGAGTTTATCTCAGCCCAAGACATTTTACCATTCATGTAAATGCTCATATATTTAACAACTGCATTAACTTTAAATTTTATAATTTCATTCATTATGAACCAATTCCATGATGATGCTTTTGAGTATTTCTTCAATGGGCAAAACCACTGCATTGGCACTTGAAACTTTTATCATGGCATATTTACACTTTCTATATTGTTGTATAGGAGTTTTTCTCAGCCTAAGACATTTCATCATTCATGTATAACAGTTAATCTCCTGTAGCTTTTATACAAGTGGGAATCTCATGTTGTATATCAGATGTCATTTAAGATTTTTTTTTTGAAGCCAAGATGTCATTTAAGATAGGGATATTTACATCCATAACCCTGATTAATTTCATAATTACTCCCAAGAATCCTCGATAATCACGAATTACACCCAAGACCCTGAATAATTGCTCCATTTTACACTCATAACCTTCTGTTAGTTCAGTTCATTAACTTAATCAGATGACTGAGTTAATCTAATCAATCCGCGATCTAAAGGTTGAGATAAACCAAAAATAAAAAAAAAATGGAAGGAGAGAAGGATGGGACTTTGATCCTGGAACATGGGGCTTGCAGGAAGGTGGTATCCAAGTCGGGGCTTGCAGGCGGGCGGGGTGGGGGCGGCTTGCTCGGGCAGGTGGGGGTGCTCTGATGGGGTGGGGGGGGGGGGGGGGTCTTGCTCGGGCGGGCAGGGCTTCGAGGGCAGGGGGTGTACATGGGAGCAGCTTGCTCAGGCCAGGGCGATGGTGCCCCAACATGGGGCTTGCGGGGTGAGCTTGCTAAGGCAGGCAAACACCGACTTGGGGCTTGCGGGCGGACGACTCTGACCTGGGCTTGCAGGCGGAGGCAAGGTGTTGACGAGGGCTTGCCGGCTGGGAGAGGCGCAGGAAAGGCTTCGACCAAGGCTTGTAAGCGAGAGTTGGGGGATTAGGGAGAGGGGGGGCTTCGACGAGGGCTTGCAGGCAGAGGAGGATAGGAGCTTCGGTGGCTTGGTTTTGGAGGAGGAAGGGTCGGAGGAGGTGGGTGCTGGAGAATGAAGGGGAGGATGGGGAAGGGGATAGTGGTCCCATTTGTAAATAAATAAATTTAAAGGGTATAAAATATAAAATACTTGACAGATACCGTCATAACTAATGGGAAACTGGGTAGAAGTTAACACAAGGTTATGGGCGTAAGAGTTTAGTAATACTCAGGGTCTTGGATGTAATTCATGATTATCAAGGATTTATGGGGTAATTATAAAATTACTCAAGGTTATGGGTGTAAATATCCCTTTAAGATATTAGACACTACAAAATGGTGTTAGAAGATATATTATATTATTAAGTTTAGCTGTTCCTTTACAAAGTCTTAAACCACATAATCTATTAACTTCATTTATAGAGCATTTTCAACACTTCTCCAAGACTTCTTTGGCGTTTCCAACACTCTTCCATAATGCCTGTTTTTCCAAGTGTCAAAATGTAGTATTAGCATCAATACTTTGAAACTTGCAGATACAATCTGCAGCACATGCACCACACTACATTTGCATATAATAAATTGACAGGGAAACAGTGACAAAGGCCACAGAATGTTCCCAGCTTGGAAGCAACCGAGATGTTCTTGACGTTTACAATCTAAACATGTAGTGTGGTTAAGGAAACTATGTAGTGCAGAGCTTTGCTTGGCATACAAAAGCTTGGCTCAATTAATCTGATACCTAATAAGAGTTGCATGTTTACTTTACTCAATCTGCTTCAGCAATTTTTCAGCAAAAGGTTTGCAGAAACAAGTCAATGCACCGTTAGGAAATGCTCAACAAGTAGTTAAATTATATCATGTTGATCTCCCAGTATATAAGAATCATGTGAACCCACAACCTCCATTGAAGAATGAAACAGCTCCCTTCAAATATGCACCGTTTATGGTGCCATACTCATTGATTTCATCATCAAAGTTGATGGTTACTACCTTTTACTTAATATTCGATCATTTTTGAAAAAAAAAAGACAAACCATTCAAGAGTCAAGGTTTGAGATACGTAAACAGAAGGGTGGACAAAATTGCACAAGATCACTAGGTTGGAAATCCATGTAGGTGAATTTCACAGTTATAACTTAGTTAACACTTGAAAGGGAGTGAAGAAACTAGTATTATATCGTTCCATGCTTTGTAAACATCGGTACCAAAGACTGAAAAATAAACAACTGTCTATTCACAGCATTACAGCAAGCAACAGGGGCTTGAACTGCAAGAAACACCCTGATACGAAGGCATGAAAGAGGTGAGAAACAACAAAAAAGCAGCACACACGCAAAACTGCTACTCAGCACAGTCCGGTGAAGGGTTGACTTCCCGGGTCTATTGCACCTCGCATATTTACAATCCGATGACTTGAACCCGTACCTCTTGGCCACAGTACCCAGGTGTATCTATTACCCCGAAGCTTCCCCTTCAAACAATAATCATAAGAATTTCTACTCAAACCACACCAACGTAAAGCAAATAGACTTATAGTGGTATAGATCACTATCCTCGCAGTGTGAATCTCTCTACATCCAGAATAGTGTACCTCTGATTATAGTCGTGGAATAGTTTTGTTAATCAGCCAACACGAATGCAATGAATCTCTATACATCCAGAATCTACGTATTTAATCTAAACTAATTCTCCTTCAACACCACGACGACCAACATTTAACCGCACGGTCAGAAGAAATTACTCCGCACAATTACACATCTGACTCGATAAAGATCATCACATTATATATGTTTGATCGTTCCAATCACAATCGATTAATTTTCTTATAAAACGGTTAGATATGGCAAGTTCCGAAGGACGCAAGCTCTCTCCCAAGCGCATATGGGTTCCGAGGGTTCGCGGCCGCCATCAAGGAGATCAGGTACATGCCACTCGTCATCCGGCACGCCATTCACGTGTCGAAGCCATTCACGAAGATATCAACGACGGTTGGGTGCGGGTCTCCCGCACCAAACCCGGCAGGCGGTGCTTTCGCTGCTCGGCGAGGGGTCATTTGGCGTCTTCATGCATGGCGCCCCCCCGTTGCTTCAGATGCGGCCGCGTTGGTCACCGCTCTTATTCATGTCGCGAGGCGCTCGGGGAACCCAAGCGGTCGAAGCCATCTTCTCTCTTGGAGTCCCTTCCTCGGCGAAAAGCTTCATCAACCACTAGGGATGCTCGCACCTTCGCTCAGGTGGTTATGGCGGGTGCCGACTCGGAGATGGCGAAGCCCGCTTCTTCCCCGACATCCTGCGGATATGGTGATTCTGGCGCTCCATCGGGCCTTACTCATGGTCAGGCGGCAATGGACTCGAATCGCCAGGCGCCTATCAATCCAGCACCGAAGGCGAAGTCTGTGAATCTCGGCGTCGCGATCGGCATGGTTCATCGGGGGGGGCTCGATCGCGAGATGATCAAGGCAGAGACTCTTCTTCTACTAGGCGAGGACTTCACAGGAGATTTCTTCTTTCTGGACGAAGCCCGTTGCTGTGTGCGAGGTCTTTCCCCGGAGCAACGGGAAGCCCTTATCTCGAGTTCAGATTTCTCGGCGGTCAAATGGCGTCGTCCCCGGGTGGCCGACGGTGCAGCTCTTTCTTCAGAGATATGTGTGGTGGAGGTTCGCGGGGCTCCATTCCTGTCCCGATCGACACACTGCCTTTCAAAGGTCATTCGAAGCTGGGGGCAAGTTTTGGCTATCCTGGACGATGGCCTCTCCCCAGGATCGGATTGGTCATGTACTAGGATCCTGGTCGAATGCTCCTCTAATCTCTCGCGTTCAATGTCCGGTAAGACGTTTTCGGAGATTCTGGATTTGGGGAGATGGTCGTTCAAGCTGGAATTTTTTTTTCCCCCGCCGGTGCTTTCTTCCGCCACCTCTGCGGCCGGGAACGAAGCTCCAGGGTCCGGCGACGGTTCGCATGCTCAGGTGCACGTGGCGCCACCCCCTCAGATTCCCGAGGCACCGCCAAATCATTGCGACCCTTCGTCTTCGACGCATGGGGTCCACTCCCCGAGTACTTCTGGCATGGAGCCCCCTCTCGTGTCAGGGGGTCTTTTCGATGTCGATCGTCTGACGGAGGATTTATCTGACACCCCCTCTCCACCGTGGCACGGCTTTTCCCCGCGGTTCGATGTGGCGACTCCTCTTCCCAACTCCGGGTCAGCGCCTCATAATCGGATATGCTCTTGGGCCTTGCATGTCCCATCCTTGGGAAGGGACACTATTCCCTATTTCGAGGATATCCCTTGCCCAACCCCCATTTCTGCGATGCCATTCTATCGATCGCGGGGATCCGAAATTTGGAGTCCTTCTCACTCTGCATCGCCGCTTCCTTCATCGGCAAATGCCTCGGGCTCCCCGGTGGACGCTCACCTCTCCGGTAATCCAGATATCTCTCACTTTTATGGGATGCAGTCTACCTCTTTTTCGACTTCCAGGTGCGACGATTATGCTCCATTCACCTCGCCGATATTCACAACTTCACGCTCTGCTTCCTGGGACTCTTGGAATGCCTCCGACGCCTCCCCGAATCGATATGGCATAGTATATGCTCGCCGCCTGGACCTTACTGTCGAAGGAACCTCTATTACGCCGATTCTGATATCTACGGAGGAGGTGGCGGTTGCAGCTGGACTTCGCCGCGTGGTCCACCGACGTGCCTGACCGGGCCTCTTCCCCGAGCACTTCTTTTGGGATATTTTTGTAGCATTTAATGAAGCTTTTGTCCTGGAACGTTCGTGGTTTGTGTGACCCTTTGCGTCGCAGGGCTCTGGGTTCACGAATGGTTGAATGGGCTTGTGATATAGCGTTCATACAGGAAACTAAAATATCGGGAGCTGACGAGGCATTCTGGAGATCATTGGGAGCTGGTCGTTTGGATGCTTTTTGCGCTTTGGATGCAACCGGATCTGCTGGTGGTGCTATTGTGGCGTGGAAATCTTCAAATTATTCATTATCTTACTCTCGAATGGGAAGACATTCTATTTCTGTAGTCCTCGTGCAGGTGGCATCCAACGTAGCTATGGCGTTCTCATGTATCTATGCGCCTCTCTGTCACCTTACTCGCCGAGAATTATGGGAGGACCTGCGGGGTGATGCGGTAGCTTTCGGAAATATCCCCTGGATCTTGGGAGGGGATTTTAACGTAACAATGCTTTCAATTGATCGCCCCCGCGGGCGGGGGGGGAGAGACCCAGGTTCTCTTGAATTTCGGGACTTCATCAACGACTTGGCCTTGGAGGACTTGGTAGCCACGGACATTATCTATACGTGGCGCAATAGCTCTTCCCGTTCACGGTTGGACCGGTTTTTGGCAAACTCTGCATGGATGGACACATTCCCTTTATGTTCGGTTTTGTCTCGTCCACGTTCCTTTTCGGATCACAGCCCTATTATTTGGGATTCGGGCGACTCGTCCCGGCCATATGGCATTTTTCGATACGAGAAAAGTTGGCTCCTGGAACCTAATTTCAAGGATATAGTCCGAAATCACTGGTCTCAAACTTCATATTCGGGTAGCGCTGCTAATCGGTTTGCTCTCAAACTTTCATCGTTACGGCGACTCCTGGCTTCCTTCAAAAGGTCTTCACGTTTGGCTCGGCGGTCGGCCCGAAACGAGGCCGAGGCCACTATCATTAGATTGGATCGTTTGGAGAGCAGCAGGGACCTATCACAGAATGAACGATGCGAAAGATCGGTAGCAGCCAAGATTGTCTCGGAGGAAGACAAGAAATCGGCAATTGAATGGAAACAACGTTCTCGACTACGATGGCTCAAGGAGGGGGACGCGAACACTACCTTCTTTCATCGGATAGCTAGTGCGCGTAAACGATATAATCGCATCTCTTCCATTGAGATTGGGGATGCGGTATTCCAAAACGAGCAAGACATGGGTGCAGCGCTGGTGAATTATTTTAAGAACCTTTTCACTCGCCTTCCTTCTTCTTCGTGGCAATGGACGGCTCCCGGTGCCTCTACCATATCGGCCTCTGACGCAGCCGGGCTAACTCGGCCCTTTTCGTTGGAGGAACTGAAAAGCGCGGTATGGGACCTGAACGCGGACGCTTCCCCCGGCCCGGACGGATTCCCTATTGCCTTCTATAAGGACTTCTGGGACGTCGTTGCGAATGATGTCCTGGATGTGGCGCTCGAGTTCTGCGATGGAAATCTGGGCTTCAACAGACTTAATCGGGCGTCCTTGATCCTCATTCCAAAATCTCAGGGTGCTCGCCGCGCTGAGGACTTCCGCCCTATTGCCGTCTCAAACGGTATCTACTTGGTCATTGCAAAGGTTTTGGCCCGTCGCTTAGCTCCCCTCCTGGCTTCTCTCGTATCCCCTTGCCAGGCGGCCTTTATTCAAGGGAGACAAATTTCGGACTGCTTCGCTCTTGCATCCGCCATTATCGACGGTTGGAACAAAAATGGAACAAAGGGGGTTCTTTGGAAAATCGATTTTGCTAAGGCTTACGACTCCTTAGACTGGAGATTCTTATGGTCGATCCTGAGGTCTCGGGGATTCCCGCAGCTGTGGATCTCATGGATTCGTCGATGTGTTACCACGGTATCTTTCTCCCTATACCTCAACGGTAGGCCAGCAGGGAGCTTATTTCAGCCACAAAGGGGGGTTCGCCAGGGGTGCCCCCTCGCCCCTCTTCTATTTGTGCTAGCGGTGGACGTGCTTCCTCGAATGATCCAAGGCGTATACGATGCTGGATACACTAAAGGATGCACATTAGGCGACCAGCATATCCCCTTGATTCAGTACGCGGACGACACCTTATGCTTTATTGAGGGGGATCAAAGGCACTATTCCGGTATGGCTACCACTGTCCAATTATTCTGCGAGCTATCGGGACTCCGCATTAACGAGTCCAAATCCAAATACGTGCCCTTTGCTCTCTCACCTCGGGAGATCGGGGAGTGCTCTTCCACGTTCGGGGCCACTCTCGGGGTTCTTCCTTTGGAGTACCTGGGCCTATCTCTATCTATAGGCAGGACAAGGATTCGCGACTATCAGCGAGTGGTGGAGAAGGTCGAATCGAGGCTGGCGGGATGGCGCTCGTCAATGCTCTCTCGGGGTGGCCGTTTGGTGCTCATTAAATCGGTCCTCTCGGCTATCCCTATATATTTTCTAGCATCCTGCGGCTTACCTAAAGGGATTCGGATGCGCTTGGACAAACGCTTGAGGGGTTTCTTTTGGGGCAAGAACGGCACGTCTGTTAGGGGGATGCACCTGGTGGCTTGGATGGACGTTACTCGTCCTAAGCGCGATGGTGGACTGGGAGTTCGGCGCATTGATGTCATAAGGGATGCCTTCCTCCTCAAATGGGTGTCGAGACTTGTAGGGCGCGAGAATGGATTCCTGATTCAATGTCTCCGCAGGGCGGCGGGTAATGCATATCTCTCCGTTTTTGACGGTCGATCACATAACCAATCTCCCCTATTTTGGCGCGAGGCCTTTGCGGTTTTCAACCGCAATCGAAGCCTATTCCGTCCATCCCTTGGAAACGGCTCCTCTTTCAAATTTTGGACCATGGACTGGTCTGGTAAGGGCACTCTCATGAACCTGTTCCCAAGACTTTATGCTCTTGCCAGAGACAAAGATGCATCGGTGGAGGCTTATTGGTCCAACGGCTCGTGGTGCCCCATCCTGGTGGACGCTCTCTCTTCTCAGCGGCTGATGGATTTCTCCGCCATGATGTCCTTGCTCGGGGAGGCCCCTACTCCATCGGGGGGGCGTGATCACTTCTCCTGGAATGACGGTTCCTTCACCTCGAGGAAGGCTTATGCTGCTCTCCTTCCCAGCAGCGCTCCTCCGGATGAGCTGCTCCTCAATCACTGCAGGCTTATTTGGGCCCTCAAACTTCCGGAGAGGATTGGCATTTTCTTATGGATTTTGAGGCGGGGCCGTCTTCCTACTCGCGATCGCCTTCTACCGCTCTTCCCGAACATGCCCACTTTGTGTGGGCTGTGCTCCTCCGCGGTCGAATCCATTGATCACCTCTTCCTCCATTGCGATCTCGTGCGGCCACTTTGGGAGGACTCCACATGGCTGAATCGTACGTCGTTGATATCGTTTTGGGAGAGCCTTGCTTCAGCTGAAAGTCGCTCGCGGACGGAGAGGCTGGCAACGGTAGCGAGAATTTGGTGCATATGGCTGGCCAGGAACAAACTCATGTTTGCTGGACAGAGATTTTATTTAGAAAATATTTGTATTGATGCGAACCGCCTGTGTGCGGATTGGTCTATCAGCTAATCTATTTGTATCTGCGGGGTGAATGGTTTCAGGTTGTGACCATTCTCCCCCACGTATTCCCTCCCCTGCTCATCTGTAAGTTCTTTCCCCTCTTTTCTTTCTTTCAATAAATTGGGGCGAACACCTACGGGTGTCTCCCCCTTTTGGAGTGTCAAAAAAAAAAAAACGGTTAGATAATTAGCAACCTAAAACTAGCTTTTTTTCGACACTGTAAGAGTGCCCAATTAGAATGCCATGAACAAACAAACAACGCAATGTACAGATTGGCAGATTCACGCCATTCCGCTCAGTGCAACCGAAACCCTATCTCTATTTCGGCAACATCAAACACAACGACAACCACAGTTCCGAAACCCTAACTAACACCATCAAAATAACACTGGAGATCGAGATGGAGATCGGGAGGGTTGCGAGAGAGAGAGAGATGAATGCGAAGTGATCTGACCTGTGCGGACACGGGAGTCGAGCTCCTTGTACTGTAGTAGCTTCCTGCGGTACTCCGCGGCGACGGTGCGGCGGCGGGCGGCGTCCTCTCCTTCGCCGCTCATTGCGTGATGCGGAAGGTGGGAGGTCTCGACGGGCAGAGCGGACCGCTTTGAGTGGAGAAGGGGGCCGAGCGGCGAAGCTGCGTTTCTTGGGAAGGAAGGCTTTTGGTTTTGGATGGGATGCAAAATAATTTTGGTTTTACATATATACCCTTCCTATAAAACCTATTTAATTACTTATATACCTCCATAATCCTACTATAACCAAGGTTTTAAATATTGTGATATATTGGTTATATATCAGTATCGATATATCGAAATTTATATGAATATCGTTTTTAGATATCGGTCGAGATGGGTTGATATACGTTCATATATTAGTAGGTGTCAATATATTGGTCGATAGGAAGAATCTTTTAATAAAAAATTCCTCACTTGCATCGAGATGGGCGAAATATTGGTCGATTCTGCCCATATCGATTGAGGCATGCTACTGGTGCATTCTTAGATATTCTTCCTTGCTTCTAAGGTATGTTGCTTGAATTTTGCCAAATTTATCAATATATGAGTAGATTTTTTGAGGGTTTTTATTCTCTCTTTTGAGTATTGTGTATTCTTGAGTTCTTTTGGGAAGATTTGGATTGTTTTGTGAGGTATAGGGAGAATATTTTTGGGATTTTTGAATTTTATTATAGAGTCAAGTTGAGTTTTCAAAGGAGAAACCCAGATATCATGTTTAACATTTAGAAAATAAGATTTTAAGTTCCTTTTCATTGTTTAAAGAATGTTAACTTATTAATTCTGATGATTAAACCTTAGATCTATAAGTGAATTTTATGTTTTGTGTCTCATACGTGGTTTCTCTCTAAATTATTCGCCTCAACTCTAAATGTAAGATGTTTTTTTTCTTACACATCGAAACATAGAAATCTAGATACTACGTCAAATACTAAATATTCAAGAATTTATGCATATCAAGAATTTTAAAAATTATAAATATAATAAATCCGAAATTTATAACAAAAATAAATGGCAAATAATCTATTGTTCCCATTGTATCTCTCATGAATGTTTGTTCTCTAATTTCTTCACATGTTACAATAATCAACATCATGAGCTCACACACCGGATCGGGATTTGATGATTTAGATGATCAGAGGGACAATGGGGAGATTGGTTGGAGGTATGCCATCGCTCCTGATGGCAACAAATCCAAACAACAATGCAACTTATGTGGGAAGAGGTTAGAAGGAGGGGGAGAGTTACGGGGATGAAGCATCATCTTGTCGGCAACAACAAGAATGTTTTCAAGTGTACATATTGTTTAAAAGATGTGAGGGACCTGGTGAAAGCTAACTTGGAGGGAAAGAAGGACTAGGATCAAGAGAGTTTAAGAAGGGACGAGCAATTCAAGGAGTTCGTTTTCGAGAAAGAGTTTAATGTTCTCTCTGATTCTGATGGCGATGCCTTTGTCTACCCCGCTGATATTTAGATTTCTATTGAGAGGAGGGTATATGGGAGGGCAACACAAGAATCTCTGTGGAGCGAGTTCGAGAGGTGAGAACTCAGTGGTGCATGAGACAACTTCTACAGTGTCGGTGGTAGTGGGAGTGGTTCTGGAGGTGCACCAGTACCACCACCCACCAAAAAAATACAAGGAGAAGGGAGTGGATCCCTTCTTGATGAGGAGGGTCCATGCAATACAATCCAATTAAGGATCCGAGGCAGAAGACATAAAGGGCATGTTTACAGATGCTTGAGAGAGAGAGTGGGCAAGACCATTAGCAAGCTCTTTTGAGGGAAAGGATTTCTACAAACGTTACTTGACTATGTTGGCAGCATGCCATCGACGAGACCGTTGCCATATGAACAAGAATGAAGGATCCCATATCAAGAAATCGGATCTTCAGATAATGCAATATATCAAACTCAAACCTTTGAAAAAGTTTGGAAGCACTAATATTTAATACCCGATTTGCCACAATCACATCCTAATAATCAAAGTGGGGATTTTCATGCAATCATATCAACTTAACTTCATGGTATGTTGTTGCATTTACGATATATGAATCAACGCACCTATAAACAATTTCAATTCACCCATATAGTTAGACATTTAAATGGGAATGTGCATCTGAGGATCTCTAACAGATTTGGAACGGTGGCTTGTTGCAAGATTGGGGAATATCTTGGGAACGAGACAGGTGAGATTGTGACGTGAAAAATAGAGGATGGGGAACGATGGCTTCGGCGTGTGCGGAGGAAGAGGATCCTCTGCTGTAGAGGGTATTGCAGCAGAGGTGCTGTAAATTCGAATAATTTTTTTGATTTAAATTCTAACATCCAACCTTATAGATTGAATCTTAGGTTAATGCTCTATGTATTCTCCAAATTTCGCTTAAATTCGACATTATTTGCTATTTTATCTTAATGGTCAAACAATCGGTCAAGATCTAAGCAACTTGAACTCCATTTAAAAAAGATATGAATCTTGAAGTATTAAGATAAAATAGCAACTAATATCGGATTTAAGCGAAATTTGAAGATAGGTAGAGAATTAACCTAAGATTCAATCTATAAGGTTGGATTTTAGAATTTAAATCACAAAAAAAAATATTCGGGTTTACAGCACCTCTGTTGCAATACCCTCACAACAGAGGATCCTCTTCCGTGTGCAGAAGGATTGAACTAATATTGTGGAAGGTTGTAGAAAGTTCGATCAGAAATGATGGGATCAAGGGGTGAGCTTGTTGTTTTGGTCGGTTGAGGGTGATTTGGGTGCCGAATCAGAAGCGAATTGGTGATGGCGAAGGATAGTTGAAGTATTACGTAAAAAATGGATCTGCACCATCTGGGATCGATAAACCTCTTGGATCTTATTAACCAAAGAGATATGACTTTGGGCTATGGTCAACTCAACACAAATCAAGAACCTCCAAGTGATTCCAAGAAATCTTTGTATACATTCATTCCATCCCTTAACCTTCTTTTTATGTTTCATTGATATTGAAATCAATCCAATGCACTTCTAAGTTCTAAGAAGCCGAATCGAAAGTGGATTGGTGATGGCGAGGGGCAGTTGAAGTGTTACGCAAAAAATGGATTTGCACCCTCTGGGATCGATAAACCTCTTGGATCTTATTAACCAAATAGATGCAACTTTAGGCTATGGTCAACTCAGCACAAATCAAGACCCCCCCCCCCAGTGATTCCAAGAATTCTTTGTATACATTCATTCCAACCCTCAACCCTCTTTTCAAGTTTCATTGATATTGAAATCAATCGAAGGCACTTCGAAGATGCCGAAGTAGAAGTGGATTGGTGATGACGAGGGGTACTTGAAGTATAACGTAAAAAATGGATCTGTACCCCCTGTGATTGATAAACCTCTCGGATCTTATTAACCAAATAGATACAACTTTGGGCTATGGTTAACTCAGCATACTTCAAGAACCCTCAAGGGATTCCAAGAATTCTTGGTATACATTCATTCCAACTATTAACCCTCTTTTCAAGATTCATTGATATTGAAATCAATCAAACACACTTCTAAATTTTGTTCAACTTTTGGAAGATCATGCATTATGTCAACATATCTCAAATTTTCATATATAAATGTAACTAATGTATCTCCTTCGTAAAGGATTCCCCCATAATGACCATGAACATCTGTTCCTAGGTAGAGCAAAAAAGGTTTAGTGGATCTTATTATTAAATAGTCCGCATGAATAATTCGAACTTGACCAGATTTATGTGTGGTCCGTATTTGAATAAATGTTGTTGGGACTTTGTGGTATAGTTCAACAACTACCCTGATCGAATTATTTGGTCCTACTCATTATCAATGGGATCAGGGATACTTCCAGCAAGAAATATATCAAAGAGATTAGCGTTGGGTTAGCTAAAAATATGAGTTTATCAAAATCTTGGTCCAGAATTCCCAAAAAAATTAGCCTTTTATGATTACATGGGGCATAATACAACAAAAGGTGGATCAATTATCTCGAAATGATGATGGAAGAGAAGACCAACTACATCATTGCGCCAAGGAGAAGATGGCTAGAGTATGGGGAGACACTGACGTAGATGATTGGATGAGCTACACGAAGAAGCAGATCATCAACTTCCTCGCTTACTACGACGGGAAGATGATTTTTTAAAATTTGTTGATGCATCCGCTTACATGAAAGACCACAAGTACCTGTTAGGTTATTGAAGGACATCATCAAGGATGTTGAGAAGGAGAACATTGTCCAGATTATCACGGATAATGGTAACAACTTCAAAAAAGTCGATGAAACAATCATGGCTTCTAGCAGCTATGGCCTTTTTCAACATCGAGCATTGTACATTGCATTTACTTGATCATGAAGCTATTGCATTTATTTGATCATGAAGGACTTAAGAAAGAAGAAGCTAGTGTCAAAAGTGATGGAGCAAGCACGAACAATCACCACCTTCATTTACAAGCATTCGAAAGTACTTGCTTTAATGAGGTGAATGTGCAATGGCAAACTAGTAAGGCATGGCATCACACGCTTTGCAACTAATTTTATAGTGTCGCAAGCCTTCAAAAATATAAAACCGGAGTGAAAAATCACGCGTTGTTAAGGTGAATGGTTCAATACCGAAAACTCGGAAAGGAGAGAGGAAAGTGGAGACATTAATCAATGATCTTCACTTCTGGATGGCATGACACAAGTCACAAAAATAATGGATTCGGATGTATTTGCATTGCCGATCGTGGATGGTGACAATAAGCTGACCATGGAAGTAATCTATGAAGCAATGCGCTGCATGAAATAGAAGGACAAGGAAGTTGTTGGAAAGGACACAAGGCATGGCTGGTCATCATAGATGAATGTTGGCCCAAAGGTTGGTATGTAGTAAAATCTGAAAATTATGCATGCTTGTGTCCAACTTGTTATTTCAATTCCAAGTACCAATACAAGTCGATCTTGGTACAAATGTTGAACTTCTAGCAACCGTTGGTGGAGAAGCTCGTGAGATATGAGAAACACAAACAATATGCATGAATGAGGTATTTTGGACTCACATTTATACGTAGTTTGATAAAATATTCAATTGAAGTTTTATGTGACATTCTATGACTTCAAACAATGTGTAGGTGAAGTTCTTTAAAAGATGCTTTGGGATCATTTGGTAGAATTACCGCAAGTAATGGACATAGTGATACTCTTCCCAGTAAGGATGCAAAAGTCCATTGACTGTGACAAACTATTACTATATTATTATTATTATTATTATTATTATTATTATGGGGAAAAAGTAAGCAACAATGGCAGGTGCAACCAAGTAAATGCACCCGACCATTTTTCATTGATTTTTGTTTTTTTTGGAGGAAACCTGGGATGAAAGAGGGGTTACTTGATTTATTGAGTGGAATATGTGTTTCAAATTTCATGCAAAACAAACATTCCTAACATGTCCATCTAGAAGGGGCTAATTTCAGTAATTCTAAGACCATTAAAATTTGATAGTCTTGATGGATATGATAGAAGCGTCGCAATAAATTGAACTTGGCATAACCATGGTGAGATATGGTGATCTAAATCTCCCTAAGTTTGATTTCAAAAAAAATAAAAAAAAACCAATGGAAAAAATGGTTGGGTGTAGCTAGTTGGCTACATTCACCGGTGCAGCTTCCCGAGCCTCTATTATTATTATTGATTTATCTCCTTCGGATTTTCCGCAGCTGAATGGTGGTTATTGTATAGGATTGGAGCTCCCAACCTACGAAAGGTGGCAGCAAAAGTATGAGTTTTTATAAGTTGTGCTCCTTTGAGATATTGCAGTATCACCTATACCTGTTCTTTTTTAAAATATCAATCGTGCCCCTTACTTTTTCCACAATGATCACATGTAGTTAGTTGTCCTTAATCTCTATCCCAATTAAACATTAACTTTGGATATACAAGGGTAATTAGATAAAAAAGGGTAGAAATATCTTTTTCTTCCTCATTTCTTCTTCTTATTCTTTTCACTTTTCCTTCGTCTTTCCCTGTAGCCATTCCTCCTCCTCCGCTGCCCCTCCCCCTCTAGGCCCTCCTCCTCCACCCTTCCCCCTCCAGACCACCTCTTCCCGACTCACCTCCTCCCATCTTCCTTCCTCCTCCTCCCCTCCAACCCACTTCCCCCATCTCCACCCCGTTCCTCCTCCGACCCACTTCCCCCATTCACGTCAAGGATGCCCTCCCCTATGTGCCCTACACGTCCTCCCCATCCCGCTACTTGTTCAAGGAGGATAGCTGCGTTGTGTGCCTCTACGTGTTCGAGGACGTGGATGATGTGCGCAACCTCCGAGAGTGTTGCCACACGTTCCACCACCGTTGCCTCGACCCCTGGGCCAAACTCGACCACCGCACTTGCTCGCTCTGCCATGTGCCACTCCTTACCAGTGAGGAGGCAGAGATGGAGGATGAGCTCCTGGATGTTGGGTTCAACAAGTACGAGCTCCCCAACTACTCTTTGGAGGTGGACTTTGACTAGCATTTGATCGACCATCAGGCACTGCCCCTTTGATTCTTGAACGCCGGCGAGCTGCTCCTCGCTGTGCAGATGAGATTGGGAGAGATGATCTGAAGGCTTTTTTCGTTCGAAGTGAATCGATTTTTGTGCATAGGGATTGGCGATCCGAAGGTGGTCGGAGAGGTTTGGCAGAAGGAGGAGGGAGGAGATAGGGAGATTTGTTCTTTTTTTGGTAACTATTGGTGTTCTTGCTCTGTTTTTTTAAGCGGAGGAAACACACTCAAATGTGCGAGGTGACAAAATTTTGTGCATTGACAAGGATGATGAAGGAGGAAGCTAGAGGGAGTGGGGCAGAGAAGATGGGGGGGGGGGGGGTATTTGGACAGTTATACCCTTCCAAACCTCACCATGGTTTGAAAAAAATGATGGTTAAGTTCAACTCATTGATAGATAAAGTAACGAAGGGACACAAGTGATAGAACGACAAGAAGTCGGAGGCACAACTGATGTTCCAAAAAAGGAAGAGCGTAATTGATATTGCAATATCTCAGAGGGGCACAACTGATAAAAATCCCAAAAGTATTGTCTCAAACGACATCTATTAGGGGTTGTGAGAGAGATCTGAGTAATTCAATCTCATTCATCCAAAAGATGGAATAGGTTGGGAGAACAAAAGCTCCACGATCTCGTCTACGTAGACTATAACTTACGGTTAAAGATGAAACATGCAAGAGAGGAGCGTGATAGAGATGACTGCATAGAATCCATCGATCTTGCATGTATTTTGAAAATGCACGATGACGATGAAGATGTTCTTCAAAAATGGATGGATTCTAATGGTGTTCCAGTGCTCGGTCAACCAAAAGGATGGTCAAATCAGAACATAAGTTACCAAATGGGAGCACATGTTAACAACTACATGCTAAGATCCGTTGGATGATGGACCCTCTTGGAAGTTCTAAGTAAATCTCCCAAGGGTTTCATTCCAAAAAATAAAAAAAGGAATAAGGGTGGGTGCATGCTCTTATATGCTCCTAGGGAGCATGCTCCTCTAACCCACCCATATGCAATGTCTACTTTAATACACATTTATTCAGATACATAATGCATACATAGTATATTTATCTTATAGTACAATTATTTTTTTTGCATATACAACATCAAATCTTATTCATACACACAAATAATTTAACTATATGTTTGGCTTTATAAAAAGAATAACTATATTTGTTGGAGTATATTGTATTATGCATCACTCAAGGTTAGAAGGGTAAACGAATATCTCCAGGATCCCTTTATCGCATATATTTTTTAGTCCCACATCGACTATTTGCGTGATATGGAGACTCAGTGAGGGCTAATAAGAAGTCCTACACCTCTTGCAACCGTCGAGAAAGTGCAATGCATACATCAACCCTTTAAGGCATTCTCCCATGGTTTCATCTCGCTCCTTAGGGAGTAGTGTTCCATGTAAAAATCTCTGTGTTCCAAGTTTATCTTCCTGTAGTTTAAGCTCTGTTTATCAATTTTCTTCTGTATTCTTTATTTTCTAACATGGTATTAGATCGGGTCAATTCTCAAGGATTTTTATGTTCTTTATATTTGTGTTCGAGAATCGAGATACAATTATAGATTTTCTATTGAAACCCTAATTTTAAGATATATTTTTAGGAAAAAAACTTCATGTGGCGGCACCCATCTCCCTCCAGATGGCATTGCATCTCCGAGCAATCACAAGTCACCCGCAAGTCCTAGGCCTGGAGCAACGAAAAAAATTGGAAAAAAATTATGCGCTATGGCGCAACGTACGAGTCCTCGTAGCTCCAACCACATATGGTGGCACGTCATTCTCCGGCTCGCGTTACACCAACTTTGGCGGCGCTCCTTCATCTCTCCTACTGCATCTTCAAAGGCGAGACTACAAGCGGCGACCCCCCTTCGATGAAGAAGCCCATCAGTGACGTCCACACAAGATCAGCGACCCCCATCCATGAGCATCCATAAGTGAGAGCAGCCCTCCCTGGAGATCGGACTTCCAGGAGCCTATGGCTGTGATTCCTAGCACCTCGATGCCATTATTTTCTCTCGCAAGCGACGACAAACACACACATCGGGCTGTTAGTTATACCAAAGATAGTGACCGAGTAGTCATTAGACTCGGTAAATCCCGCACTAATCGGGGCGGTTAGTGAGAAAATAAGGGATGGGTGGTTAGGGTTTAGGGCATACGGGCGCGTGCATGGGCCTATAAATAAGAACGGCGCGCTGACGGAAGCCCTCATCCCCGCCTACTCACCTCTCCTCTCCCCATTCATTTTTCTTACACTGGTATCAGAGCGCGCTGACGATCCGAACGCTACTGCTGCCCCGTCGATCCGCCACTGGGGATTCCTCGATCCGTCGCTGCACCATTTAGATCTGTCGCTACATCAACCCCTGAGAACCAAAAACATTTCTCGTGCGGTGGTCCCTTGCGAATAGGGTTTGGAGTTCCTATGTTTTTGGTAAGCTTTAATTTTTCTAGCTTTTTAGCTGTAGCGCAGTCGTTGTTTTTTTATATACTCTTTACTTTATTGTTTTCGCTCACAAGTACATCTTTTTTTAAAAGTTGCAGATGGTTGTCTAAATTAAATCCGTTTATCCATTTGCTCAATAAAATATTAGAAAGAAGTTTTTATGTCACTGTTCCTGATTGTTGTTTTTGTCTTTCTCTGCAAATGGTGTGTGATTTATTTATGTTTTTTAGCCCTTCGCAACTTTACGTTAAAGTAATCAGACGTCTGACCCCTCCTTTTACTTTTTGTCAGTCTTTTGTATACGTTGATATTACAACTCTACCGTTTTTTTTAAAAAACTACAACCATAAAAGTTTTTTTATTACAAGATATGTTTGTTTATGTGTTGTACCTTTAATTAAAGGTGTTCATTTTTTAAAGGAATGGAGGAAAAATCAAACTTATACATTTTTTGTACCATTTAAAATCGGGGTTTCTTTTGAAGACTTATTTATTTATTTATTTTGTATCATTATTATCTGTTCTATCTTCTGAAAACAAGAGTTTTTTTTCTCTCATATAGAATATACTACACAAATTCTTTAAAAAACTGGTTGTTTTTGGTTAACCGTAGCTCTCATTTTTTTGTTTGTTGCAGATCCTTCTTTGTTTGTCTTGATATCAAGTTTTTTCTTTTGCCACTCAGACTTGCTAAAAATTTTTTTTGCTTCTATTCTGTTGCATTGATTATTAGTACTCATTCTCTTTAAAAGGGATTTATATTATCATCTTTTGCATAATCTCTTGGCCTATTAATATCATAACTAGTTTTTCCTTTGTCATTCTTATTTTTTTATCAAAGTTTTTTAAACTTGATTAATTTATCTTGTCTTAAACTACTCTAAAATAACAACGCAATCTTATACTGCTTATACTTCTTTTTAGAGAACAAATTTAGATGGCAACCAAACTTATTGCATATGAATTGGTTAAGATAGAAAAGCTGAATGGTGTCAACTATGACATGTGGAGTCGGAAAATTTTGTATCGTCTGATGCATGACAATCTAGATAGTATTATAGACACCCCTCCTCCGGAACTCTCCAAAGAAGCCACTAATGCTGAGAAAGCTGTCCACAAGAAATTGTTTGAGCAGTGGGAGAAAACATATAAGAAAGCTCGTAGTTTCATCCTCATACATATGGATGATGATTTGATTATGGTTTTTGAAGCCCATAAATCGACGTACGAGTTATGCAGAGCAATCAAGGGGAAGTATGACTCCAAAACGGAGGTGAACGTGCAGTTCCTGTTGCACAAATATAACACGTACAACATGAAGGAATCCGATAGTGTTATTGAACACGTCAATCGGATGATAGTGATGGCAAAAGATCTGACGACAGCAGGAACCACTATTCCTGAGAATTTGCAGGTGGCAACTATATTGAATAGTCTGACATCTTCATTCGATATGGCTGCCACCACCTTGCGGCTAAATGGAGCCATAAAAAGTGTGACTGATTTGCCCGCTCAACTTGCAATTGAGCAGGACTTAACTGATAGGACGAAGAAGACCGATGTCTTTGAAGTTGAACAAGAAGAGGCGCATGCTGTTCATCACAAGAAATATATGGGTCCCACAAAAACAAAATTCAAGGGAAACCAACAACAACGTGGAAAAGGACTACGAGGATCGTGCTATTCTTGCGGAAAATTTGGCCATTTCAAGGCCAACTGTCCCAATAAAGGGGTGAAATCGGGCCCGGCTAAGGTCCCAGAAAATAAGGGCAAGAAGTACGAATTTGTTGGTGTGGTTGAGTGTAACTCTGCCACGACCGACTGTGAAGGCTGGTGGGTGGACTATGGTGCCACCTGACATATAGCGAAGACCAAAGAGGGACTCGTGTACTTCAAAGAGCTAAAAAAGGGAGAGCAGAGGATCTACATGGGCAATAACACCTACCTGGATTTGGAAGGTGTTGGAACTTATATGTTGGATCTTGGGGAGAGTGTGATGATCCTTTAAGATGTATTCTATGCTCCAGGGATCCGAAGGAATCTGATTTCAGTAGCAGCTCTCCTGAAGAAGAATCTGGAAGTTAGATTCTATAATAATCGTGTCTCTATAGGTCGAGATAGAAAAGTCTTTGCAGTAGGCAAATTTGTGCCTGAGCATGACTTATTTTGTATCCTTGTTTTTGCTGAATCAATAAAGGGTGATTTAAATTATTCCTTGTGTTTATTGTCTGACTTTGATTTATGGCATATGAGACCAGGACACTCAGGAAATAATAAAATGAATCAAATAATAAAGTTAGATCTATTGCCTAATACAACAGGAGCAAGAACATTGCCCTGCGAGCATTGTTTGACCGGAAAAATGACCAGGAAACCCTTTTCTAGCGGTCAAAGATCAAAGGAATTGCTAAAGTTGATTCATTCAGATATTTGTGGTCCCCTAAGTACCAAAATATATGGAAATAAGGAATATTTTATTACCTTTATTGATGATTATTAGAGGTTTACCTTTGTATATCTCTTGGAAAGAAAAGCCGAAGCTTTTGAATGCTTTAAGAGATATAAGGCTGAGGTAGAAACTAATTGGGTAGATCGATCAAAGTACTTAGGACGGATAGAGGTGGGGAATTTAACTCGAGAGAGTTTAATGACTTTTGCATTCATGCAGGCATTGTTCGACATACAACAATGCCATATGTGCCACAACAAAATGGAGTGGCAGAGAGGAAAAATCGAACATTGATGAATGCAGTTAGGTGCATGCTCTCACATTCGAGACTCCCAAAGAATTTGTGGGGGAAGCGGTATTGACTGCAAATTATATACAAAATAGAATTCCCACAAAATCCATTGAATCCACACCATATGAGATATGGAATGGAAGAAAGCCACAGTTAGATCATCTTCTTAGATGGGGATGTGAAGCACATGTCTTAGTCCCTTATCAGCTTAGAGATAAGCTTGATTTCAAGACAATAAAGTGCATTTTTATTGGTTATTCAGAGAAATCTAAAGGATATAGGTTTCTACATCAAGAAAGAGGTCTGATTGAGAGTTGTGATGCTACCTTTCTCGAGAATAAAGAGGATAAGGAAATGGAATCTAAGGATTTGGAACCTCTAGTTGATTTGTATGATAATGATTCTGACTCGGAAACAGACATATTAGGAAGGGAATTTCTTCCTGATGTAGAAGATGAACCTGTGAATATCGATATTCCTTTGGAGGTTGTGGGTGAGCCTAGTCAACCCACTGGTTTAGCTGGAAACAAAAGACCCAGAACGCAACCTGCATGGATGGACGGCTACCATCTGTATTCTTGCGAGGTTTCGTGTTTTGCTATTGATGAGGACATTGTGGATTGTACGGATACAACGTCCTTTGATGAAGCGATGGCTTCATCTGAGTCAGAATCATGGATGACCGCCATGAAGGATGAACTTGACTCGATAGACAAAAATGGTGTTTGGGAACTATGTGACTTACTGGTAGCCAGGAAATCCATATGATGTAAGTGGGCCTTTAAGAAAAAGTACCGAGCAGACGGTACAGTTGATAAATACAAAGCAAGGTTAGTTGCTAAAGGTTATACTCAGAAAGCGGGAATTGATTTCCAGGAAACATATTCTCCGTTGCTAAATTTGCATCAATTAGGATGATTTTAGCATTGGTCGCGTATATGGATTTGGAACTATTTCAAATGGATGTCAAAACTGCTTTTCTCAATGGAGAATTGAGAGAAGACATATACATGCGACAACCTGATGGTTTTCAGGTAATTGGTAATGAGAATATGATTTATAAATTGAAAAAGTCTCTATATGGATTGAAACAGTCCTCGGACAATGGTATCTCAAATTTCATGATACAATTATTCAATTGGATTTTCTGGCAAATAGATTGGATAATTGTGTATATGTCATGCATAGTGCTAGAAAGTTTATGATTTTGTCATTATATGTAGATGACATCTTGCTTGCAGGAAATGACATTGAGATGTTAAATGATATAAAGAACAAATTAAGTTCTGAATTTGAGATGAAGGACATGGGAGAGGCATCCTATATTCTTGGAATCCAGATCAGTAGAGACAGAAGCTCAAGAAAATTGAGTTTAGATCAAGAGAAGTATTTGCATACGGTATTGAAGAGGTTTGGAATGCAGAACAGTACTCCAGCCCCTACTCCACTTGTGATAGGAAAAAGGCTTAGTAAAAGTCAATGTCCAGGAAAGGGACAAAAACCACTTGATGTTCATATGCACAAGCAGTGGGTAGTTTAATGTATGCAATGTTATGTACAAGACCTGATTTGGCTTATCCAGTAAGCGTAAAAGTAGATATCAAAGTAATCCCGGACATGCTCATTGGTAAGCAATTAAGAGGATTCTTCGATATCTAAAAGGTACTGTACAACTAAAATTGGTTTATCAAGCTGAATCACTTAAAATTATGGGATACCCCAATGCTGATTTCGGAGGGGATATTGATGATAGGAAATCCACATCAGGTTACCTTTTGTGTTTGGTGGTGCAGCTATTTCTTGGGGAAGAAAGAAACAAAGTTGTGTATCAAGACATACTTAAGAAGCTGAATATATTACATGCAGCATGGCTACCACTCATGCTGTTTGGATTAGACATTTTCTTGAAAACTTGGGCCTCGAATTGATCAAAGGACCAGTTGAAATATATTGTGATAATCAAGCCGTTATAAGCTTGATTAATAGTGGGGCAAATAGTTCAAGAGAAAAACACATTGAAATCCAATATCATTATATTCAGGACATAACAACCAAACAAGAGTTTAAGGTAACATATATTCCCACGAGTGATATGTTAGCTGATTCTTTTACAAAAGGAATTCCAGCAAGTACATATATTAAACACGTTAGTTTAATGGGACTCAGGAATATATGAGTCAAGCTGAAGGTATTCAAGAAAATTGAAGCCTTGAGAATTAACATCAATAGAATATAGGCACCCCGCGAATAGTGGGAGTGTGGTATGACCACATCGATCAAGTGGGAGATGTTAGTTATACCAAAGATAGTGACCGAGTAGTCATTAGACTCGGTAAATCCCGCACTAATCGAGGCAGTTAGTGAGAAAATAAGGGATGTGAGGTTAGGATTTAGGGCGTACGGGTGCGTGCATGGACCTATAAATAAGAACGGCGCGCTGACGTAAGTCCTCATCGCGGCCTACTCACCTCTACTCTCCCCCATTCGTTTTCTTACACGGGCTCCAAGCGGTGCCGCTGCTACACCTCCAGGCGATGCTCCATGCTCCAGCTCCCGCCTCCTCTCCAAGTCCCAAGGTGACAGGCGGGGCCCTCATGTCTATGCTAGGTGCTCCTTGTAGGTAGTGTCGCCCCATCCGTGGTGCTCCTCACAGGCGACGTCACCCCCATCCTCCTCGGTCTTCCTCCCCGATCTGTGGGCGGCAACCCCAATCGGGGCTTCTTGATGCAAGGGATTCTCGTGAGGAGAACTTTAAATAAGGTTTGCCCCAATGGGCCGCTTTTTTAAAAATAATCTTTTTTGGGCCAAATGAGATGGCAACAAATGTTAAAAAAAGGAAAAAATGAGAGAGAGGATCAAGTGGGCCAACAATTTAAAATGAAAACAAAAAAAGAGAGATATTTTAAAAGTTGTACTTACAAAAAAATCATACATGATAAAAAATGAGTCGGTTATCAATAATAAAACTGTAAAAAAATGAACGCCTAACATGGCAAAAAATGATTTGAAATGCTAAAAAAATGAAATGAGGACCAACTTATTCGTTTCATGTTTTCCCAATTTTTTTGTCTTCTCCCAACTTTGTCGATGTCATTATGTTCCGATAAGTATGGGAGAAAGTGAGTGTATTGTGTAGAGTCACATGTCTGTTCCATATTCCATATTCAGACGTCAGATTCCAGACCATGTGTCGGTGTCATTATGTTCCCACAATTGTTTTCTGAGTATGCAGTTCGATGTACACATGTATGCCATCATTTGTGTAGTCCGCATCTTTTCTGGTCGGCTAAGAGTTTTCATGAGTTCCATAAGAACTCCATAGTAGAGATCCCATTCCCTATGCCATGTGGACTAGGGTTTTCATGTGGTTTCATAGGGACTCCATAGTAGAAATTCCATTCTCTGAGCCAGTATGGGAGAGGCCCATTTATCCGATGAGGAGACTTTTTCAGACTCCATTCTCCAACGACCATAGACTCCGACGAGGATGTCTCCACAACTTTTTCAGTTCGTCCCTTTCAGAGATGGACCAGTTGTCCATATGATCCAGTCTTGTACATATGGTTGGCCAAAGTTCTCCAAGTGGAGACTCATTTAGTTTCAGTGGCTCTGACATGCGCAGTTCAGAGCACACCAGTTTGACTCACAATCCAGCCCAATATTCTTCCTCAACTGCACGACATGAGAAGCAATGTCCTCGACAATAACCAACAGTTGTGCATGTGGAGTTGATATTGTCTGCAGTGTCTTGTATTTGTGAGTTTGAGTGATTTCTTTCTGCTTGTCCAAGCTGAGCATTGCATGCCCCAGCTTGAGGGAAAGTGTTGGAGTATATTGTGTTATGCGTCGCTCATGGTTAGATGGGTAAATAAATACCTCCATGATCCATTTACCACATTCAGTCATTTAGTCCCACATCGAGTGTCTGTGGGATGTGGAGACTCGGTGCGGGCTATATAAGAAACGCAACACCTCCTGTAACGGTTGAGAAAGTGCAATGCATACATTAGCTCTTTGAGGCGTTCTCCCGTGATTTCATCCCATTCCATAAGGAGTAAGGTTTCACGTAAAAATCTCCATGTTCCAAGTTTATCTTTATGTAGTTTAAGCCGTGTTTATCAATTTGCTTGTGCATTCTTTATTTTCTAACAATATTCAAAATCCATTCTCCGCAATAAATGATTTGAGTTGGTTATTACTTTGGTTGGGTAATGATGGGTTTTTAGTTCAGATCCTACAAACATTATTTTTTAATGAAATTAAATTTGAATAATAGTTCAATTTTGGGCAAACTTAGTTAAGTCGGTTCTTAGATAATCAATTAAACAGGTGGTTAGACTATGGACTTTACTATTTGAACCAAATTCGATCAAAATCAGAGATAACCAGGCCCATCAATATTCAATTAACCAATCGAATTGGTCATATCGGTCAATCCAGTCCGATTTCAATAATAATAAAAGGTATCCCTGTAAACATTCTGTGCGCAACTTACTACTTGAAACAATACATGTCTATTGAAAACCAATTTTCTATGCGTAAGTTACTCAGAATCATGGAAGGCTATATCACGATATCTCGACATATGACGGATATATTATCGATATGGTCGATTCGACATTGGAAGGTCATTTTGTTCACGAAATCGATTCAATATCGTCCATATATCTATGATATATCATATCAATACATTACCGATATCTTCCATGCTAGAATTACCTGGACAAAACTTGCATTCTAAATCGTAATAGTTAATCACACTACCTCTTTTTATATTCATACTATGTTGGCATTCTTATTCCCAACACCAACTACATTCAACCTGTACAGCTGTTGTACACATACTTCGTAGGAGATAATGTACAAAGCAAAAATAATTTGTATACTACAAGGTCATGTCATGCTCGTCTACAGAATATATAATACTCAAATTTTTAATGTAAGTCGAATCAGGTAATTTTTCATCAAAAAAATGACTACTTTCGTTGTAAAACAACATTTTTTAAAATCAATCTTAAAATATCAACTATAAATCACGCCTTTAAATTATCATGGAGATAATTCTATATTTATCCAGAAGGTTGATATATTTTGAAAATTGATGAGGATATTTGAATCAGTTAGAAATGAGACAATGTTAGAATTTTACTTGAAATTAATGTAAAAAAATACATTTATGATCCTAAACCCTAAATCATCACCCAAAAAAAACAAATCTTTTCCTTCAGCTCATATTAAATAATCATCAGTAGAAACTTTATTCTTATTCGAAACTTTGCAAAGATCCTCTTGAAAGAATGTTTCGACAATTAAAATATCCCCACAAATAAGTAACTTCAATGTGAATAGTACAGAATAATACTCCCTTTTTTGGAGATGAAACTATTAATGCATATCCATACCTATGGAATATAAAAGGATATTCTCATATAAAAAAGCTATTTATTACATCCATCTTTGACACTTAATTACGTTTGATTGAGTTTCCGTTAGTTGACCAAGCAATCTCCAATTCCATTATGAACAACTAACATCTAACATAATTAGATGAGAAGTAGGTCAGTGTAATTTATGTGTTGGAAACCTTCTTGTGCACCTTTTTACAATGAACCTGGTAATTTTTTCTGAGAAAAGTGGTAAATTTACCACAACTAAAGTTATTTTAAGATATTAAATGTTGACCTTTGTTGATGTATTTTTACGCCCTTTAAGAGGACTTTCTGTATCAAGATATTCATTGCACAATGTAGTGATTTAGCCATCCAACTCGAACCGTTTGAAGAAGATTTGTAAAGTAATATTTCCTTTTCTGTCATGAGAACCCCATCTTTATAAAGAGTGTTCCTTCTTAATTCGATCAGGTGATCATCGAACTAGACAGTAAGACGAAGCACCGGGTCAACTTGTCCATTTCCGCATAATTTCGGGTTTGATCGATCAAAACTTCTAATTCAATGGTCGCAGTTTCCCTGTTATGCATACATAAAATCAGACAGTTAAAATTATTAGATCAGAAGACATGGATGCAGCAAAAGGAAGAGGCACTGGAACAAACACACAATGATAACCTTCTTTCAACTTCAGATTATGTTAGTGCGGGGAATAATATCAAATATGCTTTATATGAAATCTCATTATCACACACACCGCTTATAATGAAATGCATCACACCTGATCACCAGCACAAGGCCATCTTCCATGAGTCTTCCCAGTACAAACGCCGTCTGCTTTGGCGAGATAATAGTAGGAAGGATACTTCATTGTCTGTTGGCGAGGATCTTCACGATAATAAGATAAATTGCATTGAAGAACGATATAGATCTGTAATCTTCCACCCTGACCGGAACGTCCTTCTTAGGCAACAGAAAGAGCAAGGCCATCTCTTCACCAGACCTGCATAAGTGCGGTTGGAAAAACAAACTCTCGTTATCTTGGGAAAAGCGGAAAATACGCCTTCGGGCATTTTCCGCCTCTTTCTTTGCAGAGAAAGTAGGATTTGAAACCTGGTGGATGGGTGGAATGCCAACTGCTCAACACAGTATATGCTACTTTGTGCATGAAAGGGAAAGAGAAGAGATCATGCACCACAAATTGAATGAACATGACAAAATATTTGGTTAAAGTATATGGAACTATCATGAATATTCATAGCAACAACACTTAAGGCGGTCTATTCGCCCGCTAATGAACATTCGAGCTGGCAGAGTGTCACCAGACAGATGCAGATTTGCCAACCACATATGGATATCTGTCTCCTTCCAACAGCCTTGTTAAGTGCACATAGCCTTCTCCAACAATTCCTGCAATTCGCCACTCTTGAATGCTTCTGAGGAGATTTTTCCCCCACATTTAGACAACAGAGATAGATAATCAGTGAACACAGACATAGTAAGATATACAAAAGTCCATTTTAAATGAAATGCCATAATAAGAGCTGCAAAAACAGTTGCAATATGGAAAAAAAGATGCATCAAAGAATTTGGTGTTGATTACTACGACTCTTGTGAAGCGTCAAGCCCCGGATGAGCCGGTAGCAATGAATGTTTTTGCACTTGTTCATTTCATATCTGAAGTAAAACATTTTACTGTTTGCATAATTGAGCGGATCCCTCTATCGGCCACTTTGGATATCATATAGTGAATGATTTAAAGAGTTAGATCAGATAAACTGATGCGCAGTTGATGATCTAAAGAGTTAGATCAGGGCATAACTAACATCATATCCAACGATGAGAATTCCAGTTTAAGAAGAGATGACAATTTTCTACGTAAAATGGCATTGACTGATAATATTGATGCATATCTTCTGCATATAAAAGAGAATCAGTGTTGTCGAATTAATCAAGTTAAAGAGTTAATGTGACAAGATTGAGATAGATGAATTCCCATAATGGGCGATCATCCTTTAACCGAAAACATATACACACACACGTACATACAACTGCCTTCTCAATAGATTAGAGAAAACTTAATCGTTCCAGTTTTTTTTATTGATTGCTATAATTTAATCTTTTTTGGTCTATTAATTAATGGAGATTGTGGGGGCTATGCTAATACTGTAGAACGGCCTGTGACTAAGTGGTCAAGAACCGTTCGCCGCCCGATACGGCCGTTTCGGGGGGCGGCAGTTGCGGCATGGCCGAGTCTTAAGGAGGCCATAACAGAAGGGCGTGGGGGAAGGGGGCGGACTAAGCGAGGGCATTCACGCCTATATAAAGACCTCCGCGAGGAGGAGAAGAGTCATCAGCTCGAAAGCCTCGCCGTTGGGAGCCCCCTCCCCAAACCTCTCTCTCTCGATCCCATTCTCTCTCGCAGCTAAAGGAGGAAGGCATACCTCGAAGAAATCCTTGACTGGTATCAGAGCGCGGTTATCTTCACCGACAAGCCCCTCCGACGTCGCCGCCGCTAGACGCATCTTCGCGTCGACCACCGGCATCATCAAGAGAGAGATCAACAAAAGATCCAATATGACAAGCAAGACAATTGCCACTGAGGTGGGAAAAATCGAGTACCTTAACGGTACTAATTATGAATTATGGAGTAGGAAGATCTACTATGGCCTGTTGCACGATAGCATACACACCATTATAGATAAACCTGGCCCAATCTTATCTGAGAATCCAACTGTGGATGAAATTAGGTCCCGCAAACAGTGGGAGAAAATAGATAATAGGGCTAGGAGCTTTATGCTGACCCACATGGATCTGAACTTGATTCGGGTCTTCGAAACCTGCGAATCATCTTACAAGCTCTGGACCGCGGTTAAGGACAAATACCACTCCAAATCGGAGGTGAGCATCCAGCTTCTTCTACACAAGTACAACTCGTGTAGAATGAAGGAATCTGAAAGCGTCCTTGAGCACGTGAATAAGATGATCGTGATGGCCAAGGATCTTGCGGCTGCTGATTGCGCGATTCCGGAGAGGATGCAGATTGCAACCATATTAGGAAGTCTCCCTCCGTCATTTGACATGGTTGCCACATCTCTGAGGATGAACGGCAACATTAAGTCTGTGACGGACCTACCTGCACAGCTGGCAATTGAGCAGGACCTCTCTAAACAAAGATCGAAAGCCGAGATCTTTGAGGTTGAGGAGGAAGAAGAAGCGAATGCCGTGCACGCGAAGAAAAGGTTAGCTCCCTCCAAGGCGAATTTTAAGGGCAAGAGTGGGAAAAACCCACGTGGCTCTTGCTATGGTTGCGGCAAATATGGCCATTTCAAGGTCAATTGCCCAAACAAGAAAAAGCCAGGAAATTCTAAAATGCCTGAAAACAAAGGCAAGAAAAAAATAGAATTCGCGGCTGTCGTGGAATGCAACTCTGTCATCACGGATAGTGATGGATGGTGGATCGATTCTGGAGCAACCAGACACATCGTCAAGACGAAGGAAGGCCTGGTCGACTTCAAGGAGCTGAGTAAAGGCGAACAGAGGATCTTCATGGGGAACAACACCTACCTGGACGTGGAAGGTGTTGGGACTTATAGACTTGACCTTGGGGATAGCATTATGGTACTGAATGATGTACTGTATGCACTAGGGATACGTCGGAACCTGATCTCTGTCCCAGTGCTGCTCAAGAAAGACTTTGAAGTTAGGTTTTATAATAAGCGTGTATCTATAGGCAAGAATAAGAAGGTCTATGCGATGGGAAAGTTTGTACCCGAGCATGACCTGTTCTGTCTTCCTGTAATAAATTATAGTGAATCTATGAATGTTTCTTCTGATTATTCCTGTGTTATTTGTCTGATTATAACTTGTGGCACATGCGACTGGGTCATCCAGGATATTCTAAGATGGATCAAATGATTAAGGCAAATTTGTTGCCTAAGATCACGGGTGCAAGGACATTGCCCTGCGAACACTGTCTGACCGGTAAAATGACGAGAAAACCCTTCTCAACCGGAATTCGGTCAACGGAGTTACTAGGTTTGATCCATTCAGACATATGTGGATCACTGAACGTCAGCACACAGAAATAAGGAATATTTTATAACATTCATTGATGACTATTCGAAGTTCTCCTATGTCTATCTCTTAGGAAGAAAGTCAAAGGAACTTGAAACATTTAAGAGATATAAGACAGAAGTGGAGACAAGATTGGGAAAACCAATCAAGACTCTTAGGACAGATAGAGGTGGGGAATATACCTCAAAAGAGTTTGAGGATTACTGTATTCAGGCAGGCATTCGTAGGCAGACTACAATGCCCTATACACCACAACAGAATGGTGTAGCAAAAAGAAAGAATCGAACTTTGATGAATGCAGTAAGGTGTATGCTTTCACATTCAGGACTCTCCAAGAAATTCTGGGGAGAGGCAGTGTTGACTGCGAACTATATACAGAACAGGATTCCCACCAAGTCCGTAGAATCAACGCCATATGAAATATGGAATGGCAGAAAACCCGAGTTGGGCCATCTCCGGAAATGAGGATGTGTAGCACATGTTCTAGTACCGAGTCAGCTTAGAGATAAGCTAGACTTGAGGACATTAAAGTGCAAATTTATTGGATATAGTGAACATTCTAAAGGATATAGGTTCTTCCATGAAATCAAAGGTCTAATCGAAAGTCGTGATGCAACTTTTCTTGAAATTCATCAAGAAAATGAGCATGAAGTAGAGGAATCAGATCCTCTGACTGTCTTACAAGACAATGAAGACGACTTGAGCATTAGACAAGACCTTGAGGATGATATCGATCATCCAAATGTAGAGAATGAACCTATGGAACATAATGATCCTTTAGAGGAAGTGGGTGGACCCACACAACCCACGAGTATAATCGGCAATAAGAGACCCAGAACACGACCCACATGGATGGAAGATTACCATTTCTATGGATGCGAGGCGTCGTGCTACACCGTGGATGAGGATGTCGCGGATTGTACAGATCCCATATCCTTTAATGAAGCTATGGCTTCATCTGAGTCGGAATCATGGTCGGCCGCCATGAGAGATGAGTTGGACTCAATCAAGCGAAACGGTGTTTGGGAATTATGTGATTTGCCAGAAGGTAGACAATCCATAGGATGTAAGTGAGTATTTAAGAAAAAGTATCGAGTTGACGGTACTGTTGACAAATACAAAGCCAGATTAATTGCCAAGGATTATACTCAGCAAACTGGAATAGATTTCCAGGAAACCTACTCTCCAGTGGCTAAGTTTGCATCGATTCGGGTGATCTTAGCCATAGTCGCGTATATGGATTTGGAATTATTCCAAATGGATGTGAAGACGACCTTCCTTAATGGAGAATTAAAGGAGGAGATTTATATGCGACAACTTGAAGGATCTCAGGTTGAAGGTCAAGAGAAAAAGGTTTACAAGCTAAGAAAGTCATTATATGGCTTAAAGCAATCTTCACGGCAGTGGTATCTCAAATTTCATGAGAAAGTTATTCAATTTGGTTTTGTTTCAAATAAGTTGGATAATTGTGTGTATGTCATGAAGAGTGGGAGTAGGTTCGCAATCATGTCATTGTATGTAGATGACATTCTGCTCGCAGGTAATGACATACAAATGCTCAATGAAATCAAACAGAAATTGAGCAATGAATTTGAGATGAAGGACATGGGCGAAACATCCTATGTTCTTGGAATTCAAATAACAAGAGACAGGGACTCAAGGACATTGAGCCTTAGTCAGGAAAGATATTTGCATACTGTATTAAGGATATTTGGAATGCAGAACAACACTCCAGCTCCAACACCACTTGTGATGGGAAAGAGACTCAGTAAGAGTCAGTGTCCCGAAAAGGGGCAGAAACCTTTAGATGTACCGTATGCACAAGCGGTAGAAAGTCTAATGTATGCAATGATGTGTACTCGACCTGATTTAACTTATCCAGTAAGCTTAGTCAGTAGATATCAAAGCAATCCTGGTCCAGCACATTGGGAAGCTGTAAAGAGGATTCTTCGATATCTGAAAGGAACAGTACATCTGAAACTTGTCTATCAAGCAGAATCGCTTGAAGTGGTAGGATACTCCGATGTCGATTTCGGAGGGGATGTGGATGATAGAAAATCCACATCAGGTTACCTGTTCATGTTTGGTGGTGCAGCCGTTTCTTGGGGTAGCAAGAAACAAGGATGTGTATCTTGACATACACAGGAGGCTGAGTACATTGCATGTAGCATGGCCACCACTCATGCTGTGTGGATCAGGCGTTTTCTAGAGAACCTAAACCTCGAATTGGTCAAAGGGCCAATTGAAATGTATTGTGACAATCAAGCTGCGATAAGCTTGATTAATAGCGAGGCTAATAGTTCTAAAGGAAAATACATTGAGATCCAATATCACTATATACAAGATATAGTGGCGAAGCAAGAAATCACGATAACCTACATACCTACCAGTGACATGTTGGTTGATTCTCTTACCAAGGGCATAACAGCAGGAACATACATTAAACATGTTGGTTTAATGGGACTCAGGAATGTATGAGTCAAAGAAGAGGTTTCATAGATAATGATCCTCACATGATAAATCTCCATATATATACTATACGAATAGTGGGAGTATATATGTCTTGACCACTTTGGTCAAGTGGGAGATGTAGAACAGCCTGTGACTAAGTGGTCAAGAACCGTTCGCCGCCCGATCCGACCGTTTCGGGGGCGGCAGTTGCGGCATGGTCGAGTTTTAAGGAGGCCATAACAGAAGGGCGTGGGGGAAGGGGGCGGACTAAGCGAGGGCATTCACGCCTATATAAAGACCTCCGCGAGGAGGAGAAGAGTCATCAGCTCGAAAGCCTCGCCGTTGGGAGCCCCCTCCCCAAACCTCTCTCTCTCGATCCCATTCTCTCTCGCAGCTAAAGGAGGAAGGCATACCTCGAAGAAATCCTTGAAATACTAATTTTCTTGGTTCCTTACACTCTCACTCTACAGCAAAAAGTCTAGCTAACCAACAATCATCCCTACGCGGTCCTATGTATGAGTCCGACAAACTAACTTGTACGTATATGTGTGTATGTATGTATATACATCTATATATCTAAGTATGAACATTTGACAGACCGGTGTGTTTATGGTTTTATGAGGTCTATATATAGGGTTTTTTTTAAATCCAGAAGCAAGGGGGATACACTCATCGGTGCACGCCCCAAAAATTTATTCAATAAAAAAAGCAGGGAACAAAAAGGACAACAGAAAACAAACACCCAAGGAGCCATTACAATGCCCAGTCCCCCACCAGGTGCTTAGCATAAGAACCCACATTCTCCTTATAGAACCTTTGGCCCGAGAACAACAACTCATTCCTTCCCCGCCAAATCGCCCACAGCACGACCACAGGATAATGCACCTCCATCACCGGCCTCCCCTTATTCGCCTGAAGCGAAGCCCAGAACGACTGGAGGTCATTAGTGCAGCACCAATCCAAGCCAGCCCCCTGCCACACCTAAATCACCTTGGGGCATAAAAAAAAGAGATGTTCCACGGATTCAATCGCCGCATCGCAAAGCAGGTATCTGTCCGATATGACACCTAAAAGCCTGGCACAACGGTCTCTCGTCATCAACCTCTGTCTCCGCAGCAGCCATAAGAAAAAGCCAATCCGCTCCGGAAGCTTCAGAGCCCACAGAAAAGCACAATCCCGTATAATACCCTCCGACAGCGATGACGGCGGTCTAGAGATAGCCCCAAAGGCCTTCTTAATCGTGAATGGGGTCTCCCTCCAGCACCAGTGATCGCGCCCCACAGTAGGGCGCCCAACCTCCCTCACAGCCTCGAGCAAATCCAAGAATTCCTCCAACCTCTGATTCGAGAAGTTCGCGGAAAATCTTGGGCACCAAATCCCATCCAAACAGCAAGACGCCACCGAACAAGACTTATCGTCAGCCAGAGCATATAACCGTGGGAAGCGGGAGTAAAGGGGTCCCCCTCCCGCCCAGTCGTCCGTCCAGAAGGAGAAGGATTCTCCCCCACCAAGCACCGATCTAAAAAGCGCGATATTCTTCAAAAACATATATATAGGGTTTTTATCAGTTGTGCCATCCTAAGAACAAATGAGACATTCAAAATTGTGTGAATTGCAAAGGTATCAAGCCGATGAGTCATTCTATGAAAATTCGTGAACACAAGCGGGAGATGTTGAGTATATATGGTCAAGTATATAGTTTATACATCATATTCTCCAAATCCTCTATGGGGTAAGTGCAAGGTTGCAAAAGTTGGTAGTCGGTACTTAGTCAGTCGGGTCACTGACTAAGGATTAATCGGTAGTCGGACGATTAATCGGATTTAGTCGGGCTATAATCGGCTTTGATTTTTTAAATATATGTCATTTTTATACATATATAATAATATATTTACATAGATTTATATACTTTTTTAATATCATAATGAATCAAAAGAAGTAATTGAATTTAAATAAAACATTAAGCGTATTAGAATATGTTTGCTTTTAAAAAAAGTAAGAAAATATGGTATCTCCAAGCAAAAATTGGTTGACTAGTAGACCTAGTTGGTACTTGGTCGGCCACCCCACTGACTAGAGTAGTCGAACCTATTAGTCGGACTAGTCGGGTGACTTCTACAACATTAGGTAAGTGTCGAGGCCTCGCATATGCAGATGCATGTACAATTTATGCAATCTGAACAAGCTCTCAGACCACATTTTTTTCCGAATTTGGCAATAAGTGGGAGATGTTGAGTGGATTAGAGAGTTATGTTCGAATAAATGATCTCATGGTCAAGTAACACGACCGACACCAGTGCCCGAGCCATGGAACTAACTTCGAATCCTAAGGAGGACTAGGTTGCTCGACTTGGACTTTGAAGGAGGGTGAACTTGGGAGGCGACAACACACCTTTATAAATATCCCAAAGTGTCAATCGGGTTTGATTGAAACCCTCGATTATGGGAGACCTATATCCTCCGTGTGACAAAGAATCCGAATGTACCTTCAATGTGTAATCACATAGAATCATGTATCTCACCGCTCATTCCCTTCTATCCCCCAATCACCTACCCATCTTAGTCTTGACAATGCGGTGATAGGAAACTATAAGTTGAGGGATAGTGGAAGCATGATATGTTATAAAATAGAGAATGCAGAAGAGGAAATAATAAACAGAGCATAAATTAGAAAGAATAAACTTGGAAGAACACATAAATTTTTCATGGAACCCTACTCCCTAAGAAGCGGGGTGAAACTACGGGAGAAGTCCTCAAAGGGGTGGATATTCTATTGAACTTTTCTCATATGACTACAGGGGGTATGGGGGTCTATATATAGCCCCCACCGAGTCTCCAGATCTCTAAACTGGTAGATGTGGAAGTGAAGACATGATGGGGTAAACGGATCCTAGAGGTATCCATTTACCCATCTACAACTCAACAGGCACACAACCAAATACTCCAACACTCCCCCTCAAGTTGAAGCATGCAATGCTCAGCTCGGACAAATAGAAAGAAACTCAACTCACAATACATGACACTACAGACAATATCAACTCAACGCGCACAACTGTTGGATGTTGTCGAGGACGTTGCTTCTCATGCCGTGCCGATGAGGAGGACGGACATGCTGAAGTGTGAGTCAAACTGAGGACTCGGAATCTGACCATCGTGTTTGAAACTGCGCCTGGAGAAGTCTCCTCGTCGCAGAAATAGGTCTCTCCCATTTGGCTCTGAGAATGGTATTCTACTCTGGAGTCCCTATGGTACCACATGAAAACCCTTGCCCACATGGCACAGGGAATAGTCCTCTAATCTGGAGTCCCTATGGCACACATGAAAACTCTAGCCGAAACAACAAGAATGATGGGGACCATGAAGATGAAAATCGCACACTCATGCGTCTTGAACTGCAGACTCGGAAATATCTGAACGTTGAGTCTGAATATCTAATAACTGTAGAGTCTGAACAATCCGACTGATCTTGGATAATCTAAATATGAAGAAGACATGTGACTCTACACAATACTCCCCCTTTCACCCATACTTGTCGGAAAATGATATCAACAAAGTTGGGAGAAGGAGTGAAGAATGTGGAGAAAACAAAAAAACCAAATAAGCTGACTTCATTTCATTTTTTCAACTTTTTAAAATCATTCATTTTTTTCGACTTTCCTTGCAAAATTTTTCTCGGTTATTTCCAAAAAATCTATAGCCATGACGCACTTTTTTATAAAAAAATAAGTTGTTCATTTTTTTACGACTTTTCACTTTTTTCTTTCTTTTTCTTTTTTCTTTTTTTTTTGCATTTTTTTCAACTAAGTCATTCACCCTTTTTTTATGCCTTTTCAGATCATCTCTTTTTTTAAAACATCCTTTTTTAATGCGTACTACTTTTCTTATGTACGCGTCTTTTTTTTTCTCAACACAAAACTCTTCTTTTTTTCTCCTTTTTTCCTTTTCTTTCAACCGGATTTGGCCTAAGTAGAACCTACCTCCCATCATTTTTTTCGGCCTCATGGGCCCTTATAGCAACAAATATTTTTTTATAAACAACATACTCCCCCTATTGTGGGCAAACCCTATTTAGGGTTCGAAACCCCTTTTGAAGTCACGCTGCCCCCCATGGCGTTTTTTTTTCCTTTTTTTGGATTAATGCCGCCGTCGCTCGCCTGGAGGAGCCCGAGACTCGTGTGCCGCCAGGTGCTTGAACCTGGAGCTCGACCTGCACGTCGCCTACTTGGAGCGTGCAACCTGGAGCCTAGAGTTTCACCGCCAAAGACCTAGCTGCGGGAGATCGGGCTGGAGGAGGGGTGCAGCTGCGCTACCTGGAGGCTAGTGGCCCGCACCAGGGGTTCTTCGAAGATGGGGCTACGGAGTCGTCTCCGCCAGATAACCTTGAAGATGCCGTATGAAGATGCAGCCTAGGGTTTCTATTGAAAGGGGGAGGCTGCTCGAGGGGTGCAAAGCATAAGCGTGGAGAAGGCATCGATCAGGAAGAGGGCTTCGCAAAGAAAGGAGGGCACCGTCGACTGGAGATGTGCTGCCTTGTAGCAGCGACGCCGCCTGGAGCGAAGGGGACTGGTCGGCATCGCCTAACTCCTCACGCTAGTGGATATGTGCATGGAGCAGTTCTGGGTTGGGCGACGCTGACTGCAAGGGAGGAGGAGGAGCGGTGCCCACATAATGTTGCCTTGTGAGAAGTGGTCTAGGGAGGAGCATGGAGCCGGACAGCGAGATGGAAGGAGCGCCAAGGGCATATCATGCAGCCTGCGCGAGATCTGGAGACGTGGCTAGGGCTAGGGTTCCCCTTCTGGAAACTACGACTGGCTGGAGAAGACATTCTCTCCTTCAATTAGGGTTTCAACAGAGAAACCCTATAATGTGAATCATAAATTCCAGAAAATAATGCTCTCAAACTAAATCTTTCTCCACAAATCGAATCTCAAAGAAAGGAAAAACATAAATTTATAAACTCCTCGAGAATCGAACCCGCTCTGATACCATATTAGAAAATAGAGAATGTGGAAACGGAAATGATAAACAGAGCATAAACTAGAAAGAATAAACTTGGAAGGACATAAAAATTTTTACGTGGAACCCTACTCCCTAAGGAGCAAGCTGCGAGATGAAACAATGGGAGAAACCTTCAAAAGGGCGGATATTCTATTTAACTTTTCTCATTTGACTACATGGGTGTGGGAGTCTATATATAGCCCCTCCTGAGTCTCCACATCTCAAAACTGGTAGTTGTGGGACTAAAGACAAGATGAGGTAAATGGATCCTAAAAGTATCCATTTACCCATCTACAACTCAACAAGCGCATAACCAAATACTCCAACATGATGTGTTAGAGGTAATTAAATCCCATCGATCAAAGCCTCACAAAGGATGTCACATATTCACAAGGGCAGTCAAGTCATTTTTAAGACAAATGTGATTGAAACCAGGGGGGAAAATGACACATTGTACTCTGTCAAGACACTTTTCGATCTAAGTATAGGGTCTTATCCTATATACATCATTGCTCACATTCCTTATCCTATATACACTCCTGAATTAAGAAAAAATGTCAGTTCTCACATCCGTTATCCTATATACATCATTGCTCAAGCAATCTAATGCTTTAACCAGATTCCTGAAACAAATCAACTTAAACTCGATCCTACCCACTCCAGAATTTTCGCGAATACAATCTCAAACGAGTGCATCATCCATCGAACTCCTCTCGATGCACTGCCGCACAACACAAACACACCCGTCGCAGAATCACATCGAACGTGTGCCTCTCCATCCGACATGTGAACTACGTATAAACTTATCGGACAGAGACGAGGCCTATATTGAAAGTGTGATGAAAATTACTATAAATCGGCGGGAAGAATCAGGGACTCACCGGAAGAGCAGCGGAAGGTGGAAGTGGAAGCGGAGAGGAGGCAGAGGCGCATCGATGGGATCTGTATCGGGCAAAGGCGAGAGGAGAGGTGGCGATGGAGATGTGGAAGGAAAGGTTTCGGCGGGAGAGATGACGAGCGGAGGAACGGAGAGGAGCAGCAGCAGAAGGCTGCCATCAAGGACGGCACATGTCCATCCTAATTTTTTTTAGATTATACAATATATTTAATTATTTTTTAGAAATTTTTAAGGAAAAATAATCATAATATTTCTGAAATATAATTCCTCTTTTGGATTTTTAAGGTAAAACTACATGCATCCTTTTCATTTCTTTAGGAGGAAATTCAATAATCTTTACCGGTAGATAATATGTTTTTTAACATAAAATTTCTGCTTAGCAATAGTAGATTTTACCTTGGATCAACCTGTTCGGATGATTTCCTAAATTGATCCACTTATAATGGATCCATAGCCAAACTATTTTTTGAATATCCATTTTTTAGGATCAACCTGTAGAAGAGATTGGTTTTTCGTCCAATCTCATTATCACTTATACAGATACGAGGTTTACTTCTCGATCTCAAAAAATCAATGTTTCTAGAAAAATCATTTACTGGCAAGTCTCATATATTAATTAGTAGTCCTCTTTATTATCAAGTAAGTTGTCAAATGCACCGTTTCTTCATTGACATATTAATATTCTACTTGTTGGTAATAGAAGTTACGTAGTTTATATTTTCAATTTGATATAAATTTGGAACAAGTGTAGTTTATATTATAATTAATCAAAATTCAAAGAGTGAATGGAAAAAACTGAAAACATTAGAATGTTTAATTTTTAAAAAATGATATAAATATTATTCATAATAAATCTCGACAGTGCAGAATATATATGATATCAATTTATGTAAAATTGAATAAAAAACATACAATTGATTAAAAAATAAGTTCAAAATAAACTATTATTTACATGAGAACTATAGATGATATAATTTATCCTTCACAACTATTGGAATATAATGAATAGAGAATGTGGAGTATCCAACTCATATGCATATAACTTACATGTTCATTACCTCCCAGCCACTTTTGTCTTGAAACTTTAACTTGCATGTGTTCCAGTATCCAACTCATCTGCATATAACTTACATGTTCATTACCTCCCAGCCACTCATTTGTCTTGAAACTTTAATTTGCATGTGTTCCAATGGTAAAGTTACTTAAAGTTACCTACACTCACCCATTGTTATGCAGATAAATGGCTAAGAAGGTGATGAACACATAAGTGACATACAACTCAACAACATATTCTATTTTTCTTAATGAATATGATCATATCATAATCGATAGATATATATTTTTTAAACGTTATACCCCCTCCTAAAAAATGTTCTGGCCACCCCCTCTATGGGATCTCTCACTTCGCTCATATTTACTATGTGATCCCTATTAAGCTTCTAAAAACGCCTCCACCCATGTTTAAAAGATTTATAAATTATAATGGCCATAATAATAATTATAGAAAAGGTAGGGATGTAACTGTGGTTGCAATATTTACATAGACAAAAATGTGAAATCTCCTTTTGGGCATAGGTAAAATATGAATCTTGAATTTTTTCCCGTGATGGATTAAACTGGATCAATAGGACATCAATTATGATATGAAATAGGAATTATTATTTTATAATTTGAAATAGGCCCAAATTATTCTGTTTTGCTTTTTATGAAACAAGGTTGTACCTGGATATTTGAGTAATTGAATTTGTACCCCAATCCTTTATACCAGGAGGTACCTATAAACAAATCCTAAGATTAGGTCTTTGTTTGCACATCATTTACAATCGTCTGTATTATTTTCCATTAGTGATCAACTACGGGAGAACCTTGTAAATACATATATGTGGTTACATCTTTGGCCTCGACAACGCCCGCAACAAGAATAATGATAAATTTTAAAAAAGAGATTCAATAATACATCAACTCCAAACTAAGAGTGTTATCTTTCAAATGTAACAAAGATGAGCTTAAATTTTCGATAACGGTAACGGTTGTGGGAGCTTACGAAGGCATGCATTTGAGAAGAAAAATAAGATTCCATCTGTATTTGTTACATTTGAAAAAAGAGGGTCCTAATTAGGAATCAACATAGTTAAAGCCCTTTTTTGTAATTTACCCCCAAGAATAACTGCTAATATTTGAGTGAAAAGAAAAAAAAACACCATTGACTGAGATCGAACTCAGGTTACCTGCTTAGGATATACTCACCATTATACTACAACGACTTCAAAAAATATCAACGAGCAAGAAGGAAAGGATTTCTTGAACACCGGGGGGGGGGGGAATGTGTGACCCAAAATAGGGAGAATCCAGAAAATGAACAACATCTGCCATTTTCCCTCGTAAATGTGATCGGATAGACTCACAGGGGTGGGAAACGAGAGAACTAGAAGGAGAAAGAGAAATGTGAGTTGTCGATGAGGTTGGTGGAGGTCTTCAGTTGTGGGAGGAAGGTTTGATCTCCACTAAGGAGGTGACGGTTAATGAGGGAGGGACGGAGTGGGTTGCAAATGGAAGAGGGAAGATTGGGAGGGTTGAAAATGATGGGCTGGTGGAGAAAGCAGGGAGCAAGGTGGGGAGACTCTTCGCTCTGGCGGTGGCTCTGACGGTTGGGGTTTCAAGTGGCGGGGATGAACCCCTTTGTTACCCCAATGAGAGCTCTAACTTGGAATGTGAGGGAGTTGGGTCAACCGGATAAGCGGTTGGCGACTGGCTCCCTATTGGCGGCATGGAAGGTTGATGTGGCATGCTTACAGGAGACTAAGATTGCTTTGTGGGACAATGAGATGGAGTTCCACTTTTGGACCCTATCTCAATGAGTTCAGAGCAGTGTTGGCGAACGGTAGCTCGGGGGGTATTGTTGTGTCTTGGAATGGAGACCTCTTTGATATGGTGGATGAGGTTATTTTAAATCACTTAGTGACAGTGGCTTTGCACAACAGGATAGATCAATCGAGGTTTGCGGTGACATCAGTTTACGGCATCGCAGGGTCCTCTCCTAATGAAACACTATGGAGTGAGTTACGATTGATAAGGGCGAGATTTCCAGAAATGGTGTGGTGCATTGGTGGTGACTTCAATGTAACACTTTATGCGGATGATAAGCTCGGTGGGAGAGGGGCGCAAGACCATGGCTCCGAGCTTTTTGCTGACATGGTGGAGGAACTTGCTTTGGAGGCGTTTGATGTGACAAATCGCAAATATACTTGGAGGAGTAACTCCTCTCGCTCTCGTATTGATCAGTTTCTACTGTGTTGAGGTGCAGGAACTGTTCAATTTGGCAGCTGCTACATTTCTGCCCATGTCAAGATCGGATCACACACCGGTGTGCTTCGACTCTTGCAGTGGGAGGGGACATTTATCGTATTTTAGAGTTGAGCGATGTTGGATGCTGGAAGAGGTTTTTCGTGAGTTACTTTGCAACTTCTGATATGAGCTTGAGGTGGAAGGATCAGGCACTGTTTGGATTACACTGAAGCTTGCAGCACTACGGAAAAGGCTAATGATTTTCAGAAGAGATTCCCATGCTGAGCGTGCATTGATGAAGACTCAAGCAGAGGATAAAGTGGCAAGATTGGACCCACTGGAGGACAGGAGGAGTCTAGATGAGGAGGAGCTGGTAAACAGGGGTTTGATACAAAAAATCATTGAGGAGGAGGATAGGAAACATGAGCTTGAGTGGAGATAAAGATCCCAACAAAAATGGTTGAAAGAGGGGGATGCAAATACTAAATTTTTCATGCGGTGGCGAATGGAAGAAGGAGAAGCAACTTAATCCATTCGATTGAAGTTGGTGTCAAGAGTTTCATGGGGAGGAGCCTGTTGCAAGAGGAGTTATGTGTTACTTTAAAAACATGAGCATGTGCTTGCCACATTGTGGATCCAGGTGGTTGGGCCTGGGGGTGGAGAGAATTTAAGACCTTGAGTACCTTGAGGCAGACTTGTTGACAAGGTCATTTGGGTTACAGGAGATTCGTGAGGTAGTTTTCGCTTGAATCAAGACGGATGCACAAGCCCTGATGAAATTCCTGTGTTTTTTTAAAGACTTTTGGGAGATGGTGGCTAAAGAGGTGTTGGCAATGGTGTTAAGTTAGCAGAGGGAAATTATGGCTTTGATCGGCTCAACCGATCGTTCATTTTCTTACTTCCTAAGAAGGATGTGGCCACAAAGATTGAGGACTTCCGACCAATCGCATTATCTAATTCAATATACTTGATTGTGGCAAAGGTATTAACTAACCGTCTGTGAGAAATTCTTGCAGATCATCTCTCCAGCACAGAGTGCCTTTTTACCTGGTAGACAACTCATGGACAGTGTAGTCTTGGCTTCTGAGATTATTGTGGATTGGCGTAGATGGAACACAAAGGGCGTTTTGTGGAAGGTCGACTTCTCACAGGTTTATGACAGCATGGATTGGCGTTTCATTTGGGCATCTTTGCTTAAACGTGGCTTCCCTGATAGGTGGATCTTGTGGATATAGAGGTGCATCATGACTGCTTCTTGTGTTGTCCTTGTGAATGGATGGCTGAGGGGTGGCTACTTCTAGCCACAGCGCGGGTACGTCAGGGTTGTCCCCTGGCCCCACTACTTTTTGTCCTTGCGACAGATGCACTATCTGTTATGTTTGACAAAGCGGTGACAAGAGGATTTTGCAAGGGTTTCACTAAGGAGGCGTTTTCAATCCCACTGCTTCAAAATGCGGATGATACAATCCGATTTGCAAAAGGAGGTGCAAAGAGCTGTAGAGGCATGTCAGTGGTCTTTAATATTTTCGACACCGTTTCGGGTTGAGACCCAATAGAGTCAATTCGGAGTTCGTCCCTTTTGGCTTGGATGATGCAGAGATTGAACTTTGTGCTAGTTGGTTGCATTCTCCTCGCAAGGATTTGCCACTGCGCTATCTTGGGGTGCCGCTTGTGAGCGGAAAGATGCATGTAGCTGATTGGCCACCGGTGGTTGAGAAGATGGAGCGGAAGTTGGCAGAATGGAAGTTCGTATGCCTGTCTAGAGGTGACAGGTTAGTGTTGCGCTCAGTTCTGTCTGCAATCCCAATTTTTTTCTTGTCCTCCATACTCTTGCCCGTGGGTGTAAGGAACAGACTTGAAAGCATCATGAGACGCTTTTCTGGTCGACAACAAGACGTTCGAGGGGGATAACTTTAGTGGATTGGAAAATAGTTTCTTGTTCGAAGGACGATGGCAATTTGGGGGGCGTAGCTTGGAGGAGATGAACAAGGCTCTGATCAGTAAGTGGATTACTCTGATTTGGGGCGACTATAGCAGTTTAGTTTGCAACTTAATAAGGAAGATCTACGGTGTCCGCTCGTCGCTGTCTAAACACGAGATCTTTGGGCACGCACCTTCGTATTTTTGGCGAGGGGTTTGTGGGGTGACGTAGGAGATTCGTCCCTTTCTTAGATGCATCCTTTGGGACGATACTGGTTTTAGGTTCTAAACTGGGAATTGGACAGATAATGGGCCGCTGAGCGTCATAATTCCAAGGTTGATGGCATTGGCTATGGACCCAAGTTGCCCTATATGGGATGGATACTCCTTCCCTAGATTTCGCTTTGAGCTTTCAGACCAATGCTTGGAGGAGCTGATGATGATGCTAGCAAAGTTGGATAATGTGGCTGGGGCCACTGAGGGGCGAGACTGTTGGAGTTGGTATGATGTGATGTTTTCGGTTGGCAAGGCATACAAGATTTTGAAGGGCCCGATGGTTTTTGACCCAGGAGGATGTGCAACAAATTGCAGAAGGATCTGGAAATGAAAAGTTCCTACACGTGTGAAGGTCTTTCTATGGCTACTCAAGAGGGGCTGAATCGTAACCGGGACCGACTTGCTCGATTTGTTCAATCAACTTATGCGACTTGTAGGCGATGTATGGAGGAGGTGGAAGATGCAGATCACCTTTTCTTTAGGTGCGGGAGCTCGCGAAAGGCGTGCGAGCTCTTTGGGAACAATGCGATTTGTGTAGATGGTGCAGTTCGGTTCCGGGAATCCATTGGGGCAGACTGGAATGGTTAAGAGATGGATAGATTGAGTTGCCTGTCCATGATTTGAGTGATTTGGCTTGCCATGAGTGATGTGATATTTCGTCAGGAACGATGCTACGGAGAAAATATCGTTGTACATGCTAGACCGTTGATAGAGTGTCGGAACATGTAATTTAACTATTGTAATCTGTTTACAAATTTGTACCATTTTGGTGATTAATGGTGAAGTTTTTGAGCACACACCTAAACGGTAGGGGCCTTTTTTTTCTTTAAAAAATATTTGAGTGAAAAGAATTGCTAGAGGCAAACGAACACACCTCGAAGGATAAGATTTAACGTGCGGAAAATCAAGGATCAGATAACGAAATAAATATTTCTCATATACCTTTACCTAGCGATTCCAGTAAACACTAAGCATATGAAAAAATGGATCCTACTCCTACATGAAGAAACATCGTACTATCTCTCGTCCTCCATTTGGGGGCGAAGAGACTTCTCTCGTTTTTTTTTCCGGGCTGCTATACAACGCTTTCCAAGTCGACTATGTGCATTTAGCCGATTCACAGCGTATCTCGCGGTTTATAGCCGGATCATGCAGTCGGGTCTGAGAGCCTTGAAGAAGATATGGCGGATCTCAGGAATCATGCGTCGCAGGATCAACTCCATGAACCTGAATTCGGAAATATAAGCTCTTATTTCTCTGAAATAAAAAAGAAAACAGAATTCTGTTGGGCGATCCGCGTAAAGAGAGGACCACTTTACCCAGGTCTGCAGCGCATCTTGTCGAAATGTTCCAGGAGAAATAATACGCATTTGTGCCTCAATATCATAGCATTGAATGCTTCCGACAATTCATACATGCTCATAACATTGTCTACAGATACGTCCTGGAGATAGCATACAATTATTTCGCGCATAATGGGAATAAGGTCGTGAGATGAGGGATGCTACAACAACTCGAGAATATGTTGCTTACCTGGGCGATCGTGGACTCGCACATGCGCTTGAGCCCATCGAGAAGATATTGATCTGCAGCTCTGAGAAGATCTTCAGCAATTTCCGGGGTGACTTCAGCATAACCACTATATATGAATCTGTTTATGAGAAGAGATGTTAGCTGATAACCTGTCAATGGATTCGCATGCGAAGGCAGAAAAGGCACAGACCTCATCATCTGTTCGAATACCTCCCACCTTATGTTAGGAATCTCAATATCCTTTGCATCGCGCTCCTGTGGAATTTACACAAGCATTCAACGTACTTGAATTCCAAAAAAAATTCACGGGAGGTACTTTCTATATTTCATATTCTTTCCTTTCCTTTTCTTTTATATCCCCAAAGTTCTTACGCCATGCATCACTTATCTTAGAATTATGTATATATCTCGTGATTTTTCACCATTTACATGTACTCATCTTGTAATGTCCCGGCCTTCGATCCGTGGATCACTATCGAGGAAAACAAAGGTTGCAGGAGTCGGTAGCCAGCCGTGTCACTTGTTTAGGATTATGCGGCAGCCTGGCGATTAATCGGATTTGATCGAATTTTAGTCGGTTTTAATTTTTTAAATTATTTTAAATATACAAGTCAATTTTTATACATTGATTCTTACACATTTACATATATTTAGACATTTTCAATAAACATAATATATAAGAAATAAAAAAAGTAAGTTAAGAACAAAAGATTAACATTCAACTGTCCATGAAATTCTAAACATTGCAATGTCATCATATTCAAAAACTAATTATACATATTCAAATAAGCTTGCAAATGATATCAAAGAAATAAATGATATAACAAAAGATATCATAAATCATATTCAAATAATACATATAATATAAGGTTGCAATCATTTACAATTCATCATAAAAACTAGATATTTGCCATAAATCATTTGACAATTATATCAAATAAACAAATGATATCCAAGAAACAAATAAGATGAAAATAATATTTCTAAAAAAATGAACCCTAGTTGATCAGAGGAGGAGGTGCGAAGAGTTGGAAGCGCCACACAAGGACATGATGTCCGAGGAGCTGGAGGCGATGGTGGCGAATCACGAGGAGCTGGAAGCTTCACCATCGAACAGCAACAAAGGGGAGGAGGTGTTTTCATCAAGCAGCAAAGATGGGAAGGGATATTAGGGGTTTGGAGATAGGAGTAGGCTTACTTTCTAACGGTAAGTCCCCAAAACCTTTTCAAGTTATTGGTTTCAATTTCGTGATTGGGTTTGCAGGTTTCCCAACCTCTATTCGAAACATGGCCGCTTAGTCAGACAACTAGGCTGATTAATTGGCACGGTATATAAGCATGACTGACTAATGACTGACTAGGACTAGTCGACTCGATAACCCCACTGAGTTGACTAAACGAGCCTAGTCAGCCTAATCAATCGTTTTTTACAAGCTCGAGGAAAACTAGCCCTAACTTGTTAGGTTCGATTCCAAGTGCACCCTTTGAAAACCATCCAAAATACTTGAGTCCAAGTTGTCAAGTAGTAATCCTCGTCACTATGACCCACTCTCATGCTCCAAATAGCCTTTTCCTCCTATATCTCTTTGTAGGATGGCCGACGCCAACTTTCATGTAGTCATTTCCACTATTAGGAGGAACCCGCTCTGATACCATTTGTAACATCTTGGACTTAGGTTCCTTGACTGTTATTGATGAAAACTGACCTGGACAACTTTCTGCATTCGATCCCACATGGCGATCCAGTGGCAATCATTTGTCAAGTAGTAGTGCCCCACCACTCTTACATGCTCTCGCACTTTGTGACTATTAGATGCGGGGCTATTTTTGAGGTGTTACAACCTCTCACTTGTCGTTATTGGTATGATATGACCTATCACTTATTCCAGGTAATAGAACAGTTGCACGCTCTAGAGAGTATTTCCTCACATTTCTTTCTAAGGGTGGCTCCACCTCTAGGTAGCTCTTTCTGTTATTAGAGGGATCTCGTTCCGATATCATTTGTAACATCTCAGGCTTAGATTCCACGACTATTATCAAGGAAGACTAGTCCATGCAACTTGTTAGGCTCGGGTCTAACTGGACCCGTTGACAACCACCCAAAATTCTTGAGCCCTAATTGCCAAGTAGCAATCTTCCACTCTTGCATCACACTCTCCCTTTATAAGTATTACATGTAGGACTATGTTCGGAATGTTACAACATGTGATAATTTTACCATTTATTGAATAACAACTTGGAAGTTTGTGAATACACCCCACATCAAACCATATTCTTTCAACAACCACCTTTTTATCATCTCTCTCACCCTCAAGTATCATGCCTCCATTGCCCTCACATTACCGAGTCATTAGGATGCAAACAAACGGATACATATACTAAGCTAGGAGTTACTATATCATGGGGGTCGTTTGGAGTGGGGGTTAGCCCACAAAATTTGTGCAAGGTTTTCCCCCAGAACCTCCATTTCCAACCCGAGGACCCTGTCATCTATTTTTTATTCTTCATCAAATGGGGCCCACCCGAAAACCACTCTCTCTCATCTAATACATCAAATCACACATTTCTCTTCCATCTATTCCAATAAGAAAATATTATAGTATACCATCTTCCATCTAAAATTTATAAAATGCTCAACTTTCAGTCATTTTTTTCGAACTTCAATACAATCACATCACAACAGGCTCTCTCAACAATAAAACTCTCTATCCAAACACCAAAACACACAAAAGGGCTAGTGTTATCCACTTCAAGATAAACCTCACTCTCCAAACACACCCTTATTTGTTTTCAAATACAGATGTATACACAAAAAATTTTTTTACCATGTTCTTAAAAAGGATATGATTATAAAATGGATATAGATTGGATATGAATAATAACAAAAAATTATAAATTAGCTCTTAAATATAGAAGTATTGAATGGCTTGCACTTGATATGAATATACAAAATGTATTTAGTTCTTAACAGTTAGATCAAATATGGCATGGAAGGACATATCGATATCGATATCGTTTCGATATCGTGTCGATATCGATATATCGACGATATATCGCCGATATATCGCTATATCTAGGAATCTTTCTGAAGAAAATGCCTGAAATCGGATATATCGATATATCGATTTCGATATCGGTCCCACGTCGATATCGATATATCGGCGATATATCGCCGATATATCGGGATACGGCCTTCCATGAAATATGGTAGGGCATAAGACTATTTTACATATAGTTAAAATAAATTTACAAATATATATATGAACAATGATAAACAAATATGGATACACATATTTGCGGATATAAATGTAATTCGTATTTGTACCATTTTAAAAAGGATATGAATGTCAAAACCTCGATAAAGCAGGTAGTATCTTTTGCTAAGGTAACATGTCAACTATATATCACCTTATATATCACCCACTGCCAATATATCGTCGAAAAATCAATGACAAGGTAAAATGGTGAAAGATCTAGTTTTTTAATATATCTGATATAGGCGATATTAGCCACATGTTTCCCCCATTTCGAAAAGTGAGAATTTGCGAAGACCATCAATGCAGACGATATTGACATTCGTCGCACAATGAGCACTTAATATTTAAGACCATGAATATCATCGATATTCATGGTCATTTATCCTTAGATTGGCTTTTTCATGTCTAAATTTCGAATGGCATGTCTTATGTAATAAATTAATAATCCATATTAGCCTATGCGACAATGATGATGTCGATACTATACAAAACTTGTACTTATACACAAGGTTTAGCACATAAGTGTGTATTTATTTCTATTGATTTAAAAATATAAAAACTTTACTTTTTTTGGGAAACTCCATCTTTTTTCCATTTCCATGATTTTTTACAATTCTATGGACGCATCGACGACATGACGACGGTATGTTAATTTTCGGTGTTGGTAAAATGACATCGAAATTGACATTGAATTGGTAAAATGACATTGAAATTGAAATTTAAGGCCATGACCATCATGCATTGCATGCATTCATATTCATCCATGTCTGAAAGGATCCCAATACGAGGATAAGAAACTACAACAGTACTGGAGCTGGAAGGGATATCATGGGTGGCACGACGGCAATGCGAAGGAGCTTGTGTACCTCATGATGATGATGGCAGAGTCAGCAACGATCTCAGAGGTGGGGGTGGTCGTTCAGGAGGAGGCATTATCGGGTAAAAGTCGGGAAAGATCTCGTAACCATCACCATCAAAGATGATTATCCTACTCTGATTTTGGGCTTGAGGATCGGACAATATTTTGGGCAACCTTGATAGATTTGACCACATTAATCATAGTCATCGATATACACATAGGATAGAAGAATCTGATTAGGAGGAAGAGGTGCATGAAAGTATTCAGGTAACTTATCATATAATCTTTCATCATGTGATCCATATTACCCTCGAAAGCTTGATGTTGCACCATCACCATGATATGAATTGTCTACATCCATACTTCATGAGAAAACCATGCATATCAAATTTTCCAAGCAGCTATTGTCTCCATAGTTGTGGCATCCAACATAATATATAGGCTCTATAGGCTCGAACTTGGGCTTCGGATAAATTGTTCATGTCATTTAGAAGTGTATCATGCATATTCGTCGAGATAGGTCATCGCATAGAGACTATGTGATATGAGGGGGAACATGCTTGGAATTTGTGATTTTTACGTGGTTTATAACTTATAAATTTAAAATAAATAGTTATCATCATTGATGATTTATTTTTTGAATAAAGATAATTTCTCAAGATTCAAAAATAAAAGTTAATGCAAAATTTGTACATTTAACATAAATTTTGATAATAAAATCATGTAAACATGGCATATATGGAAGCGTTATTCTCCTCAATACAAGTTATTAAAACTACTAATAAAAATAAATATTAAAGTCCAAGTTATATATTAACTCTATCTAGAATGCAAATTAAATATGCAGTCTATGTAACTGAATATATGGCTACATGGATAAAATATGTGGTATAGACCACATAATGCACTGAATAGAGAATGTGATTTAACCCACCTACTGCATATGCATATATGGTCGCATATGCGGTTCATGTGACAACATTCTATGCTAGAAATCGAGAACGTGGAAGCATAATATCAGAGAGAAACAAAAACATGAACATCGGGATTTTACGTAGAACCCTATTCCGGGAGGAGCACGATGAAACCATGGGAGAATACCTCAAAGGACCTGTGTTTTCTATTCTCTTTTTCTCATATGATACAATGGATGTGGGGCTTCTTATATAGCTCACACTGGGTCTCCAAGTCCCACAAATAGTAGACGTGGGACTAAACCACTGGATGTAATTGGACCCTGGAGGGATCCAATTACCCATCGCTACAAGTAATACATATACTCTAACACTCCCCCTCAAACTGGAGCATGCAATGCTTAGCTCGGACAAATACAAAGAAATCTCAAACTCACAGTACAAGGCACTACAGACAATATCAACCAAACGCATACTCTACTGCCGATTGCTGTCGAGGATGTTGCTTCTTATGTTGTGCTGGTGAGGAGGAACTACAAGGCTAGAGTATGAGTTGGGTGTGCTCTGTACTGAGCCTGTCAGAGTCACTGACACTGGAATAAGTCTCCACTTGGAGAACTCTAGACCGCAACTGCTCCATCTCTTTGAAGGGCCAAACTAGAAAAAGCCGTGGAAACATCCTCGTCGGAGCCCACAATCACTGAAGAATGGAGTCTGAAAGTCTCCTCGTTGGAAAATCGGCTCTCTCCCATACTAGCTCAGCGAATGAGATCTCTACTTTGGAGTCCATATGAAACCACATGAAAACACTAGCCCACAATAGCATAGAAAATGGGATCTCTACTCTAGAGTTCCTATGGATCACATGGAAACCATGAGCCGACCAGATCAAATACGGAGACCTCATAACTAATCGCATATGTACGCATCAAACTGTAGACTGAACGTCGAGTCTGAATCTGAACTGTAGAATATGACAACTGGCATGGCATATGGACTGGAGAATTTGAATATAAACCATAGAACTCTATACAATACTCTCCATCCCTTTCTCCCACACTTGTCGGAAAACAATGACATCGAAAAAGTTGAGAGAACATGAAAAGATTGGGGGAACACGAATAAATCAGATAAGTCATTTTTTTTATTTTAGTAATTTTTTTCAAATCATTTTTCTGGCTATTATCTCCTTTTTTAAACCGTCTCGTCCTTTTATTCTTTTCTCGCGTACGACCTTTTTATGTAATTTTTTTTGAGCCATTCATTTTTTTCTCGACTTTCCCTTTATTGTGAACATAACCCAACTTGGGCCCAAAATGCAACTCAACACAATTGGGCTTATAAAACTGTGGACTCCAACATTTTTTTTGAATTGGGCCCCTCTTCTCCTTTTCTCTTTTCTTTTTTTAAATAGCTGCAGATTTTTTAATACAAACCAGCAACCCATGCACATTCTCTCTCCTTTTTCTTTTTTTATACAAGGCATGCTGGGTCCGAAAACGAAAAGAGTGGAGCTTTCTTATTAAGGGTTCCCTGAGGGAACCCTCTCTCACGATACTATCGCCCCTGATGGGGCTCTTCCATCTTCAATCATCGCCTCTTGGAGGCGTTTGGAAGCAATCGAAGGAGTGTCGCCTGGGAGGAGCACCACCTACGCTCTTCTAAAGAGAGCTTCTCTTCCTCTTCTTCATCTGTTGCTCGGTGATCTTGTACGGGGTTGATTCGCTCGGGGCCTCGACGGAGATTTGAAGACCCGAGTTGCTGTTGGGATGCTCCTTTACGCATGGAGAATCTTGGTGGCGATGCCAACTTGTGGAGGAGAGGCAAGAGATGGTGAGTGGGGAGCCGCCTAGGATTTGGAATTGAGGGAGTTACATACTGCTTGGCATGAGAAGCTTGCGCCAATTGAAGCTTGCGACGATTTGGGGTTGCTCATCTTTTCTTCGATTAACATTGATCGGAGTTTGCCCGAAGTATGGGCTCTGTATGCGAGAGACGGAGCAGGCGAAGCACCTTGCACCGCCCTCGATGGTGCAACAGACCACTGGTATGCCGACTTGGTCGACATACATTGTCAGCAAAGGAAGAGGCTTGGAGTTGTCTGCAAGAGGGCATGTGAACGCCAGCTTGGAGTTGTCTTCTTCGAAGTATGGTTCCCATCACGGTCGCATGTCTCCTGAACATGAGATCTAGGGTTTTGTGAATAGAACAAACCCATGTCACTATGCTGAATTATGGTTTCAACAGAAATCCTACTCAGAAGTCGTTGGTGTTGGCATTGGCAACGAAAAAGGTTCAAGAAACCCTAGAACTGAATCTTGATCGTGAACTTGAATAATACAAAATAATAGTCTATAAATATTCAAGAACAACTAAGAACGGAACTTGTTATGTCAATCGAATCTCGAATAAATCAAGAATAGAAAATCAATCCTGGAGAATTGAACCCGTTCTGATACCATGTTAGAAATTGAGAACACGGAAGCGTAATATCAGAGATAAAGAATAAACATGAAGAACACCGGGATTTTACGTGAAATCCTACTCCGCGAGGAGCAGTATGAAACCACATGAGTGCCTCAAAGGGCTTGTATTTTCTATTCACTTTTCTCTTCTGATACAATGGGTGTGGGGCTTCTTATATAGCCCACACCGAGTCTCCAAGTCCCATAAATAGTAGATGTATATGTAAGACTAAACCACTAGATGTGTTAGTTGGACCCTGGAGGGATCCAATTACCCATCACTACATGTGACGCATATACTCCAATATTCCAGAACACTGGTTCATGTGCATTTGCACGGAAATTCATAAAAGCCTGCCCTCCTTGTAGCCCTTCCTCGAACCGCTTAATATGTGGTCTACCACCATCCCTTTCTGAATATAGTTGCCCATCACCACCACCACCAACTGAAACATTATCACCATTTACACTGTCATCCTTTGATTTTGATTTTACTCTTAGTTAGTGGAAATTATGTTGACATTATCATCATCATCATTATCATCATCATCAAATTATGACTATCTAGTGGGCGTGTCATTTAACAATATCTTGCTACAAAATTGTCAATATTTACACACGTTTGTTGACTTATAGTTTGATTTTGACTTTTCTCAAGCCTGATATAAAATTGACGCACCATGGAACCCATCCACTTCTATAGGACATCTTCTGATGCATTGCCATCATGCAGTTTGAAAATATAAACAAGGTTGATGGAGTTTGTGTAGCTTTCTTTCCCATGTCCCGCTCTTAAATGTTTCACTTTCAAGCTCGAGTTGTAATGCATATTGATGCAAATAGGATTTTTGCACGGCGATGAAAAATTATTTTGATTGTAGATTTTTTGGTGGAGAAGAAAATGGAGTGGTTGAGAGGAGAAAACTTGTCGGAGAACGTGGGATTTTGGAGAAGAGAATCGCGGAGATCACGTAGGGGAGAGAGAGACAAGAGAGGGAGATAGAGATAAAATCTCAAAATTTCATATAATCTGACATGTTTTAAAACATTAGACTATCACCCCTTTATATAGGAGGGATGAGATTACAAAAATAGAAATCAAAACAAAATTTAAATCAAACTTATCCTAATTTGGACTCTAACCGACTAACTAATTGATTTGAAATAGATTCAAATATTTAATAGACTCCAACTAACTAAATTCGAAATTCAAATTGAAACTGACTAACTAATTTTGAGATCACACGCGATCTCTTTATTTAAAGTAAAAATGCAACGACTCTATTATAAAATAAGACTCTAATTATCAGATAAAATAAATAAATAAGACCCTATTTATTCGTTGCGCGCTGCATCACATATTGACAAGATCATGGAGCTTATTTTCTCCTAACATATTCCTTCTTTTGAATAGATGAGGTTAAATGTCCTCCGGTTCTCTCATGCCCTCCGACAAATGCAATTTGGACAACACTTTTATAGCCACTTTTCGCAAGTTAATAGCATCTAAACCGTACAGTAACCACCATTTAGTTATTCAAAAATCAAAAGGGAAAATATATGTAACAAATAATAATCCTATCACTTGACAAGTAGCCTATGTATGGAATTTTATCAGGGGAGTATTGCGGCGTACATTGATTGCAGTAAATCTTCTAAATGTCACAATCATTCTCTATAGAACTTCACCCGCATTAAGTTAAGTAATAGTTTGTGCATAAAACTTCCATTGAATAATTTATGAATTATTTCAATCTTATATTCCTAACTTCCTACCTCATTCATGCACATAGTGTATTTTCATACCTCGCAAGCTTCTACCACAATATCAACAGTTGCTACTACATCGACTTTAAGTCTAAGATTGGGATTGTATTAGTAGTATAGGTTGAAATAACAAGCTAGAAAAAATACACGCACATATACCTTCGAGTTGTTTCAATCTTGTATTCCTAACTTCCTACCTCATTCATGACCATGTTTGACATAATTTTATACCTTCTTTCACCATATTTGATATAATTATTATGATATAAGCACATTTAGTATATTAAGCCATCAGTATCCGTCTTACATCCGTATCCATTTTTAAAGGATAGGGTAACACAGTTTGAATATCGGCCAATATCCATACACATTCGTATTCTAATTTAATATCGGATAAGGATATGGTAACACTTCTATCCGTATATGTATCCGTCCATTTTCATCCATAATCGCTTATCAATGATCCTAGGCATGCCTTGATTTTTTTGCAAACATTTTCCTTCACATTCTCCCTCATGCAGTGCATTGTTTAGTGGTCGGTTTTTAACACCTTCTAAAATCTTCAATACCAACACAATAGATTACATGATTTTCGTGGTGCATGTCACATCGTCCCAGAAGTGGAGATCATTGATCAATGATTACACTTTCAGTCCATGTTCAATTCAAACCTTAGGTATCTTGAACCATTTACCTTGATAATACACGATTTTCAAGCAAGATTTGTGATGTTTCAAGCTTTGCAACATGATAAAATTGATTGCATATCTTATGATCCAAGACTTGACTAGTTCCCCATTGCACATTCTCATCAACTTCAAAACTTTGGAATAATTGTAAAGGAATGAGGTGATCGCTCGTGCTTGATCCACTGCGTTACAATTTTCCTCTTATTAAAGTCCTTCATGATCAAATCAATGCAATGTACAACACATGATGTCTAAAAAATATCTTGGTTTCTAGAAGCCATGACCATTTCACATGTCGTCTTGGAATTTCTACCATTGCCATTAATTATTATATGAATAGTATTATCATTCCCAACCTATTTGATGGTCGTCTTCATAAACTTAAGCAGGTACTTATGGTCTTTCACATGCAAAGAAGCGTTGACCTACTTCCTTGTACAGCTCGTCCAACCATCACGCATTAAGGTCACCATATACTTTGACCACCTTTTTCATCTTCTAATGTACCCATTCATCTCTTCTTTCTTCATGGCAAGAAACTTGTTCATGATGAAATATGTTGTGGGAGCTTTGACTCATGTTCCTAAAGCAACAATCCAATTGATTTTGTGTTGTAAAAAAGATCCATTAGCAATGTTCAAAGAAATGATCTCTCCAAAAAGCAACTTGATAATGGCCCTTCCTACCCTTTCCATGGCATTCAAAAAAACCCTCGACCTTTTATCTTGCGGTCTTGTTTGGGTTGTATGGTGTAAAACTACTCTTCATCAAGAAGGGATGGACTCCTTTCCCTTTATTTTTAGTAGATGGTGGTAGTGGGACACCACTAGAACCACTCCCATGGTCACCATCACCATGGAGACTACCATCTCAAGAACCAAGTTCCCACCTCTCAAACTTCTTAATGATTCTTGTGCTGCCTTCCCGTATGCCCTCCTCTTGGATGGAATCTAATATCCGCACGGAAAATAAAATCATCACCAGACTCATATAAAACATAGAACTCTTTCTCAAACATGAAGTCGTCGAATTCTTCATCCCTTGCTTTTTGATTATCCTTCTTCTCATACTCCCAATCCAAGTTCGCCTTTAGAAGCTCTTTAACATCCTTCGAGAAACATGTGCACTTTGCGACATTCATGTAATTGCCATCAAGTTGACGCTTCAGTCTATCGATTCCTCCTCCTTTAAGTCTCTACCTGCAAAGGATGAATTCATGCTTAGATTTGTTACCATCCGGTGCAGTGCCATATCCTCATTCTATCTCCCCATCGTCTCTTTGAGCATCAAACAACCTAGATTCCGCAGAGTGCGAAGAGTGCGAACACACGATCATGATTCTTGAACAGAATACACAAGATGAGACGCACACATTAAATCACAAATATACAATAACAGGTAGTATGTATCGATTAAAAAGAAATAATGTTAATTAACTATGATTTAAGGTTTATTAGGATAATAGTTACTAAAATAAAAATAGCCCAAAGTACGGAATTAATAATGTAGCATAACATCTAAGCGAGTATATTATAATTTTTAAAAGAAATCAATAATAATCTAGAGTAGAATCAATCATTCTTAACAAAACTATCAAAAACCTACAAAAATATCCCTAACATCTCAAAAAATACAAGATATCGTCTTGAAAAAACTCAAGAATAGGAGGGTGCCAATATATAAAAAATTGCTAAAAAAACTAAATCTCAAATGATTTTAAAACAAGACGAACAACTTAGATTTATTTTCCATGAAGCAAAGAACAAGGTATAGCAGCAAGAGCACAAATGTGCCCAACACTGGGAACTATGTCGCCCATATCGGTCAAAAAAGGAGGGAAATTGCTCTGAAATCCCACACTTACAACCGATATGACCTGGCATACTGATATATCGGAAATATCTCGCATGATATTGGTTGATATCCATGAATTCGATATACAAGGTGATATAAAAGCCCCTAACCGTGTGATATCGACATATCAGGATTTTTGTTCCATGTCGCCGCCCTTGTGCCACTCACCCTTGTAATACATCTTTACACCATGCCCCGCCTACACGCATCACCCATAGAATATCATTCCTCAAGCTTCCCATTCGATACTATCGCCACACTACATGTTCATTTGAAATCCAGATGTTTAGAGGGAATAGACAAAGTTGGTGAATGTATTAAAGTTGTCTAATTTATCAAAAAATTAAGATATTCTAATTTTAATTCAACAAGCATCGAACGTAGCATCATTAGCAACGGAAAAGTTGATATGGGCATGTGTAGAAAAGGTAAAAAAATCAGGGAGATTTATATGATTTATGAGACTTCTGGATCATGCATGTATATGTCCCTATTTTTAATATGTAAAGCATAGAACAATTCAAGTTTCCATGTAACGAGCATCACTGTTAACTTTTTTATATTAATAAATTAAACTAACGTGTTCAAATTAGTCTCGTCAATTTTTTTAGAGTTTAATTTATGAAATTCTGCATGTTGCATCTTGTGGAGCTGCCATGACTGCATCTCCTAATTTAGTACTTTGAATTTAAAATCAGTGAATTTTACATCAAAATAATTAGAAGTGAAATTCCATTCAAAAGTAAGAACTAGTTAATTCATGATTATTTCCGTGTTATATGCTCCTTCATATCCATTTTTTTGCACGAACAGTCGGGGTTTATTCATGCTTAATTTAGAACTTGTTTTTTTATTTGTGTTTGTCACATAAAATATGCTCATAATATACTTTATATGTTCTTGATTTCTTTCGTTTACATATTTCAGCATCTTAATTTCTTGGCCAGCACCTAACACCTTGGGCCCTTTGGACCTTTGGGATCTTGGGAGTACCTATCAACTTTGGTGTGCCATGGAACGTAACTAAATAATTTTCAAACAGCAGATCTAAATTTTACCATGTAACATTCTGATGCAGAAAACACATTTTTCTCCTTTCATATGGCATAACATATAATGCACAGAAATATGATATAATCTTACCCGATATCCCCCATCAAACATGGCACGAAATGCGTCTGATGAAGCATGTAAAGCTACTCGATGTGCGAAAAACCTTTTTCCTGAAGAAAAGAGAAAATGGTCATCGTACCCATGCAGATTATCCTCAATACTCTACGGACAAGCACTACAAACTTCAATAAACCCATGGTAAAATAAAATTCAAGATATATTTGAAATACTACTAAAATAGTTCTCAACCTTCAATAAGAAATGTCACATCTGATAGTGTGGGACAGTTAACATACTGCTCGCCAAAATACGTCTGCAAAAAACCAATTTAAAGAGCATATCCAACAAACAAATGAATCAATTTTCAAAATAAACCAATCATATATAAGAAAAGCCATGGCCTACCATACCATACAGTGTTAATTATATATGTAGAGAGTATTATTATTATATGTACCCTGTCTTATTGTTCTCTGGACTACTATGTATTTTACCCGTGAGGTCTCTCCCTATATAAGAGAGGCTAGGGTTCCCTTGAATAATAAGTTGCTCATTTCTTCCAACATGGTATCAGAGCCTAAACTCTAGGGCTTATCCCACCCACCACCTGCCGCCCCCCTCCAGAAACCCGCCGCCGCCGCCCTTCTCCTCTCGGGCCCTCTCCCTTCTTTCCACCGCCGCCGCTCTTCTTCTCTCGGGCCCACTCCACTGCCCTCGCCGAAATCCAGCCCCGGCCCCTCTCCCCTCTCCTCGCCGGTTCCCAGCCCCCGCTCCGGGGCTCCGCCACCGCCGTGCCCTAGCCCAGCCCCCAGCCCCACTCTGGGGTCTCGCCTCCTTCAACTTGGTCGTTCCCTAGTCGGCTACCGGTCCCAGCCCTAGCCGTTACCACAGCGCCTCCTCTCGGCTTGATCGTAGCCGACTCGTACTCCTGATATATGGATTTGGGTGTGTATGCGTAACGTCTACATACGCACTCAAATCTTATGTAGTTTGTGTAGACATCTGTCACTCTGTCTACAAACCCTAATTCTTCTCCAGCTGGTGATATGTCAGAATCCAAGGTTGATATGCCCTCCATAGGCGCGTTCAAAGGTCTTGCGCCAATAGTCAAAATGGATGGGTCGAACTATGAGCTCTGGGTGATGCAGTTCATGAGTCTCATGAAGTCGAACGGTAAGAAGCATATTCTTACCGAGGATGAGCCCGCAGAGAAGACAGGGATATATGCCTCGTGGGAGGCTGATGATTCGTATGCCAAGGTTTGGCTGTCAGGCACACTGTCGATGGAGATCGCAAATGATGTCCTACATCAGCTTACTGCCAAGGCGATGTGGGATATTCTGGCTGCAACGTATTCCCAAGTGCGGAATGAGACCATGATGTTACAGCTTCAGCATGATATATTCACGATGAAGCAGAACGACAGACCACTTCACTCCTTGTACACGTCCCTAAGAGGGATGTTTGAGAAGCTATACAGTACCATTCCACTTACTGCAACCCCTGAGCAACAGAAGACGTTTAGGAATGCCACTATGGTGGGCATTCTACTTGCAGCCCTAGACCCTGAGTACGAGGCTGCCCGATTTCATATTTTGGCCGATGCAGTGATTCCTCCAATGGAGGATGTTTACCAGAGGCTCAGTCGCATATCTGTGTCTTCCAGCTCATCTAATCCACCCCCATCGGCGATGACAGTATCGCGTGGGAGAGGTGGTCAGTCTTCTGGTTGTGGACGTGGACGCGGAGGTGGTAGGGGGGTCGCTTTCGTCACCCTTGTTCATACTGTCACCGTACAGGTCACTCGGAGGATACATGCTATTCTAAGCATGGGTTCCCAGCATCGGTGCGTGTAGCTGAGCATGTTCTGCCCCAGTCAGCATCCAATGCAGACAACCGTTTTGATGAGCTTGTGGCACGTCTACGTGATATTATGCCACAATCTTCTGCTGGTTCTTCTGATGGACCTTCTGATGTCGCTGCCTCTGCCTCTGCCAGTTCCTCTGCTGTCGCTAGTACCTCAGGTAATGCTACTGCATTTAGGTCTTGGCATGATATATCTGATTGGATTATCGATTCTGGTGCCACACATCACATCTGCCGAGATCGAGAGAGGCTTGAGTCCTACAGGGACATTCCCCATGGCCGTTCAGTACAGATCGCAGATGGTACTCATTCCCCTCTTATTGGACAGGGAGAGGTCGTTCTATCTCCTCTCACGCATCTACAAAATGTTATGCATGCTCCCGCGTTCTCCATAAATCTGTTGTCTATTAGTCAGATTACGAAGGATTTGCACTGTCGTGCTATATTTGACCCCTCTTCTCTTATTTTTCAGAACATACTAACGGGCAGGGTGATTGGCTGTGGCTCTGAGCAGAATGGTCTGTATCGGATGGTCCGGAATTCTTATGCTGGCGTCTCCTCTTATTCCGCCGGACCAGTATCTCCGTACATATGGCATTTTCGCTTTGGTCATTTCCCGCTCCAGAAAATGCGACACCTTCTGCCTCAGATCTCTCCCAGCTCTATCTTTCGCTGTGAAGCATGTCAGTTGGGAAAGCATCATAGGTTTAGCTTTCCTAATCGTCAGAGTCGGAGCAGTTGCTCCCTGTTCGAGTTGTTGCATATTGATATTTGGGGTCCGAGTCGTGTTCCCGATCATCAGGGACACAGGTACTATCTAGTTGTAGTGGATGATTTCTCTCGTGTCTCTTGGGTCTTTCTTTTAAAGAATAAATCTGAAGCAGGAGATGTGATAAAAAATTTGATTAATGAAGTGCAGAATGTTTTTTCTTCTACTGTCAAATATGTTCGTACAGATAATGCTCTGGAATTCTGCACACGGTCTCTCTCTCACTTTCTCTCGTCAAAGGGCATTATTCACCAAACTACTTGTGCTTACACGTCTCAGCAGAATGGCGTGGCCGAAAGAAAGCACCGTCACCTTCTTGACATCACTCGAACTCTTCTCATTCAGAGTTGTGCTCCTATCTCTTTCTGGGGGGATGCTGTTCTTACAGCTTGTTACCTGGTCAATCGTATGCCGTCATCTGTCCTAGGTGAGAAAATTCCTATATCTATTCTTTTTCCTGATAAGGAATTATTTTCACTGACTCCTCGTGTCTTCGGTATTGTTGCCTTTGTTCATCTTCTCACTCCAGGACTTGACAAACTCTCTCCTAGAGCTGTCAAGTGTGTCTTTGTCGGTTAGTCTCGGACTCAGAAGGGCTATCGATGTTATGACCCCATAAACAAGAAATACTTTGTCAGTGCTGATGTCACATACTTTGAGTCCGTTATGTATTTTTCACCTGCAGGTGACAGGCCGGTACCATCCACTACCAGTGATGAGGTCTATGTCCCTCCTCCTAGTTGGGGTTCACCTGAGTCTACTCCTGCACCAGTTACTACGCCATCTACAACACTACCTTCTCCGCCACCACCACCTCCACAACCGTCTATCCCACCTTTACCAAAATTCTATACGCGTCGGTCAGGTCCTGCTCAGGCTACACGTCAGACATCCATCACGCCTCAGGTATGTTTTGATGGCACTACTACTTACGGGTCAGATATGGTACATGTGCAGGATTCTTCATTGCAGAAGGAGACTTTACTATCCAGTACAATGGACGATGATCTAGATATTCCCATTGCTATCGAAAGCAAAAGAGGACGTGTGCATCTTATCCCCTTGCTTCTCAGGTGTCGTTTCATCGCCTCACAGGCGACTTTCAGAGATTTGTTGCAGCTTTGTCGTCCGTAGACATACCACGGACCTATCAGGAAGCTATGAAGATTGATTCATGGCGAATAGCTATGGAAGATGAGATGCGTGCCTTACAATCTCGTGGTACATGGAGCTTGGTTACTGCTCCTCCAGATGCATCCATTGTTAGCTGTAAATGGGTATTCACAATTAAATACCATGCAGATGGCAGTCTAGATAGATACAAAGCTCGGTTGGTCGCGCGAGGTTTCACACAGGCCTATGGTGTGGACTATATGGATACATTCTCTCCGGTGGCTCGTCATTCTACCCTTCGCATACTCTTATCAGTTGTAGTGGTACGTGACTGGACTATATCTCAACTTGATGTCAAGAATGCTTTTTTGTATGGAGATCTGCAAGAGGAAGTCTACATGCAGCAGCCATCAGGGTTTACTGCTGAGGGGGAGAAGCATATGGTGTGTAGACTTCACAAGGCAATTTATGGCCTTAAACAGAGCCCAAGAACGTGGTTACAGAAACTTTCTCATCTGATTGAACGACAGGGATTCAAGAGATCGAATGCAGACCACTCATTATTTATCCAGAAGTCTTCTACAGGTACGGTTGTCATCATGGTCTATGTTGATGATATTCTGGTTACAGGAGATGATGTTCAGGGAATAGAGAGGGCAAAAGCGTTCCTAGGTCATCAGTTCGTCACGAAGGATCTTGGAACCCTAAGATACTTTCTGAGGTTGGAATTTGCTAGGAATGCACAGGGTCTAGTGATGACCCAAAGGAAGTACATTACAGATTTCTTGACTGAAACAGGCATGGCTGGATGCAAACCATCGAGTATTCCCATGGATCCAAGCATGAAGCTGTATGATGATGACTCTGTTGAAATAGACCAGAGGAGATATAGAGAAATGGTGGGTAAGCTCCTCGATATTACCATAACTCGACCTGATATTGCATTTGCAGTAAGTCGGGTGAGTCAATTTATGGAGAAACCAAGACAAGTTCATATGGATGCCGTGTACATGATACTAAGGTATCTAAAGTCTTCTCCAGGTTCAGGGTTGTTATTTCGAAAGGGCACAGATCTATCTATTTCAGCATGTGCAGATGTCGATTATGCAGGATGCCCTAAGTATAGAAAGTCAACCTCAGGATTTGTTGTCTTTATTGGGAGCTCTTTGGTCTCTTGGAAAAGCAAGAAGCAAACTGTTGTGGCAAGATCCAGTGCAGAATCTGAATATAGGGCCATGGCGCAAGTAAGCACAGAGATGATGTGGGTTCGATCTGTGCTAGAGGATCTACATATAGCCGTATCTTTACCTATGCAGCTTCAGTGCGATAATCAGGCAGCATTGTTTATTGCCAACAATCCAGCATTCCATGAGAGAACAAAGCATATTGAAGTTGACTGCCACTACACTAGAGACTTGATCCAGAGAGGCTTAATATCTACATCTCATGTGAACTCACGGGATCAGACCGCTGACATACTCACCAAGTCGTTGCTCAGAGGACCCTTCCAGAGATGCTCTTCCAAGCTGAGCATGATCGACATCTATGCTCCATCTTGAGGGGGGGTGTAGAGAGTATTATTATTATATGTACCTTTTCGTATTTTCTTATTGTTCTCTGGACTACTATGTATTTTACCCGTGAGGTCTCTCCCTATATAAGAGAGGCTAGAGTTCCCTTGAATAATAAGTTGCTCATTTCTTCCAACAATATAGACCATCTTGGTAAATTATCTTTCAAGAGTCGGATGTTTATTATGTACCAAGAAATACTGGAACAAACCCAATTTTGTTTATCTAAGTTGGGATCTCAACACCCAAGACGTGATTACAACCATAAGATAGTCAGATTGTTCAGAAGCACCATTCCATTAGTGGCAGGTGTCTATTTGTGGTCATAGTGACAGTTGACGTGCAAAGTTTTTTTTGTTCTCTTTCTGACGGATTGTTTGATATAATTTTATCATTTATTTTAAACTACTTTGATTAGTTTAAAATCCCTTCCCGGCTGCATAACCTTTTTGAGAAGCACCACTATTTGTTGTCTTGCTACAACTATGAGGAGCTCAGCACTGTCAGGAATCTAAGTTTCACTATTACACAGGAGAACAATGATGCCAATAAATACATCCTCGAAAACAGGAAGGTTTTATTTATTAGAAAAACTGAGGGGCAATGACCCTTCCTCGTGATACCCCGTGTTTATGAAAGGAAACCTACCACTAAAACAGCTTGTGGGAAGGCATGAAACTTCTGCCCATTGACTGTCAAAATTAGGACCCAGGCCACTCTTACAATTGCATTATCGTAGCTTCTTAAGCTGCATTTGGATCACTTAATTACTTAACACAGCACTGCATCATTTTTAAGAAAAAAAGGCTTCCATCTGTTGGTTAGAAGCTAGATGCCTCTTTCCTCCCATTTAGTCCAAGCAACACAAGGGCAGCATCGACCCAGAACATGACAAAAAGCAAGACCAATCTACCTTGAGCAGGTTTGTTCACATGGTCTTCCTCTCCAATTATAACTATTCCAAATCATCACCAACTTGAATCCGAATAAGCAAGTTGACGCTAAAAGATATCGTAAAGTAGTAAATAAAATCACAAAGATCAAAAAATAATATGAGAGAGATTTATATAATCGATGATGTAATTGAGCCTGTTATTCCATGATAGAAGAAACCATCGCTCGAGACACCTCAACCAAAAAACAAACGATCAACGTCCTCCAAAACGTGGAGCATTGTGGAACATCCCATATGCGCTCGAAAAGAAAATAGCACTACGATCGTCGGTTAGCAAATGGTCCCCCCTCAGGAGCCAAATAAAGATCCAAACACGTAGCAACATCTTCCACTTCCAAATCTGTTTATACTGCTCCATGCAATCTCAAGGTCAAAGCATGTATCTGCATAAAATGCAATGTACACCTTTCAGAACATGGTGTCCATCCACCCATGTCTACTGATAGGGGCCATCTGGTGACCCTCTACTCACATCCAAAGCCTTCAATACCGCCAAAAAGTCAACAAAACATCAATCCGTCAGCTCTGAGCGAAACCGAGGGAACCACCCATCCGCCTCCATGCACTCCCTCACTAAACTTCCCATCAGCTGCCAACGCGCTCCATGCCCAATCCAGTAATCCATCCAAAAATGGAAACCACTACCATCATCCAAAATCGGACTTATGAGCAAAGAAACACGAATGGAACACTGAGCACCACCCCACATGTACTAAAAAATCCAAGGTGGACTCGTCAAAAATGCCGCTAGCATCAAAACATTATTTCTACATGGTTGCATGCGATTAAGATGAAGCAGCAAGTTAAAATTCATTAAAAAATTTCATAGCATGTTAAAATATTCAAATTTCATAAGCCTAATTATAAATCTCAAACTTTGAAGGGCTTGTTGGAACTTGTATTTTTATTTTCATTAAGGAGAGCAAATGATCAATGATCATATTCCTCCTATTTAGGATTAACTAGATTATTCTCCTCCTCTCTTTTTTTTCTACAAGAGTAGATTAGTCTAGAAATATAGTTTTTGTTTATGTCATGGTTTGTGCATCTATAAATTGAGTTTTTGGCTAACGAAATAAAACAATAAGACATTTAAATACAATTGAATAACTCCTCCTTCTTTCTTGATGCAGTACAAAATTAATAAATAGGGCTGATTTTTATCCATAGTTTTATTTGTGTTTATTCGAGTCGTCGCAATGTTTATTAAATAAAGAGAGCGCATGTGATCTCAAATTAGTTAGTCGGTTTTAATTTGAATTTTGAATTTAAAATTGGAGTCAAATTAGGATAAAGTAAATTTGAATTTTGATTCAAATCAATTGGCGTCAATTGGAATTTTATTTCTATCTTTGTAACCCCGCCCCTCCTATATAAAGGGGATGGTAGTCTTTTGTAAGGGCAGTTCAGATGATATGAAAAATTGAGATTTATCTCTCTTCTCTCTATTCCTTCTCCCTCAACGCGATCTACGCGCTTCTTCTTCCTCGAATCTCGTGCAACCAGCACGCCTTCTCTCCTCCCCTCCAAATTATTCTTCCACCAAATTTCCACCATCAATAATTATTTTTCCGTCGTTGCAAATTCCGATTTGCATCATTTGGTATCAGAGCATGGAATTTGAATCGTTCTCACGATTCGACGATCCTGTCGCATATTGGATGATGAAGCTCGACCAAGCAACCCTATCTCGTAGCTCGCATGCACGTTTACATTAATAAAAATTCAAGAATCGCCTCCGGACAAACATCAAGGTTCAACAAAGGAAAGACTCATGGTACAACGTTGATATCTATATGGTCCAAGTTGATGATGAACAAAATCTTGCCGTCGACGATGATTTGTGCTCTGTTCAGATCGTTGTAGATGAAAAAAATGGCAACAACGACGACCTGCTCGCTATCCGGATTGTGTCAGGAGAAAACAACAACGTCAATGATGACTTGCTCACTGTTCAGACCATTGCAGAAGAAAAAAAGGTCGACCTACTTGTTGTCTAGGTATATTCTGACTTACAAATGCCGCAGAAATTGATCTACAGCCCGCCCATTGCCCTCTCACGGACCCCCTGCCCCACCACCACCTCCGCCACCTCTCGGCGCCACCCCCGCGCCACCACCTCCACCCGCTGCACTTGTACCCCCTTCTGCGACACCCGCACCCCAACCACAGACCCACCATCACCGCAATCAGCCCCACCCGCCATTCCCGTACCTCTTGAGGTACAGTCCCAAACCCAATGCCACCTCTCGCACCTCCCCTAGCCCCGTTGCACGCCCCTTCCTCCCCTAAAATTGCCCCACCCCCTCCCCTTTATCTAGTGTCGCCCCCTCCACCTCTTCCTATCGCCAACGCTATTCCGCAACCCCTTCCTTGCAGCCCACGACGCCACCAGATGCCATCAACAACCGACCGCAAGTCCTGTCTACGTGGTCCCTTCGTTACCGTGCACCGCCACCATTGGAGAACTGCGCGCCACCGCCTGCACGAGAGCGTGTGTTGTTGCCCCGGTACAAACCTAAGCCGTCAATGCTACTGGAACCCTAACCCTAGGGTTCAACGTCGCCCGCCAGCATCGATCACGCCCCATCGCCCCGTGCCCCTACCATGTTGCCACCGCCAACTTCAGAAGAGACGAACCCTAAAAATTAAGGGTGTTCACTCCATCGTATCCCCAGACAATAGGAGTAAAGAGATATTTGGGGGATATTTCAAGGGGGGCCCTCTTCCAAAGCTATTTTATCCTAAGGGTCTATTGGAAAATTTAACTTACGAGTTTTTAAGTGAAAGGGTACGAAAATTGCATCCCACTCCTCCGTTGCAAAAATATTTAAAGGGGAGTGCTGAAAGAAAGAAATCTGAATGGCTTCCTTACCCAAATAGGATTAGACTATGGGTTTCACCTATTTAAAGGTCCCATGACTTAATTCATTACCCACATTTCCTCCCCTCCTAACCGTGTGCCATTCAATTGCTATGGGTTCTCCGAACGCCGCAAAATTCGAAATGAAGATGCCACGTCAATTTTTTCCAAACCACATCAAGGGAACGACCTGCACATGGGCGCCATTAGATATGCCACATCTCTTTTTCCAACAAGAAGTCGATGACTCCAACCTCCGCTCCAAGAATGCTTGGATCGCTTTTTGTAAGGGGATTCAGAAATACTCCTATGTATGAGGTCGGGATAGGAAGATACTGAGTACCACTCGACAGATGTGCCTATTGAGATCAGCAAGGACATCAGGAGAAAGAGATCGGGTCATAACCTGGACGATAGCAAGGAAGTTCAATCGAGGGCAGGGGGCCAAAGAGAAAGATAAGGTAGAAGCTTGTTCGTTCAGACGAAAGTACCTCCCGCCGTTCACTCCGCATCAATTCTTCCATGGCATGATCAAGAACGCAGAATTAAATTTCAAGCCTGCAGATCAAGTAATTCATCAGGAGGATGATATTTTCAAGCGGAGGAGAATTGATGCAACACAAAATTAATAAATAGGGCTGATTTTTATCCGTAGTTTTATTTATGTTTATTCGAGTCGTCGCAATGTTTATTAAATAAAAGAGATCGTGTGTGATCTCAAATTAGTTAGTTGGTTTTAATTTGAATTTCGAATTAAAAAAGTCAAATTAGGATAAGGTAGATTTGAATTTTGATTCAAATCCATTAGAGTCAATTTGAATTTTATTTCTATCTTTGTAACCCCACCCCTCCTATATAAAGGGGATGGTAGTCTTTTGTAAGGGTAGTTCAGATGATATGGAAAATTGAGATTTATCTCTCTTATCTCGCTATTCCTTTTCCCTCGACGCGATTTACGCGTTTCTTCTTCCTTGAATCTCGCGCAACTAGCACGCCTTATCTCATTCTCCGCTCCAAATTATTCTTCCACCAAATTCCCACCATCAATAATTATTTTTCGTCGTCGCAAATTCCGATTTGCAGCATTTCTCCATACATTCCCCCCTTTATCGTTCGCATATCCTCCCTCTCACTCCCATATATCTTAATCTCCCTCCCTCCCCCAATCTATATAAATCTTCTCTCTCATTTTCTCCCTCTCTCCCACACCATTTCCATTGCATATCTTCATCATCAAATACCTCTCCTCTCTCCATTTCATATAATTTCTTATGTAGAATCTATCGTTTTCTTCATCTTTCCATTAGCATGCCTTAAACATTATATCCCTCTCTTTTCTTCCCTTCTTTCTTCTCTCCGCTCACTTTTATGCCTTCTCTATCTATCATCATTTACCTCGCATGTCTTCACATTCTCTTTTTAAAACTCCCATGTAATATGAGTGTTAACGTGGGAGTTCCCCCTCCTTTTTATAACCCTCCATCATCTTATGAAATTTCCTTCTTTTGTATCCTATCAAGTGGTATCAAAGCATGGCATCCAAATATCCAATTCATTCTTACAATTTCATAATTTTATAGACAACTTACGGAAGGCAAAAACAAAGAAGAGATCATCCATCGTTTCCTCACAACAACAATCTGAAGAAAATGTGAGTTTTACATGGAGGTCCGCAAATCTTATGTGATTTTGCAAATTGTGGATTTGGTGAGAGAAGAATAAGCAGCTCCAAGGCCCTAAATTTCAGTTTCGGTCACCATTTCGGTACAGACTGAAACAGAATTTCGGTGGAATTTCGACCGAAATTTCGGTCATTTTTTGTACTAGGACCCCCATACTTCGGTCATTTCGATCATTTCGGTCGAATTTCGATTTATACTGGATATCGATATTCGACTGAATTTCGCAGAAATTTGAGGCCATGAGCAGCTCACGGAATATGGAAAGCGAATTCAAGGTCAACTATTGACTCAACATCATTTGAATTGAAACCTGAAATAAAGAGAGAACTCCATGAAGCTAGGCTTAGGATGTTTATCACAAAAAGGGGGAAAACATGATATTTTTCGAAGGAGTATAACTCGAACTCTTAACCCTCCTCAAACTGAAGTATAGATGTCTAACATGCTTATCTTCCTTCATCACTCAAAAGAAACTCCTGGAAGTGCCTTAACATGTTTGATGTCCCTCAAAAGTAACACCCAAAGGAGTACTCTTTAGAAGGGATTTCAGGTAAAGAAGCTCTACATGTTAATCCGCTCATAGAAACAAGGAGTTGTTTGTTATGTGCATGACAAACTCTCACATATCTCCATTACTTTGTGTTGTGGAATATGAGGACCTCTCAATATTGCATGCATTCGATGCATCTCTACTATTGCCATATACTATTTCTTTACATTGGATTGAGATACCGCCGCTTGTTTTTTGCTCCCCCATGATAAGATTGCAACAACAGCACATACAAAAATCTGTGGTAAACTTCCTTTTCACAGGGCATCTCGGTAGTTCCATGAAAATATGTTGTTGTGGAGAGTAAAGAATGGATTTATTACTCATGAGGTCATAGTGCTCTCATATAGAGAGAAGAAATCCTAGAGGGCAAATTACATAAGGAAATAAAAAATAGATAATACAAATAACTCTCAAACTCTCCCTCAAGATGGAGCATAGATGTCAATCAAGCATAGATGTCAATCATGCTCAGCTGGGAATAACACTTCCGGATGGCCCCCATGCTAGGGTCTTGATGAAAATATATGTTATTTGTTCCCCTTAGCTGGCGTGGTAAGTACTAAGTAGAGATGTTATGTATCATGTCTCGTGAATAATGGCAATCTACATTGATGTGTTTGGCCACTCATGGAAGGCTGGATTGTTGGCAATGAATAAAGCAACCTGGTTGTCACAAAGCATCTACATGGGAAGAGGCGTTCAATAGCTAGGTATGTCAGAACGGACAAGGTCAACATCATCTCAGTGCTCCCCTGTGACATAGCTCTATAATTGGACTCAACAGTTGACCTAACAACCACAGTCTGCTTCTTGATTTTCCATGAAACCAATGATCCCTATAACGACCACAAAATTAGAGGTAGATTTCATGTTTTTAGGACATCCTGCACAGTCAACATCTGCACCGTGATGGGACAAGATGTCCTTGTACCTGGAGAAGATTTCAGATATCTTAGGATCGTGTAGATTGCATCCATGTGAGCATCTCATGGTTGTTCAATAAACTAATTGACTTTTCTCACTGCAAAGGATATATTTGGCCTATCAATAGTCACAAAGAGAAGCTTATCAACAAGCTTCTCGTATCTCCTCTTGTCCACCTCATATGTATCATCATCATAAGCTTCATGCTGGGATTCATATGAGTAGTGGCAGGTCTGCAGTCTGTCATCCATGTCTCTAGAAGGAGATTTGTAACGTACTTCCTCTAGGTCATTACAAGACCTCTCTGAATCCCGACAAACTCAAGCCCAAGGAAGTATTGTAATTCGCCAAGGTCCTTAGTGATAAGCTATTGTCCAAGGAACTCCTTAACCTCCATGATCCCATATAAGTCATCTCCTATAACAATGGTGTCGTCAACATAAACCAAAATGACAACAATACATTTATATCTTTTGTGTACAAAGAGCGAGTGATCTGCAGTCAATCTCTTAAAGCCATGTTGCTCTATCAAATCAGATAGCTTCTGAAATTATGCATTGAGACTCTACGTAAGATCATAAATAGTCTTATGAAGTCGGCATATCTTCTGACACTCCCCCTTATCAGCAAACCCATGTGATTGCTACATACGGACTTCCTCCTACAGGTCTCCATACAAGAAAGCATTCTTGACATCAAGTTGGGAAAGTGACCAGTCACGTACTACGACAACAGAATGGAGGATCCGGAGAGTCAAATAACGAACCACGTGTAAAAAAGTGTCTCGACAGTCCGCCTTATATGCTTGAGTGAACTCATGTGCTACAAACCTAACCTTGTAGTGATCAATACTAACATACGCTCTCTACTTCACTATAAAGATCCATTTGCGGCCAACCACAGAAGTCCCTGTTGGGGCAATAACAAAGCTCCATGTGGCATGTGACTATACTACGGTCATTTCCTCCTCCATAGCAAGATGTCATTGATTGTCTTGCATAGCCTCCTGATATGTGCATGGGATTGCAACAACAGATAGTCCGACCACAAACTTCATGATGTCTTCTGATATATGTCCCAATGAAACATAAAGGATATGTAGCACAAGTATGCCTCCTCTTCCGAAAAGCAATATGTTGATCAAAATCCTCTGGATGATCTATCTCATGTAGCACACTCTCCTGTGGTGTCGCAATCTCAACCTATAAAGTCTCATACTATACAGACATATCAACATTGTTGCAGTAGAAACAAGATGTTCAAAATTTACTTGGTACGTGTTGGATGATGGAGAAGGCACGGGAGGAGGTACAATAGTCGACCAATGAATGTAATAAGTAATAACAAGGTAAATTCTGAGCCACAAGAGGAAGAGTAGTTGTGGCGGAAGGTGGAGGCGAATGAAGAGGTGGAATATAAACCTCACCAAACTCATACGAAGTCATCATGTCGCATGTGGGAGAAAAATACATAACATACTCAAAGAATATGATGTCTGCACTGACACAGTATGCTCGCATGACAAGATGAAAGCACTAGTCAATAGCCAATAAAAACGCACTTGACAGCTCTGGGGTATAGCTTCTCAAGGCCAAGACATGTGATAAGCAACAACCACAGAGCCAAAGACATGAGGTTAGAGAGAAAAAGTCCTTCTCAGGAAATGCAATCTAAATGAGCCTTTTCTCATAACATGGAGGACGTCATATAATTGACCAAGTAGTAGGCAATGAGGACAACATCACCCAAAAAGTGTGGGGAGCATGACACTGGACAAGAAGAGTCCTAGTAACATCAAGAAGATGATGGTGTTTGTGTTCTACAACACCGTTCTCCTGAAAAGTATAGGCATATGAGATCTAATGTAGGATGCCAAGGGACCTGAAGAACTGATAGAGCTAAACAAGACAAAACTCCATGACTTATAAGAGTGAATATACTTAACGTCATCGAAAAAAATGTTCATTATTTCAATAATGAAATTCTGCATAACAGAAACAACCTCATACTTATTTTCAGTAGAAACGTCCAAGAAAGTCTAGAAAAAACATCAACCACAATAGGATAGAACGTGTGCCTCTGGTCATCAGGAACATAACCAGGACCCCAAATATCAAAATAACCAACTCAAATAAAGGACTACTATGACTCCAACGACTAGGAAAAACGGTACGATGATGTCTCCCAAGCTGGCAAACCTCACATTAAAAAGTGGACTGAGGAGGAATCTGCAGAAAAACTGAGGCAGCACAAAATTAACATATAGGGCTTGATATTTTTATCTGTTAATTTTATTTACGTTTATTCAAGTCGTCACTATGTTTATTTAAATAAAGAGATCGTGTGTGATCTCGAAATTAATTAGTCAGTTTAAATTAGTTCTTGAATTTTGAATTTGAACGGGTGAAAATATAATTTTGTGCTGCATCAATTTTCGACCGTTGCAATTTTCCGACTGCGTCATTTGGTATCATAGCATGGCAACCGAATCGTTCTTACGATTCGACGATCCGATCGCATTTTGGAGGATCCAATACGATTTGAGCCGTCTCTCACATGGCTCGCATTTACGCTCACGTTCGAAGATGTTCAAGCAACGCCTTGTGTCCAGCATCAAAGTCCAAGAATGGTTAAACACGCAAATCGATGAAGATTCGCCCATCGACAACAAAAATCAAATCACAGAAGTTGCTGTACAACCTACTTTTGATCAAGAAAACAAAGGTATTTTCACTCTAGATGAAGATTTATTTGATACAACTCCTGTGCAACAAAACTATGAAGATAAAGGGCCGATTTTTTATGAAAGTATGGGGGAAGAATATGAGATCGACGAGTTTTTCGAAGTCAAAGTTGCTGTCCAGAATGGAAAAAATAAGAAAAATGGATATTTGAGGCTAATATTTGATGAAGAACCCGAAAATCTCAATATATTCGCAGATAATCTTGCTGTCCAGGAAGATGTGGAACCCCTATACGATGATCTCCCCTCTGGGATCCTCTCCAAGCGACCCTCATCTACACGCCATCCCTGTAACACATCCCTGAACCTTGATTCAACGTTGTGGGTCATGCCGCCTCCCTCATGATCAAGTTCGTGGCAGCCCACAACCCCGATTCCCCCGAGTGCGCCCCAAGAATGGTCGTCATCACCATCCAATGATCTATTCACACGATTGCCGAAGCTTCCATGGCTGTCGCCCCAACCACCGTTGGTCACGACGCCAGAAGAGAGGGCTCCATCGTCGGCACTCCCTTCCATTCGCCTTCCAACATGGCCGCCATCGCCCTTGCGCGACTCCGCGTGCGACTCCACGTCGCCCACACTACTACTGCCGCTCGATTCCGCGTTATAGCTGCAGCCACACACGCGACAAGCGCATCCATCAACACACGCGAGAGCTGTGGCCAGCGCACCCCTTCATCGGTGCCGCCCAAGGCCCCCCTGCCTGTTGCGCCATCACAGAGTAGGGCCATCCGATCCAGATTGTCGCCGCTGCCATCTTATATTCGGGAATTACGAAACCCTAACATGGGGGAAGGAGGTTTCTCCCAAGCGATTCGAATCCCATGGAAATAGGAATGCGGATATGAATCGGGAAAATTGCACAGGTACTCTCCTCGTAGAGAGTTTTATATTAAGGTTAGAGTTGGCGGGAATTGGAGAGGCATTCCTTTAAATGAAGGAGTAGAAAAATTGCATTTCTATCCCCTGGAGCAAGAAAATTTAAAGAAAGGTGCTGAGAAAAGGAAACTAAGGCTGCTACCTTCTCCAAATAGGAATAGGAGTATGGGATTCATCTATATAAGGACCCTATGGGTTAGTTCATTACCCACATCTCCTCTCATCCTAGGTTTGTGCCAGACATTTGTTATGGGTTCTCCGAAAGCCATGTTGTTCATGCTTCATCAGTTTTTCGATCACCGCAATAAGGAGATAAAGTTCGTGGAGATGCCGCCTTTTGTGCCACATATGTTCTTCCGGCATGGGGTTGATGACTCCAAATATCTCACCAAAGAAATCCGGGATCCGTCGTTTGCCCCACACCTATTTTTCCAAAAGGTGATTAAGAACGTTGAAATCGAGCCGTCAAGCATCGAAGATAAAATAATTCGTCAAGAGACGAATTTTTCAAGCAGAGGAGAATTGATGCAGCACAAAATTAACATATAGGGCTTGATATTTTTATCCGTTAATTTTATTTACGTGTATTCAAGTCGTCCCAATGTTTATTTAAATAAAGAGATCGTGTGTGATCTCGAAATTAATTAGTCAGTTTAAATTTGATTTTTTAATTTTGAATTTTGAATTAGAGTTAAAATAGGATAGAGGTAGATTTAAAATTTTGATTCAAATCAATTAGAGTCAATTAGGATCGAGTGGAATTTTAAATTTGATTCACTTTCTATTTTTGTAATTCCACCTCTACTATATAAAGAGGTTGGTAGCCTATTGTAACAGACAGTTCAGTTGATATGAAAATTTGAGTTTATCTCATTATCTTTCTCGCTCTCATTCTATCTCTCTCAACGCGATCTTCACATTTCATCTCCAAAACCCCGCGTAACCGGCGCGTTTTCTCCTTCCTCCCCCGTCTAAATTTCTTTCACCAAAAGTATATTTTCCACCGTTTGGATTTCTTCCTGCATCAATCAACACAACTTCTGCAGAGGAAGATGATTGAACCAAAGATGACACATGTACAAAGAAACTGATCCCGTGGGAAGGAAGAACAATCAACGTAAGGAGATTATACCAGTATGTAGAGACCCCCTTTCTCACCAACACATCCAACCACCTTAGGCATGGGTACATCCTGAAATACAAGAGAAGAGGAGTCCAATCTGGCACGACAATTCAAAACCTTGGTAATCCGACTAATAGATGATAAGTTCATAGGAAAAACAGGTGCATGTAACACATCTATAGTTGCATGGGCGGTGTCAATCGATTCTCTCCTTGTCTTGTAATAGAAGAATGCGCTCCATTTGCAATGACTACAGCTTACAAGGTGAATCAAATTGTAGGATGTGAACTTTACCATGTCTCCACAGAGATGGTGAGATGCTACAATGACCATGATTTAATCTGAAATGTGTACTCTGTGACAACTAGTGAGTGCATAAGTTGTACACGAGTTATTAACAAAGGCTACAATATCAGATGGGCTGAAAGAGATGGGGAAGGAGTCATAATCTCCCTCAGAATGGAGACAAGATCGTCGAACTTCTGATCTGTAAAAGTGACAGCAGGTTCAGTCTACTCGACAATACATGCAGATGTTGGATGATCAAGCTTTCGATAGCAAGTGTCTCAGAGTGCCCAAAATTATAGCAATGTGTGCACTGCTGACAAAAGCGTCCACCTCTACTACGGACACCACGATATCTGAACTGTATTAAACGTCCCCTGCCAGAGATGCGACCATCGCATAGGAGGTCTAAATCAAGGTTGCTGAAAGCGGTAGTCGGTATTCAGTCGGCGGGGTCACCTACTAAGGATTAGTCGGCAGTCGAACGACTAGTCGAAATTAGTCGGTCATTAGTCGGTTTTGAATTTTTAATTATTTTAAATATATAAATTAGTTTTTTATACATATATTTGTATGTATATACATATATTTGCACATTTTATATGACATCATGATGAACAAAAGAAGTAATTGACTTTAAATATAACATAAAGCATATTAGAATATGTTTCCTTTAAAAAAAGTGAAAAATAAAATAAATAAAAAAAGTTGTTGTAAAAGTCGAACGAGTCGGCCGACTAGTCGGCCCTACTAGTCGGGTGAACCGACTAAGGACCGACTAGGCCTAGTCGAGTCGGCTACCCCCCCAACTCGACTAGTCGGACCGACTAGTCGGCCTAGTCGGCCGACTTTTGCAAGCTTGGTCTAAATAGTAGCTATATGAAGCACCATGATCTTGCTCAGTCTATTGTAGGCCTCCTCTATGGGAGATATAGATGCACCTGTGAGATATTTGTTGTGGGAAGCATCGTCCTGTTAATCAAGTGTCATAAGAATGACTATCATCATGGCATTCTTGTATGCCATTTGTTGCTCGAAGTAGCGTTCAAAGGTATGAGCTATGAAGCTTCTCGAACATGCCCCTAATCCAGGAGTAGAATGCATGGAGAGGAAGACCATCATGCTTGGCTATGAATATGTCGTACTGAAGCCGCAAAATCTCCATCTCCTTCCTCACCTGAGAATATTTGACGACGAGAATGTCCCATATTGCCTTGGCAATGGACTGATGGAGAATATTGTTGGCTATCTTTGTGGTGAGAGTCTCGGATGGTCAAACATGCATCGACGTGTTTGCTTCCATGAAGCATTCGACCATTCTTTTTAACTGGCTTAGGTTACATCAAGATGTATTCCTTATATTTTCTCTTCATGATACTTATGAACTGCATGGTTCACAGTTCATAGTTGGTCTTATCCATCTTGACGATGGGTGGACGCTTGAAAGCCCCGAGCAACCTTGTTCTCTAACATAACGAACGATGGAGCCTAGAAAGGACGCGACTGGGAATGTAATACAATCTGAAATTATCTACACAATCACATGGGGAAACGGTTATGTATGCATACTCAATGCACAACTAATCCCATCAATTTTGTGGGTGTTTTAAGGCAAACAAGATAGATTCAGAGATCTGAAATCACAACGTAAACATCAAAATCAGACAATACAAGAACTTAGATCATGCGAGGAGGGTCGATGGTCAATGCAGAAGCTTGGTGCAAGTTGTCGCTTGGTGTACAGTGAGAGTGTCGTTGGGCAGGTGTTGTCGTTATAGAGATTGTCGTGTAATAGAGTAGGTGGTGGTGCTTGTGGTGAGGTTGCATGCTTAAGGTAGCGTCAAGGTCGGAGAAAACGTAGCATGAGGTGGGGGCAACAACACGAGGAGGGGCGTCCGCGCAAGTCAGGGGCAATGGCACGAGATGAGGGGTGGCGAGTGGGGTAGGTTAACAAGGTAATAGGCTCTAGTCTAGGACCGTCACTCTGATACTATGTGGAGAGTAGAGAATGAATTTATTATTCATGAGACCATAGGGATAGGGTTCTCTTATATAGAAAGGAGAAACCCTAGAAATAGACAAATACAAATAAATCTCAATAGTTATCATATCTATAATGTAAATAACCCCTTTTTGAGGATTGTCTTAGTATAACTTAAGACCATAGTGGCATGTGTGGCCATGCTTATAAACTAAGTTTTTCGACTACTAAGTGTTGGGAGAAAGCAATAGCTTATTATTTCTGAGAACCCTAGGCTCTCTTATATATAGGAGAGTCCTATGGGTAAATTACATAAAACAGGTACAGAGAAATAAAAATGATAAAACGAGTACATAAAATATGAAAATATTTCTACACTCCCCCTCAAGCCGGAGCATAGATGTCAATCATGCTCAGCTTGGATGAACACTTCAGAAATGGCCCTCTGAGTAATGCTTTTGTAAATATATCTGCAATTTGCTCTCCTGAACAGACATGTGGTGTAGATATCAACCCTTTATGAATCATATCTCCTGTATAGTGGTAGTCTACCGCAATATGTTTAGTTCTCTCATGGAATGCAGGGTTGTTTGCAATAAACATAGCAGCTTGATTATCACATTGTATTTGCATAGGTAGAGGAACTTCTATGTGCAGATCAACCAACACTGCTCGAACCCACATCATTTCGGTACTCGCTTGTGCCATGGCCCTATATTCAGATTCGGCACTTGATCTAGCCACAACGGTTTGTTTCTTGCTTTTCCAAAAATATGAGAACTACCAATAAATACTGCAAAACCTGACGTGGACTTCCTGTCTTTAGGACACCCTGCATAGTCAGCGTCAGCACATGCGGATACAGTGAGAGTTGCTCCTCTCTTGAAGAGCAATCCTGTCCCTGGAGACGATTTTAGATATCTCAATATCATGTGTATAGCATCCAAATATACCTGTCTGGGTTGCTCCATAAATTGGCTTACTCGACTCACGGCAAAGGCAATATCTGGTCTGGTAATATTAATATAAAGGAGTTTTCCCACCATTTGTCTGTATCTCCTCTTATCGACTTCATTTGTATCCCCATCGTATAGCTTTATGTTGGGGTCCATAGGAGTAGTAGATGGTCTGCACCCAATCATGCCCGTCTCAACAAGCATATTTGTAACATATTTCCTTTGGGTCATCACAAGCCCCTGTGCATTCCTAGCAAATTCCAACCCTAGGAAATATCTTAAGGTGCCCAAATCCTTAGTAACAAACTGACTGCCCAAAAAATCGTTTGCCATCTTTATTCCTTATGCATTATCTCCTGTAACAATTATATCATCCACATAAACCATGATGACAATTATCCCTCTAGATGTTCTCTGCACAAATAGAGAATGATCTGCATTTGACCTTTTGAACCCCTGTCGTTCAATTAGATCTGAGAGCTTCTGAAACCAAGCTCTTGGACTTTGTTTAAGGCCATATATCGTCTTATGGAATCTACAAACCTGTTGGCACTCCCCCTCAGCAGAAAACCGCGGAGGTTGCTGCATGTATACCTCCTTTTGTAGATCTCCATACAAAAATGTAATTTTAACATCTAACTAAAATAAGGGCCAGTCACGTACCACAACAACTGAGAGCAAGACACGTAACATGAAATAACGAGCAACCGGAGAGAATGTATCCAAATAATCGACACCATAGGTTTGAGTAAACCCCCATACCACCAATCTTGCCTTGTATTGATCAAGACTCCAATCGACATGATATTTAATGATAAATATCCATTTGCGACTAACAATATAGGCACCTGGAGGTGCAGACACCAAGCTCCAGGTACCACGTGATTGGAGGGCCGTCATCTCTTCTTCCATAGTAAAACACCAGCGATTGTCTTTCAATGCATCCCGGTAAGTCTGTGGCACTTCTTCAGCAGATAGAGCAACTACAAAGTTGTGAAACTCCCCTATGAGGCGATGAAAGGACACATGTGAAGCAATTGGATACGAGGTACATGTACGTTTTTGCTTCCTAATAGCAATGGGTATATCCAAGTCCTCCGAAAACTCCTCCTGTACTGCTCCCTGTATAGAAGTATCGTCATTGCCATCGTTAGAAACCATGTTATCAGGGTATACCTGGGGCATTCTGGATGATTAGCGACCATGAGCAGTAGTTGACCAGCGGGTATAGTACTTGGGTAACTGTGGGATAGACGGCACAAGCGGTTGTGTATAAGGGACTGGTGGTGGTGGTGGTGGCGATACCAATGGTGGTGGTGTAACGGTAGGAGAAGACAAAGGAGTAGAAGGTGGGGGTGGCATGTAGATCTCGGTATCATTTTCTAAAGAGGCTAACCTATCACATGTAGGAGAGAAATACGTGACAGACACAAAAAATGTGACATCAGCACTAATATAGTACTTCCTCCGTAATGGATCATAGCAGCGATACCCTTTTGTGTCCTGTAATACCCAACAAACACGCATTTGACAGCTTTACGAGAGAGCTTGTCAAGATCAGGAGGCAAATTGTGAACAAATGCAACCGAACCAAAGACGCGAGGAGTAAGAGAGAACAACTCCTTCTCAGGGAAACCATAGAGAAAGGAATTTTCTCCCCCAAGACAGACGAAGGCATACGATTCACAAGATAACATGAGGCAAGGACCGCATCTTCCCAAAACGAGTGGAAGCACAACTCTGGATAAGAAGGGTCCGAGTGCCATTGAGTAATTGTCGATGCTTCCTCTCAGCAATACCATTTTGCTGAGATGTATAAGGGAAAGTTGTTTGGTGAATTATACCACGGACGAAGAAATTGTGAGATAGACCGAATGCAAAATTCCAACGCATTGTAAGTCCTGACAAACTTCATATATGCCGAGAAAACATTTCGCAGATCATTAATAAAGTTTTTTATTACATCATCCGCTTCAGATTTACTCTTCAACAGAAAAACCCACGACAAACGAGAAAAATCGTCTACAACAACCAAATAAAACCGATGTCCCTTATGATCAGGAACACGACTTGGACCCCAGATATCGACATGAAGCAACTCAAATAGGGAACCACTGCTCTGACTCTGACGGCTGTGAAAAGCTGATCGGTGATGCTTTCCCAAGTGACACGCTTCACATTGAAATGAAGGAGGAGGAGAAATCTACGGTAAGATGTGACACATCTTCTGAAGAGGGAGATGACCAAAAAGTAGATGCCGCATATAGGGAGAGACTGATCCGGATGATTGATGGGAAGCTCCTGCAAAAGGTGTGTGAACCGGCCTATAAAGTCCATTCTGCTCACGGCCACACCCAATCACACGCCCCGTAAGGATGTCCTGGAAAACAAGAGAAGATGGGTCAAATATCGCTCGACAATGTAAATCCTTTGTAAGCTGGCTAATAGACAACAGGTTCATAGAAAAATCCGGAGCATGTAACACATTCTGTAGACGCATGGAAGGCGTCAAGGTAATCCCCCCCTTGTCCTGTGATCGGGGAGTGAATCCCGTCAGCTATCACTACGGTCCGTCCTGGCGGTACATGTCTATAGGTTGTTAGCTGCTCCCTGTCACCACATAAGTGGTGTGTCGCTCCGGAGTTCATAATCCATTCTTTAGTCTCCGATCCATGACAGTAGGTAAAGTCATATGGGCTAATTGATGTACTTGCAAAGGCAGATGTACTAGCAGAAGCTGACGTTGCAACATCTGATTGACCTCCTGGAGATGATGTAAGAGGCATGATATCTCAAGTCTGGCAACAAGATCATCAAATCTCTGATCAGAAGTCGACGGTGTAGATGACTCGACTTGCTCTGCTACTCACGTTGATGCGGGGAAACCATGCTTAGAATAGCATGTATCCTCTGAATGGCCAGAACGATGACAATAAGTACATGGCTGACGTGTTCGACCCCCTCTACCACGGGGTCCACGTCCACGAAAAGATGAAAAACCACCTCTTCCTCTGGATGCCGTCATTGCTGAAGAGGTCTGACCAGTATTAGCAGTTGGAACAATACCTGCTAAGTCGACGAAAGGCTTCCTCCATAGGAGGAATAGTGGCATTTGCAAGGATCTGATAACGGGCAGCATCATACTCTAGATCAAGTGCAGCAAGGAATACACCAATCATGGTATCATTCCTGTAAGTCTTTTACTGTTCAGGAGTAGCAGTCAAAGGCATGAAGTTGTGAAGCTTCTCAAACATTCCGCGCAAGGATATGTACAGTGAGTGTAAGGGTCTTCCACTCTGCTTGATCGTGAAAATATCATGCTGCAATTGGAGTATCTTGGTCTCATTCCGTACCTGAGAGTAGGTTGCGGCCAGAATATCCCACATGGCCTTAGTCGTGGGCTGATGTAACACATCATTGGCGATCTCAATCATCAATGTACCTGACAGCCAAACCTTAGCATATGCATCGCCCGCCTCCCAAGAGGCGTAAATCCATGTTTTCTCCACAGGTTCATCATCGGTAAGAATATGCTTCTTGCCGTTTCACTTCATAAGGCTCATGAACTGCATGGCCCAGAGTTCATAGTTCATCCCGTCCATCTTGACAATTGGTGCCGGATTCTGAAGGCACATGTACATCAACTTTGTTGTTTGACATATTTCCGGACGGAGTTCATAGGGATATCGTAGACCAATGAAAGATGTCTATACAAACATGTGAAGATTCGATTGCATATGTAGACTTATGCAATCAAATCCATCACCTGAGATGCACGCACGTGCACCCAGAGTCGGTGGTGCACGCTCGCAACTGTAAGGAGGAGGCTCGTTGTGTGTTGATGCACACCACTGGGAGGCGCACACACGTTAGGAGGCGCACGCGCACTAGGAGGCACAAGCCGCTAGGAGGCGCGCGCTGGGAGGTGCACGTGCATTGGGAGGTTGCACACTGGGAGGTGGTGCGGGCGCACACGCGCTAGGAGGCGGCGCTCTGGAAGGTGGTGCGTTGGGAGGGGGTGCGGCGACTGAGGAGAGGCGAAGCCGGAGGAGGGGCGGTGCTAGAAGGAGGGCAGCTGGTGGGGATAGGGTTAAGGTTAGGGTATACAAGCTTCGATCTAGGACCGCCGCTCTGATACCATGTTGGGAGAAAGCGATAGCTTATTATTTCTGAGAACGCTAGGCTCTCTTATATAGAGGAGAGTCATATGGGTAAATTACATAAAACAGGTACATAGAAATAGAAATGATAAAACAAGGACATAAAATATGAAAATATTTCTACACTAAGAAAATGTCAGGTTTTGCGATGGTGAGATAAAGAAATTTTCTAATTGAGCATGCGTTGGATCCCAATCAGCATTGTTTAGTCAACAAAAATGTAAACATGCAATGGTGTCCATCACAAATAGAAGCATCCAGTATGTGTAGGCTTTTGTTACTTCTCCAATCCCATGCTCGCCATTTCCTATTAAGGCTATATCATTGACATAGAACATAGTTGTTGTACATCTATTTGTCTTCATGGTAAACGATGAGTGATCTGAGTGATTTAGCAAAGCCCTTTCTCTCTAGCACCGATGAGAGCTTCTAAATCAAGCTTTGGGACTCTACTTAGTACCATAGGTGGCCTTCTTCAGTAAGCATGACACTACCTCTAAAGCTTGATACTATATGGTTGTTGCATATAAACGACCTACTTACATTGCGTACACCAGTGATGTACTTTCGTTGGATCATACAACCCCATATTTGCTTCAAGGAGGTAAAAGCAACTACCAAAATTAACCATTTTTCTGTAAGAATCTACTATAATTCTGCATTGTTGAATTCATTGTCTCGTGTAACCATAAAAGCATCTACATAGACCAGCAAAACTATTATCCCCTTCTCACTCTTGTGCACAAAGAGAGAATAATCATAAGAAGAATGATGAAACCCAATGCCTTTGACTACTTTTTTTAGGGAAAAAAGGTATGACGTCGAGAAGACGCCTACCCTGTAAATTACATATTCACAATAAAAAATAGTTACAAAGACCAAAGAGTCTTTAAGCTTTTAGCATGTTCTATCACATTTTCTACATACGTTCACACTCCTCGGAAGATGGAACCATTCGAAGCAAGCCACACAGCCCACAGATGGCTGCCACCCATACCTTGGTTGGGCTAGCATCACACCCAAGCTCATTTAGGGATCCCCAAAACTCGTTGGATCATACAACCCCATATTTGCTTCGAGCTCTATATCAACGAAGTAAAAGCAACTACCAAAATTAATCATTTTTCTGCAAGAATTTTCTATAATTATGTATTATTGAATTCATCGTCTCATGTAACTATAAAAGCAAAACTACTATCCACTTTTCACTCTTGTGTACAAAGAGAGAATAATTAGAAAAAGAACAATGAAACCCAATGCCTTCTACTTTTTTTAGGGAAAAAGGTACGACATCGAGAAGACGCCTACCTTGTAAATTCCATATATTCACAACAAAAAATAGTTACAAATGCCAAAGAATCTTTAAGCATTTAGCATGTTCTATCACATTTTCCACATACATTCACACCCCTCAGAAGATAGAACCATTCAGAGTAAGCTACACAGCCCACAGATGGCTGCCACCCACACCTTGGTTGGGCTAACACCATGCCCACGCTCATTTAGGGATACCCAAAACTCGTTCCAACCTTCTGTCGAAATCCTTCCAACTTGTGTTGAAGCCTAAACCCCCCTAGCAATAGGATATCCAAGGAATAGATGCTCAAGGATCTCTTCTTCTGCTGAACAACGCTCACAGATGTTGTCATACCTCAGAATGAACTTAGCTCTTCTATCCTCCGTCATAAGGCGGTTCCTCCGCATTAGTCATATGAAAATTCAGATGCGTAACAGTATCTTCCGAATATGCAAGTCTGCAAATAGTCCGAGACCACTATCTGATCCAAGAACTCAATATGGTAGAAAGTCTTGTACGCTTTCTTCATGGTGAGATGGCCATCGAAGCAAAGACCAATGAACAATAAAGCCACTCAATCCCCCTCCAGGTGATAGTGCCTCAAGCAAACACAAGAAGTCTACGAATTGTAGATCCGACAACTCCGCACGATACGGAGGTATCCATCTACTGTCCTCCCAACAATCGTCGATCGACGCCTCAAGGATCAGTTGCCAGTGCAAACAAGTGAGGAAAGCTAATTTGCAGAAACTCATGTCTAGTCTAAACACCTCTCCAAAATCTAAGCCACATTTATCTCCTAATACGGGCTTCATATGCGACACCACATGTGACAGCACCATCAAATCCACCTCTAAAAAAATGAAGGCAAACATACACCAACCCTCCCCCCAACAAAGGGTCAAGGGAGATCCCATAAATTGATCGCAAACATCTGCATCACAAATTAGACCCTCCACCCTAAATTCGAGTCACCCATTTTGTTTAAAATGAATGGTTCATGGCCTCCCGGCTACGGATCCCCAGACCTCTATCATTATGCTGGCATTAGAGTTTTTTATCCCACTAAAGGCATCTCGCCTTCTCCTCAGATGAGGTCCAAAAGAACCATCTCATGATTACCTCCAAGTTTTTTCTCACCTCGACAGGCACCCCATGCGTCTGTAGGAGAAAAACCGAGATGGCCGATAGAACAATCTTCAACAAAACCAAACGGAAACCTCGCGAGAGACATGCCGCACGCCAAGTCACCAACTTCTTTTCCATCCTCTCAATGATTGCTAACTAGTCAGAACATCGTAGCCTACCGCCCACCAGTGGTAGACCAAGATAAATGATAGCATTGCACATTTCCATTATGTACTTAATAGGATTGCACTATTAGGTTATACTTTTCAATGACATTAGGAACTTCCAACTTAGCCTTCAACAAGAAAATCCAAGAAAGATGAGACTGAATCAACAATAACAAGATAAACATGTGCCCACGATGATCATGCGCACAACTTGGATCATGCACATCTAAATACAATAGAAAAAATACACAGACACATGATGTTGACGCGGGACTCCAAGGAAAACAACTGTGATGGTGATACCCACCCACCATTGATCATTATCAAACTAATTGGTGGCATGAACCAATGGAATAAGACAATGACGCATGCTAAAAGATAAATAGCCAACATGAAGATGCCACTATTAGGCAGAGGTGTTCCCTGCGGATAAAGTGATGGATAAAGCGGTGGGTCGAACACGGGGCGATTGCACTACAATCGCAAGCCCCTTCGATACATCTTGAAACACGATGAGATACGTGATAAAAATAGTTTGAAAATATGCCTCATTTGTAATTCTCCTAATACACAATAAATTGAGAGTGAAATCATGAGCAGGTAAAACCTCAGCCAATCGTACATTGGGGATAAGCTGGAATTCCTTCACCAGTGACAATTGAATATCAGCTGTCAACAACAATAATACTTCGACTGGAGTCACATCATGCAACTAGAAAACAGGCTAGACTGGCCAGAAAAGTGAATCGGAACACTAAAATCCACAAGCATACATGTACTATCCCGGGAAACACAGACAACAAAGAGTCGAGAAGGTATACATGTGATCAGGCCAGGAGTGTCTGGAGGAAGGTTGCTGTCAGGTGGCCTGATGGGATGTCCTTAGAAGCTTTCTGAAGTTATCTTGATGTGACTCGATTCAGATCTTTTGGTGATCAAATGAAACCTCCCATGTTCCTTTGGGTAATTTGGCTGCCTCGAAATGGGGTTATTTTTTGCAATGAGAAATTTTATATTGAGGACGGTGTACATCATGCTATGGTGTTTCTTGAATTGTGGTTCTGTAAGTTTGATTTATTTATCATGTAGATATATTTTTAGAAGTGGACATCATTCTGGGTGCCCGTCCTTTTTTCCATTGCAAAAACATTGTTTTATCGAACATGTGATCCAATAAGGGAAACAGAGAAGAGATAGACTGGCCAATGAGAGCTTCAAAGAAGTTGACAAGTTAAATAAAATTTCTTAATCAGTGCGAGAAACAATAACACAAGAATCGACAGTGGCATTGGTAAAAGACTCTTCCTAGTGAGCTACATGCAATCTTCTATGATTATCCTACAAGGTCATTTCCAGGTGGCCATACTTGCCACAAGTAACATATTGTGGTTGACCCATTCCGCGAGGTTCTTCGCTATAACCTCAATCACAGGTGACAAATGCACCTTGTCCTTGACTCTTATAAACAATAAAAGCAAAAGTATGATATGCATTCCGAATATTGTACAAGGTGAAGGAGAGTTAGTTGATATGGATATGTATAGAGGGGGGCATGGAGTATATACCCATGGGCACACGCAACATTGACCCTGCGGGTGGCCGTGACCATTGGGTGTGGAAGGGTACCTCTTTTTCTGTCAGGAAGGCGTACGGGGCAATTTGTACACCACCTCCCGGCCTCACGGATGGTCTGGTTAGGGACTGCGGCTTTATTTGGGGGCTTCGTCTACCCGAGAGAGTCGGTTTTTTCCTTTTGGCTTCTTAGGCGGAAAAGGCTAATGACAAGAGATCGATGTGCCAGAATCGCTGGGCTTAGTTCCGACAGATGCTCCCTCTGTGAAAATGGTATCAAATCGGTGGAACATCTTTTCTTCCTTTGTTCGAGAACGAGGACCTTATGGGAGGAGACTGGCGTAGATTGGGTTAGTGCGACGAGATTCGACGCTTTTTGGGACTCGTTGTGGTTGGCGCACTTGCGACCGTGGCAGGAGGTTATTCGCCCTTTGGCTATTTGTGGTCCACCTGGCTGGCTAGAAATACCTTCATTTTTCGAGTCAGAGGTTCTATCAGGAGAACGTATGTTTACAGTCTACGAGGCTTGTTGAGGACTGGTTGTCGTAATTATGTCATGTATCCTATATAATTTATAATCTATTAATATAACCTTGGGGTGGGCACCACTGCGTGCTCCCCCCTTTTTCTGTCTTCAAAAAAAAACATTGTTTGCCCACTAAGTTCTGAATTTTCATGTCCTAGTGTGAACACAATCCCGCATTAATAAACAATCAACGGCTCTGATGGAATGAAACCAGCATCACTCAATGGATGAGTTGCATAATTCCAAATAACATGAAATTTTAATAGAATCTATATTTTATTGTATGAATCAAGATCAACGACTTTGGTTTATATTTTAATTTTAAAATATCAAGTTTATTGCTATGGGAACACACACTTGTGTGTGCCCATGGGCACATTTTCCATTTCTCATATGTGTGTGTGTTCTCCAATGTGGGCATCTCCACTAAGGTAAGCATACATGCATGTAAAGATGCATATTTCAGGGCAAGGAAGTGTCCCACCACATGCCACAAGTTGAACCGGCTCAACATGAACCATTGCTTGATGGTCCAAATTCCAAAGCTATGTCCATCAGCCTAGAAATAGACTCGCTCAATATTCACACATACAACCAATCATCTAATCCATAGCAGAAATTCTCATTGTTACTCCTCAGCAACCCATCTACTGCTCAGACAACGGGTGCAGCACCCTTGAAGAAAAGAAACCATCGGAGGTAGTCTAGACTTCTCGCACAAGTCCAATGTTCTACCATAACAGCAAAAAACATCCAAGCTGATATGTCATCTTCACTCGTTGGCAGTCTTACCACTTACTTCGACAGAAGGCAACTTTTGTAATATGTACAACTCTCTACACTAAGTCCTTTCCACGCAACTACCCAAAACCTCATTCCATGCTACAAAAGGAACATCATATTAGAACAGGTTTCCATTTCACCATCCTCTAAAAAGCAAAGACAATCTTAAAAGTAACCAGTGAGATTCATTTCGTTATAAAGATGAATGCAAGTCAAATGCCATTGTCCTATGATGCCTTCAATCCAATAAACCCTTTAAAATTAGTGCCTCTGAAGCATTTGTAACTCCAATATTTTTCAATAGGGCCCCTCCTAAATGGAAACATTATATCAGTTTGGTTTTTGTGTAAGTAATGGTTCCTTCTGTTTTCTAGAGGGAGGACGAACCTTTGAAATCGGCGACGGAGGAGCTGCATCCACAGGAGACAATGACAAGGCCTCTTTTGCCAACTTGTAGAGTGCCAAGGAACCATCTTGCTGCTGCTTTGGAACCGTTGACCCAAGAAGACCTAGAAGCAGCTCTAGTCCTGGATAAAAAAAACTAACTCCTTAAGAACACCAGACATATTCCGATACAAAATGGACAAAGTAGGTATAAATTTACCATTGTTATCCAGCAAAATTGCCCCTTGATCTTCTGGAGAGCAGAGGTGAGCAAGAGCCAAGACAACACGTCTTTGGACAACTTTTTCACCCACACGCATAAGGTATAACAAATGCTTTAGTACCTATAAAAGGAAGTGAAAATGCACAAAAAAAATGTGCCTGATGGTTATTACATATGAGCAATGCCTGTCAAAATTTCGAGGGTACAAATGTGGTTCTTACCCTTCCATGTATCTTCTCCTCCAATCTTTTCAGTGTCTTAGCCACACAATCTTTTGTTGCCTGAAATGTTAATGTCCTTTGCATAACTATAAATGAGAAACACAACTTGTGCATGGTATGATAAAATTCATGAAGATTTTCAAACAAAGACACAGTTACACAACACTGACTTGGCAACTTCAAAAAGGCAGTTGTAGCTACAGAGAAAAATGCAAGCAAACTACAGAACGAAATACAATATACTTGTACTATGAATTCCCCATCCTGCAATTTCTGGATCCCTCCAGCCTTGATGAAATCTGAAATGTTATCCTGAAAAAGTAAAATACATAAAAATCAACGGTAATAAATACAAAAAAAGAATCAAACATCAGAAAAGAATTAAACATCAGATAACGCAACCGCAGATGGCAGTGTACCAAAGAGCCAACTAACAAAATGCCGGAAGACTTCAGGAAGAACTTACCTCGTTGTCTGCGATACCATAAAGTGCAAATGCAGCATTATGCTGTAAAGAGCCTGTTTTGGATTCGAGAAGTTGTAGCAGGGGCATAAGACCCCCATTATAGACAATACCAGCTTGATTATGTGAATCCTACATAAAAAAACAAAGTATTGATTTATTCAACAGAGTATCTAATTCATCCGACAACTAATGTTCCTTGTTTGCCAAAAAAAAAGAAAGTGCAGAAAGAAACTTGAGAAAATGGTGATTACAGTGCGCAAAAAATGTAAAAAAAATAAAGAAAGTGAAACAAAGAGCAAACAAATATTGTAGAGATATTTCTATATTCCATGTACCTTTTAGTTATTTTTATTTTCTCGTTTCCACCTTATGTAATTTACCCATAGACCTTCTCTATATAAGAGAACCTAGGGTTCTTTGGAATAACAACGAATCCTTTTCTCCCAACATGGTATCAGAGCCAAAACCCTAGCCCATCACCTCTCTTGTCGCCGCCCACCTCTCGCTGGCCATCCTCCTGCCGCAGCCCCCCCTCCTGTTGCAAGACTCCTACCGCCACCAGCCCTCTCCCCGCCTGTTGCCAACCCCCTCTCCCCCACCAGCCCTCTCCCCGCCCATCACCACCTCCTATGGTTTTGAGTGCATAGGTCTAGATATGCACTCAAATCCTATTGTGATATTTATGTAGACATTTGTTCTTTGGTCTACAAGCCCTAGTTCCGTATCTCCGGCAAAATGTCAGAAAACAAGATCGATACCAGCGCCAATTGTCAAGATGGATGGGACGAACTATGAGCTCTGGGCAATACAGTTCATGAGTCTCATGAAGTCGAATGGTAAGAAGCACATTCTTACCAAAGATGAGCCAATAGAGAAGACTGGGGTTTATGCCTCCTGGGAGGCTGATGATTCGTACGTCAAAGTCTGGTATTCAGGAAAACTAAAGATGGAGATTGCTAATGATGTTCTCCATCAGTTTACTGCTAAGGCGATGTAGGACATACCTGCACCAACATACTCGCAGGTGCGAAATGAGACCAAGATACTTCAACTCCAACATGACATATTTACAGTCAAGCAGAAGAGGCGGCCTCTTCACTCATTATATACATCCTTGCGAGGAATGTTTGAGAAACTCTACAGCATCATTCTTCTTACGGCAACGCCCGAGCGCTAGAAGACCTTTCGAAATGCTACCATGGTGCGGGTCTTACTTGTGGCACTTGACCCTGAATATGATGCTGCTCGCTTGCAGATTCTTGTAGATGCTACTATTCCTCCAATAGAGGAAGTTTACCGCAGGCTTAGCCGCATTACAATCTCGTCCAATACTCATGCTCAGCCTCCTTCGGCGATGGCGAACTCCAGAGGCAGAGGTGTCTTTTCTTCGTTCCGTGGTCGTGGACCTCATGGTAGAGGCGGCCGTTTTCGTCAGCCTTGCACCTTCTGTCATCGCCCAGGTCACATGGAGGATACATGTTATTCTAAGCATGGTTTTCCGGACTCGACGCGTGTAGCCGAGCATGTTGCATCTCCATCAGCATCTGCTTCAGATCAGAGGTTTGAGGAACTTGTTGTGAGATTGCATGATATTTTTTTTGAAGTCAAGTCGAGGGGGAAACAGTCGAAGGTGTCCGCCCCAAGATTGCATTAGAAACTCAAAAAAGAAAAATAAAAATACAACAAGGCGGCTAAGAGAGCCAAGAGTCCAACAAACCCGACACGTGGATACAGATATTCTCGGTATAGAACTTTTGGCTAGAGAACAACAGCGCGTTCCTGGCCAACCATACGGCCCAAATGATGGCCACAGGACGAAGCAAGACACGTCTCGGTCGAAGCCTAGCCGAAATCAACGAATCGCAGAAAGAGGAGAGGTTCCCCGTGTTGACCCAATCAAGATCAGGGCCGCTCCATATAGATGTCGCCACCCGACACGAGAAGAAAAGATGCTCCACCGTCTAAATGCTGGTCCCACACAGAAGACGCCTGTCAGAAATTATCCCAAGCAACCTCACACAACGGCCACGCTTCATCAATCTCATTCTCCTAAACATCCACAAGAAGACACCAATTCTCTCGGGTAAGCCAAGGCCCTAGAAGAAAGTGTAGTCTCTCACAAGCTCTGTCGTCCGCGAGGGAGGAGGCCGACAAATCGCTCTATAAGCCTTCCTGATCGAGAAACCATTCCCCTGCCATACCCAGTGGTTCCGCTCCTTCGAGGGACGGCAAAAAACACGAATCAAGTCAAGAAGGAGGAGAAAATCCTTCAAACGCTGGTCCGAGAAGTTAGACCGAAATAGAGGCAGCCAGTTGCCGTCAAACCAGCAGGAAACCACGCGTATGTCCTGATCCTCGGCCAAGGCAAACAAGTGAGGGAAGCGGACACACAGAGGTCCACCATCAGTCTAGTCGTCCTTCCAGAATGCAAAGTCCTCACCATTCCCCAGAACCGGTCTGAACGAAGCCCAGAGACGAGGGATGACGAACAAGATCCCCTTTCAAAAAAGCGAAGGTTGCAGCCCCCGACTCCGATGCAGATACACTGTAAATCCGACGAATAAGTGTCATACATAGGTCTTCCGAGCATCCCCGGATCCGGCCTACCCACTTCAGCAAGAGGGCATCGTTCAACGCACCGAGACGCCTCACCCCGAGACCACCCTCACACTTCAGAAGGGTGATGGTCTTCCAGTCGACCAGGTGAATGCCAGGGGCCTCGTGACCGATGTTGGCCAAAGAAAACGACGCACAAGCCCCTCCAATCTCTTTCTAATCTCAACCGGCATGAATCTCGTAAACATAAAGTAAATTAGATTGGCAGAAAGGACCGCCTTCAGCAGCGCCAACCGTCCTCCCTTGGATAGGATGGAGGACTTCCACCTTGCGAGCCTTCCCTCAAGCTTCTCCACTAGAGGAAGCCACATCCGCCAGCTTTGATCCCCCATCGAGGGGGCCACCACTTGTATTGATTTAATTAATTAAAAAAGAAATGCAAGGACATGATCCCCAGAGATTACATAGAGCTTTACAGTGAGCGACAATATTCTCTTCATAGAACCTCAGATTTTTGAAAATCGATTCGTTACGCCCCATCCAAATCGCCCAAAGTGCCGCGAATGACTTCCAAAATTCGGGTGAGGTGTTTCTGTTTAGATGTCTGACGGAGGCCCAGAAGACGGTCAGATCATCTGTTTCTAGCCAAGAAAGGTCCAAGGTCCTCCACACGTGGACCGAGCCAGGGCATCTAAAGAACAGGTGATCAGAATCTTCCTCAAATTCCTGACACCTCTCGCAAAGCATATCTATGAGGCCCGATAATCTTCCTTTGTGCACTTTGTCCAGTAACCGACCTCTTCTTAGATACCGGAGGAAGACCTTTTCTTCTGCTTCGTATTTTGGCAACCCAAATAATTTTAACGTCTTCCTTCATCTCCCGATCCAGATCATGTTCTTGCATGTTGAACATCTCGTAATCTCTCTCCACTGAAAAGCACCCTTCGAGCCAATGGAAATGGTCCCTTCCCGCGGCTATTATGTTCGTCTGGGGTAGAGCCTTCTGCAACGATGAATATTCTTCCAATCTCTGGTCCGAGAGGTCCATTAGGAACAACGGCCCAGCTTCCCGTAGCTGCAGTCTGCGCGAGCGTGATCTCTTTAGAAACTGTTAAAGCGAAGAGCCGATGGAATCTTTCTTCAAGTGAGCCCTCACCCATCCAATCATCCCTCCAGAAGCGGAAGAGGCTGTCATCGCCAACCTTCGGACGGACACGGTTGAGCAACTGCGTGAGAACCATACGGAAACCCGCCCAAAGGGGGGATTCATGATGAACCTTGTTAGCGACGAATTGGCTCAAGACCCCGCAGATCTTCCTCATGAGCCTAACCACAAGGGAGGACGAGTGGCCCCAAATAGTGATGATCCACTTCGTGATAAGCACCTTGTTCATGTTCTCGACATCTTGGATACCCACCCACGTTCGTCACAGTTCCTTGTCATCACGTCCCAACTGACCAAATGGATATTGCTCCTCTGTTGTCTCCCATCCGACCAGAAGAAGCTCCTCATAATGGGCTCAATTTTTCTTCTGACACCCACCGGCAGCAACCTTGAAGAGTAGAAAAAGACTGGAATCGCCGCGAACACATGCTTCAAAAGTACAAGCTTTCCCCCTTTTGACAAGGTTATCGCCTTCCAGATTGCGAGTTTGCGCTCCAACCTCCTGATAACAGCGTCCCAGTCCGCCTCCTTTAGCTTTCCAGACACCAGCGGTAAGCCCAAATAGTGGATAAAAGACTCCCCAAGGGGCAATACGTGAGCCCAACCACACGGTCCCGTTCAGCCTCCGTCATCCCAAACGCAATCACCACGGACTTTGTTTTATTGATGGCCAAGCCTGCCATGCCACCGAAAATCTCGACCAGCTGGAGCGCATTAGCGGATTTCTCTTCAGAACCACCAAGAAAGAGAACGGTGTCATCCGCATACTGAAGGATAGGGAAGGAGATACCCTCCCTACGGTAGCCCTTACACCAACCCGACTCAACCACCTCCCTAAATGAGACGCCCAGAGCATCCCAAATCAGAACAAACAGCATTGGTGCCAAGGGGCAGCCCTGAATGACCTCCCTCTGTGGTTGGAAATACCCTCCCCCCGGCTTGCCATTCACCAGCACCGAAAAAGAGGAAGTGGTGACACACCTCTTAGTCCAGTCGATCCATAACTCCGGGAAACCCCTTCTGCGCAGCGAAACCCAGAGGAACTTCCAATCCACACTATTATATGCTTTTGCATAATCAATCTTCCAAAGAGCTCCCCTCGTCTTGGACCTTTTCCAGTCCATACAGATCTCCGAAGCCATGACAAGGTCAGCCGCCATCTGTCTTCCCGAGATGAAAGCAGACTGTCCATCTAACACGACGAAGCCCAAGACGGCTTTAAGACGGTTAGCGAGGGTTTTGGCAACAATTAGGTAAATGGCATTAGAGAGCGTGATGGGCCTGAACTCATCCACACAGGTGGGTGTGTCCTTCGATAACAAGAATAGCAAGGCACGATTAATCTTCTCAAAACCTCTGTTTCCCTCTATAAATTCATACGGCACCTCCATGAGTTCCGCCTTCAGAAGATTCCAGAACTCGAGATAGAAAAGCATGGAGAATCCATCCGGACCCGGAACCCCGTCCGCATTTAAGCTCCAAACCGCCCCTTTAACCTCCTCTGTGGATGGAGCAAGCAGTGAAATTGTCTGCGTTTCAGAGATGGATTTCGCCCCTTTTCCAAGCCACCCCCAACTATTCCTCGGCTTCCTCCGGGAGACCCCAGAGAAGTGATCCCTCAGCGCCTTCCCGAGCGTCGATTCCCCCGACATCCTAGTCCTATGCACCTCTAGCTCGTGCAGAAAGTTTCTTCGCCTTCTCCCCGAGGCCATAGTGTGGAAAAATCTCGTGTTAACGTCACCCTCCCTAAGCCATCGCTGGCGAGATCATTGGCGACACTCCACCTCTTTTTTATCTTCCAGAAGCAACTCCGCCAAACACTCGAGCCTCTCCGTCTTCTCCTCCAGAGAGAGACCCCTATCGTCAACCATCGAGTCCAAGCGGGTGACGATAGCTTGAAGCTCTGTTCTCTTAGCTTTTCTCTTTGCCCTGACCTCCATACCAAAGGACGTGCGGAAGGGTCTCAGGTTTCGAAGCTTAGCGGTGAATCTAGCCATCGTGGTGCCCTCAACCGTAGCAGACCTCCATTTATCCGCGATCAAATCCCTAAAACCGTCTTCAAGGAGCCAACTTTTTTTGAACTTGAAGAAGAATATGCCCCCCCCCCTCCTCAGATGACCAAAGAATTGGAGTGTGATCCGACTAAGCCCGCAGGAGAGCCCAAGCCCACGAGAGAGGGAATCGATCCACGGCCTGCTGCGACAGGAGGAATCTGTCCAAACTCGATTTTACTCTCACATTGTGCCCAGTGTATTTACATCCAGAGGCATCAAGGATAGACAAGCCCAAGTTGTGTACGACCTGCCGAAAGTCATTTGAGTCTGGATCCCTGCCCCCCAAGCCAAGGGGTCGATCCTCTGCCAACAACATCACGTTCAGGTCCCCGCCAAGAAGCCACACCTCACCCTCATACACGAGCCCCAGCTATTCGAGTTCCTCCGCCAATGATTGTCTACTACCACCGTTTGGTCCATAGACATTTGTTACACTGATACTTTCCCCATTATCACGTTTCTTAAGCGACACCAAGAGACAGTATTCCGATTTGGATTCGCCTAAGAGATCGAAAAGATCATTCTTTCAGCCAATGATCAGACCACCCGCAGCTCCCCTGGTGCACAGCTGCACCAAGGAGTACCAATTGCCCCCACACAAGGCCGCCATGTCGACGTCCCTTCCTTCAGCGAGCTTGATTTCCTGGAGGAGGAAGATATCCGCCCCAGCATCAGTGATGAGGTTCTTCACGCACATTCGTTTGTCTGGTCTACCCAGCCCTCTGACGTTCCAGGATAAGATCTTTATCGGTGATCTGCCCAAGGCGTCCTGCCACCGTCCTGTCAAGAACTCGAAACATGTTGGATGTGGTAAGGAGCACTTTCTGCTGTGGGGGAGAATTCTGGTCGATGATGGCATCCCCCTCACCCATTGATGGCCTTACCAGCTCCATCCTCCTCTAGCATCTGTTCAAGGCGTGTCTCGCATATTGGGCTCCAAATATGGGAAGCCCTCCCTCCAATTGCGAAGCCTCTTCCAGGGTCGGCTGAAGGACCGCTGGATTAATCATCACGTCTAAGGCGGCCGCAGATGGTGGGACTCTACCCATCGCTCCCTTCACAACTTTTTGAGACGCCACAGGGGAGTTCCGCTGTAGACGATCAACATCTTCAATTGCCGACTGGTCCTCACCGTTTGCATTATGTGGTTCTCCAACTTTGAACTCCAAAGCGCAAGGGGTCCCATCACCACCCTGAGCGGGGGTCCGCCAAAGAGCCACAGGCGGTAATCGCGAGTCTGCCCGAGTCACCCTAACTCCTCCATCGGGTAAACCCGATTCTGGGCCATTTGCAGAGCCCAACCGATTTGCCCGACCGAGTGGACCCGACAAACCGGGTAAGCCGAAGCACACCTTTCTCGAAATTCCACCATTCAGGGGTCCTTAGCCCATAATAGTCACGCCAGCATTAAGAGTTCCAAAGCGGATATGCCTTGGGAAAAGAGAGTGTTAAGTGAATTATCGTACTATGTATGTCTTAGTCTAATTTCATCTTTATCAGTGTACTTATCATGTAATTAACCCAGGGCTATTCTCCTATATAAGAGAGCCCCCGGGTACGTCTAATGTATCCAGTTCTTTTCTCCCATCTGGGGTTAGAATTTGCCAGGAATCATCGGGGTCTAGTAATGACCTAGAGGAAGTTTGTCATGGATCTCCTGTCTGAGACAGGTATGACTGGGTGCAAGCCAGTTATGACGCCTATGGATCCAAATGTGAAATTGCATGATGATGACACTGAAGAAGTCGATAGCCTAGGTTGCAAAAGTCGGTAGTCGGTACTCGGTCGGTCGGGTCACTGACTAAGGATTAATCGGTAGTCGGGCGATTAGTCGGATTTAGTCAGGCTTTAATCGGCTTTGATTTTTTAAATATATAAGTCATTTTTATACATATATTATAATATATTTACATAGATTTATAATTTTTTTACTATCATAATAAATCAAAAGAAGTAATTGAATTTTAAAAAAACATTAAGCGTATTAGAATAAGTTTGCTTTTAAAAAAGTAAGAAAATATTGTATCTCCAAATAAAAATTGGTTGGCTAGTAGACCTAGTCGGAATTAGTCGGTACTCGATCGGCCACCCCACTGACTAGACTAGCCGGACCTACTAGTCGGGCTAGTCGGGTGACTTTTACAACATTGTCGATAGCAGGAGGTACAGGGAGCTAGTGGGGAAGCTCCTATATGTGACTATCACCAGACCGGATATTATGTTTGCAGTAAGCAAGGTTAGCCAATTTATGGAGTGTCCTAGAAAGACTCATATGGATGCTATCTATATGATCTTGAGATATCTAAAGAACTCACCTGGTTCAGGGCTACTATTCAATAGGGGCAGTTCATTGGAGGTAACAGCGTGTGCAGACGCTGACTATGCAGGATGCCCCACGGACAGAAAGTCTACTTCAGGATTTGTTGTCTTTGTTGGTCACTCAATTGTCTCATGGAAAAGCAAGAAGCAGACCGTTGTTGCCAGATCAAGTGCAGAATCAGAATACAGGCTCAAGGGAGTACAGAGATGATGTGGGTTAAAATCGGTGTTGACTGATCTCCCTATAGATGTTCCTCTTCCTATGCAGCTATTATGTGATAATCAAGCAGCATTATTCATTGCAAATAATCCTGCTTTCCATGAACGAACGAAGCATATTGAGGTGGATTGTCATTACACTCGAGATCTGATCCAGAAGGGGCTCATATCTACAGCTCACGTGTCTACAGGAGATCAGACAGCTGATATCTTCACCAAGGCTCTAACACGAAGTCCTTTTCAGAAGTGTTGGTCCAAGCTGAGCATGATAGATATATATGCTCCAGCTTGAGGGGGAGTGTTAAGTGAATTATCGTACTATGTGTGGCTTAGTCTAATTTCATCTTTATCAGTGTACTTATGATGTAAATAACCTAGGGCTATTCTCCTATATCAGAGAGCCCTCGGGTACGTCTAATGTATCCAGTTCTTTTCTCCCGTCAGAGAGGGCGAATTCTCTTTCCTCGACGCTTCCGCTTCCAAAACGGACTGAGCGCATCCCGGGGCCAACCCCTCCTCTCCCGACCGCTCAACTTCCGCAGAAGGTGCCTCCTCCACCCCTGGTTGTCGCACTGCGAGGGCTGACGTCGGCTGCTCATGACAACCACGACCGAGATCTGCACGCGAGGGCTGACGTCGGCAGCCTATAACAACCACGACCGAGATCCGCACTCTCGACCGCCACCGAAAAGTTGATTCCACCACGCTGCCCGACCCCGACTCTCAGCCCCGCATCCACAAGGTGCATTAGGACATGTCTTCCTCTGACAAAGAGACACCCCCAGAGAGATCCCTCACCTTGACAATCAGATACAGCGGTTCTCCAGGTCGGCTACCCGAGCTCACCACTTCCAGGACCTCCACCACACTGCGCATCCCATGAAAGTCTGACAGGTCGTGGACGCCAACCGGGACCCCCAAGATGCAGATGTGTCACACCCGCGCCGGCCGAGTCACACCGTCTGAAATCCTTGGTCTTCGCCATTTCAACAAGGTGCTCCCCTCCTTTGACCGCTGCAACAATTATCTGAATTCATGAGCCGCTAAGCCCCCTGCCACGATGCGCCAAGGCGTCAGTTGCACTATATCCCCCTTAAAACGTGCCGCTGAGACCCGACCGACTTCCGAAGAACCATAGAACAACGCTTCGCCATGACCTCCACCTTCGCCCACTAGAGAAAAAGGCAATCCAAACCCATCAATGGTCTTCCGGTTCAACGGGCAACTTCAATAGCCATGTGCGTATCGACGACACCCGAAGCACCGCATCGGCTCCCGACACTGCCCTGCCCAATGAGTCGTGGAACCACACCGGAAGCACCCCTTTCCGAAAGGATTGGGAAAGGGGTGAGAGGGTGCAACCTTGGAGCCCTCAACCCTGTGCGGCATCGACCTTCTCCTCCGAACTAGCTCCCAACCCCCCTCTTGAGACTCCTCACCTCCAACGGGGTACCCACCAGTCTCCGCCTCTCCACTCGGAGCCTCCAAGACGACATCGGATGCAGCGAGCCCGCCAAAGTCCTCAAACGCTCGTACTAGCCCCCAGATAGCATCATACTTCTCTCCCCTCCCTCGCTCCTTCCCTCGCTCCCTCCCCCGCTCCCACCCTCGGGGCGGCATCTCCTCACTCAATGTTATAATAATATGTTATCTATTGTTATAATAAAAGCCATTTTCGATTAGCACTCCCATATGAACAGTGTACTTATAATTGAATAAGTTCTTATACTCTCATTTGTTTGTTTGATTTTGGATACCACTCGAACTTTTGTTCATACACAACATGTGGTGTAACATGTTGTCAATGTGTTAAATACACCTCCTTCATATTTATAAAAGTGTATTAATATGTTTATTTATTGTTATAAAAAACTACGATAACTTTATTTGCAAAAAAATACTTTTCTATGTCTTTTTCGAAATTTCCACCGATATCTGTGATATATTCATATATATTCTTCTCCAGGCCTGTTGATATGATATTGATACTTCAAACATTAAAAACAGCATCCCGACAACAAAAGCTTGGAGTGCCAATTGAACAACATCAAGATGCCTCTCCACCCTTTAAACCAAGTAAGAATAAACATATAAGGATCGCCGTTCTGCTCAAGCAAGCAAGAGATTTTTCTGAGATAAAAGCAGCATAGTTGAGCCAAGTGCTGGAAAAATAGGAGGCATAATTTCCACGTTATATACATGGCATGACCTTTTAGTAATCAGGAACTTATCATAATGTGTTTACTGTGATCACCTGAGCCAACCTTCCAAGAGCAAAGGCAGCCATTTCTTTAAGTTGGATATCAGGTGAAGATAGCATATCAATCAGAGGGCATGCTGCGCCTCTCTGAAAAATGTGAACCTGCACATATGCAACATGATCAGTGAAATAACACTGCATATAAACATGTGACAAAAACATTGGGCAAGAAACCTTGCATGCACATAGCAATCAACATACAACCTTGCATTCCGAATCTGTTGCAGCAAATTGTCCAAGTAGCAGAGCCGCTTCACGTTGGCTTTCCATACAGCGACAACTGCAGTCAAGAAAAGCATGTGATGAAAGAGTTTTATGACAGTGTACCAAGATAAATTTTTAACAAGATGGAAATTAAACAAATAGCACTAAACTTCATTTAGCAGCAGAGGTAAATTTGTCAAACCTAAGCAATCCAATAACCGGCTGTAAGGCTCCAGCAGAGAGAACATCTTTCTTTATGTTGGGAGATGAATGAACCAGGTTTCCAATCACTCCAACCTAAAAAACCCTTCCTAAGATGATCAAGCTACAACACAGCAAGCCTTCTCACCAAATATTTTATACGAACTTACCGCCTCATAACGAATAACTGCATCCTCAGACCGAAGCATCAGAATCAGGGTAGGAAGCGCATTGCATTGCACTATCTGGGACAAACTAACATCAGCCCATTGGAATAGAAATTTTACATTTATGAAGATATAACATGAAGAAAAAATCCATACCAGGTTCTTATTTTCATCATTTTTAAATGCAAGAGTGCGTAGAGCCCCAGCAGCAGCCCTCTGTACCTTTAAATCAGTTGAATCCAGCAATTCAACCAGTGGGGGGATGCCTCCTTCCATCCTAAAAATACACATCAAAATGTCAAATAAAATATATCGGACTTGGTCTGATAGCATGCATGTACTGATTACCTGACACGTATTTTAATGCAACTATTCTCATGAGCAAGATTTGTGATTGCGTCTGCTGCTCTTCTCACAACACCATTAACTGCACGAGAATTGGAACCATCCTTCTTTCTCTTCAGAATATTCACCAGATGAGTCAACGCCCCAGCATCCACTATCAATTGTTGGTATTCGGGCTATTTAAAAAGAAATGAATACACATCAAGAAAAGAATAGAATATTATCACAAATAAGGTCATCCTCACACCTCACATCAACTGTAAATGGAAGTGTACATCTTCAAAAATAGCACAAGTACAAGAATCGCATCAAGACAAGATGAGTTGCAGCATTTTTGTGTACACACAAGTGGTGTGCAAAATAGCACAAGGACAGGAGTCCTCAAGATAAATCGCAACTGCAGCCTCTGCAAGCACTTATTTTTGTGCATGTGCAAGCATGTAAGTGGCAGCAGCTTGGTAGAGATTCTAGGTATAAAACTCAGACAGTAACTGTGGATGGAGCCAGAATTCTTTTCTCCAATGTACAAGAATATCAGTCCAATTCCGTGTCTCAAAATTAACTACGAAAACTTTTCATCATCTTACCTTAAAAGTAGTCTAATCCCGAGTTAATTTTGTGTGTCTACAAAGAGAAATATTATTCATAATTATGCAAGCCAAAGTTGAACATGTACTTATTTTAGAAGAATAAGACTAAACCCCCGATCTAAAGATTTCTTTCATACTCTATAATGCAATGAAAAGAGATCCAACCTAACTTTCCATGAAAATGTTCATTAACACCCCAACTTCCTTGGTAATTAAAAGGTTCGGTGACATGTGTATTTTGGTTATGTCTGATACAGGATGGACTACAGATTTGCAATTACATAGTTCATAAACATGTGCCTTCATGAATCCATTGGAGCTATCCCTCTCAAAAGCATATGCATATGCCACTATGTTCTAAATGTCTGATGCCAGTGCAACAAAAGCATTGGCTCCCAGCACACAGAACGGACTTGTCAAGACGCACATCAATGTCCTCCAAACTAGTGAAAAGCCATATATACATTGTTCCTTTGGTGGTCAAGGTGGCTCATGTTTCTCCTCATAAAGCTTGTAATTAATGAAGGAAGTTGGCCACACCTAGAATAGTAGAATCACTCGTTCCAACACCGCAAAATCAAATAAAATCTTTTTAGCTTCTAGCTCAACTCATTAAATCAAATGGGCTAGAATATCCTGTGAGTTAAGATAAAGAAGGGTACAGACCGAAATTTTAAGAACAGAAATCTGATGCCAGATCCAGCCATCAGATATGCAAACAGCATCATTACATTACAAGATGGCATCTACAACTACTTGCTTCAGCAAAAGCGCTCTTATATTCCATTCCTCTATCTAACAACTATAAGTTGCATTTAGGCCTCCTTTTCGCAAAGGTTTTTTAAGAGAATTTCTACCCTTTCAATTAAGTGTCAACCTTCTTATTGTATCAGTTACTTATACAGTAGAAAATACGCTAACCAGGGTTCATATGGCCCAATAGCTATCATCTTATGATGACAGAGGATGAGAACATGCTACCTATCAAATAAGTTCCTACGGAATCAAAATTTTTTACCTAAAGATACATCGACATATAAACTAAGAAATCTGGAATAAAGATAATGAAACTGGAACTTGACAACAGATTTATGTATTCCATATGTTCTCCTATTCATGGATCCTCAGCTCCTACCTCCTCAATTGCCTTCACTTCCAGATTCTTCATTTCCAATATTCCTCTTATCAACAGTTCTGCAGTATCAAAATTCCAGCAACAAAATGACAATTTACAACTCCAGCCCAAAAAATACATTACAGTAAGTACCCAAAGTCTCCAAAACTTCATTTTTCTAATTAAAAAAACGGGGGGAAACGCGAAGGTGTCCGTCTCAAATATATTAATAAATTAGAAAAATACAGGGATTACCTTCCTCCAGTAGCCATGACTCGAGGAGAGTCTTGGCATGGACGATTGCATTCTCAGGATACATAAAGACAAAAATGAAAATAACCTCGTTTCAGGAGCGCCAGATTGCCCAGATGACAGCAGTAGGGAGGAAAAGCTCAACATTGGCTCGAGATCTAGCATTAATTGACTTAGTTCCAAAAATTCACAGAATCATTGCAGTCGACCCAATCAATCTCTAAGTCATGCAACTAAGTCTCGTCTTATCACAACCGAAAAAAGATGGTAACCGGACTCCACCGTGTCATCACAAGGGGTCCATTTGTTAAACCCGTTGTTTACAGTCGTAGCCCAACGATCTCTCGTTTACAAAACTTCATAATTCTCAGAAACAAAAGTGACAGTGATTGTCATTCCTCATGGTGATCCATTACACTTTATCTTCTTTCATATGCTCATAAAATCAATTTTGCCAACTTTTAAAAATTGACATCACAACGATACCTTCAATATCAAACGGATACTGATGTACCTTCCTTCAGAAAGCATCATTATAAATATTTCTTGAACTGCAAGTACATTTGAAAATCGTGCTAATAGGCATCCAAAAAGCAAAAAAAGGGTTTTCCCCCCATGTTATGTACAGCCAACTACATTACTTTGTTGCCCTCCATGAAGATATACTTATTTTCAGTTCTCTTCTTTTTCCCTCTGGTGGATATCTAAGTCTGCCAAAATCCTATTCTTTGAGTTGGTGCATTTATGTAATCTTTCCTCAACATCCTGAACTTTTTTATATAATCCATAAGAGGGGCCTAGGCACTCATAATAAACTAGTCATTCTCTCCTTTCGCATTGTATTAGGGTAATGATCCTAGATTGGTGGTCTTATACCACCACCCAAATAAGCCCTCAAAGCCTCTCGCCCTACCCTAATTTTGCTAGGGGCCCACGGTGCAATGACCTTCAAGTCGCCAAGCCCCACTACCGCTGGACCCCTCCATTGAGGGCAGAATCAGCCCCAAGCTGATGCTAGGCTGCATCCCACCCCAACCACCGCCACTCAGAAAAAAATGCAGCTACTAGACTGATGCTTCAAGGTCATGTAATCCCCAGTTTTAGATTCAAACAATATAAACACTTTGCTATGTGGTCACTAGTCCCGAAAAAATAAGTAAAAGTTTGAGAAGGCATATGAAAGAGGGTAAGAAAGACTTGAGGATGGCATATGATTTTACCAGTTTGAGCAGAATCTAAGCCAACCAATTTTTACAAAACGTCGGCTCAAAAAAGCTTCATTAAAGCATGCACAAATTAGAATCATTAGAAGACTATCTCCCTTATGTCAGTTTGGTATTCCTCACAACTTTTGGAACTTTTGCCCAAAAAAATGCAAGCATAATGTCCATTTAACAGCCCTATAGAGCACTTACTTTAGATGTGTATTTTTGTCAACTCCCTAATTGTTAATTTGTTAACTCTATTATTCCTCCTACTTTCAACTCCCTCTTTTCCGAAGAAGTGTATGATCAACGTTCATTTAATGTCTATCCAGAGCTCTCTGTTTAGATTGACCAAGTTTACTACTTGGATCACTTAAAAGTGTGTATGGGTAAATTTATAAAAATGGTGCCACCATGTCAGCGCTTCTAAGTCATATCCAAGGCTTAGATTCAAATAAGATAAACATTGCACGATGTGGTGGCCATTCTGGAAACACTGTGTTTTAAGAGGTTGAAAAGGAATATAAGAGGGTAAGAAAGAACTAAGTACTTGAGTATGGCATATGATCCTTTTAGGTTGACCTGAATCTAAACCAACCAATTGCTAGGCATGCACAAATAGAGAAATTCTCTTGCTCTCTCTCGCTCTCGCTCTCAACCTGTTATTCCTAGGGATACGTGAACTTTTACCACTTACGAAGCTTCGATGCAGCCCATTAATGCTCACATTTATAAGCATTAGGAAGTATTAAAAATTGGACTGATTTGAAATGTCAAATGTAAAAGGGTTTTGTTGAAATTTGTGTTTTAAGAGGCAAGGATCTAGAATCATCTTCTCCACCTATACGTTAGGATTCTCTAGAATTTTCTTTCTTCTCTTTTCTCCAATAAGTGTACAACATTCTAGAAAAGTATTGTATTTTCTACCATGATGTATGGCCCCTCTATAATAGAATCTTTGGCAAATGGAATCGAACAAAGTGAAGACGTTGTGAGGGGAAGAAGTGTCTTTCACCTATCCCTCTCCTCCCTCCCTTTCTCTACCTCCTCTTCATCTTTCCCTTCGATCTCAACCTCTCTTCCTCCCTCCTTCCCCTCCATCATCTTCAACACTTTCTCTGTTCCTCCCTTTCTACATAACCAAAGATCTCTACTCTCTATATTTCCCTTCCAACTCCTCCTCTCTTATCTCTTCCCTCGTTCTCATCGTTATCTTACCGTGTTTCCTCTTCCCTTACTCTATCAATTTCCATTTCTCATATCTCCTCCCTCCCTCAACACTTCTCGTATATTTTTCCTCCTTGCTCTCCTATCTCTTCACCATCTCTCAAACCTATCTCAATCATCCTAGCCCTTTCTCTCTTTCTCACTCCTCCGCATCTTTCTTTCTCACACTTCCCTCCTATACAAAATTTTTTCTCTCCGTTCTGCTCCTGCAATACTTCTCTCATATCTGTTCCTCTACCTCTCCTTCAACGATTCCCTCTCATCTCTTCTAGACCCATCTATTCAACTCTTCATCTTATCGACCCTCCACTTCTTCTGTCTGCATCAATTAGCTTAGAATAACTTACAAACGATAGCATCAACAAAAAAAATCTCTCTCAACTCATTATTCTCCGAACATTCAACACTTCTTACTCAAGAAAACAAAGGCATAACCTCCATTTTAAACGTTTCAGGAGGAGGACGTGCCAAGGGAGCTCCGCATATCTCCCTTCATGCATCAATGCAACACCTTTGCATCAGACTAGGCAGAGGCGTGATATCTCCCTTCAGCAAGGTACCCAGGCAACGCCGCCCTTCAGATCCCTTGCGGCACCTTCATGCTCATCTCATGTTCCGTACGTAACCTCAGACCCTCGCTAGGCGTCGCCTCCTCGAAGCCCTTCATGCAGAGCCATCCCCTCCTGCAGGCAGAGCTCCATCATAGGAGGTGCCTTCCAGGCTGCAGGCTTCCAGGAGGCCCCCCAATCAGAGGCAGCAAACCCCGATCTCGATGCTCCTCGCAGACGGCGGCGCCCCATCCTCATCACGTGCATCCTACAGTCGAATCATCTCCCTCTTCGTATGTAACCCTAAGCGGTGACCCTTCCTCCAAGCGGTGACCTCTAGTGGCGGTGGCGCAGCCCCAGTCTATGCAAACCCCAAGGCGGGCCTGCAATCAAGCACGGAGAAGAAACCCACGCAGACGACGCTTTGGCATGCGAAGCGAAAGGGATCCCACGATGGGAACCCTAGGGCTTCTGCGGAAACAAAGAACCTGATGACCCTTCCTTTATTTAGAAAAAATGAGAAATAAGGAAAGTGCAGGTCATGTTTGGGCATGAATATTTGTATTGTAAAGGTCCAAGTGTGTCGTACACAGTAAACAAATGAATGAAAAAAAGGAGGGGGAGCATCAGTCGTGTAAAAAAAGAGGAGAAGAGCATTAAAAAAAAGAGGTTGCAAGGTTCAAAAAAAAGGAGGGGAAGCCGTAAAAAAACTATTGGAACGGCTTATTTAAAAAAAGGAGGAAAGTCCAAAAAAATTGAAAAGTCGACTTATTTGGTTCATTTGTTTTCTCCCCATTTCTCTTGTCTTCTCCCAACTTTGTCGATGTCATTATTCCGACAAGTATGGGAGAAATGGGGAGTATTGGTAGAGACACAGGTCAGATGCTCCAGATCGGCCAGATTTTCAAACTCTACATTTCATCAGATATTCAGACTCAATGTCATATTGGTTACGAGTCTTCAGTTTCAGACACGCACATGTATGCGGTCTTTTTCATATGTGCACATGTTTGTCATGATTGTTTGCGGTCCCCATCTTTTATGTTTTGACCAATGTTTTCATGTGATCCATAAGGACTCCAAAGTAGAGATCTCATTCCCTATGCCATGTGGGCTAGAGTTTTCATGGGGTTTCATAAGGACTCCAGAGTAGAGATCTCATTCTCTGAGCCAATATGGGAGAGACCCAATTCTCTGGCGAGGAGACTTTCAGATTCCATTCTCCAGCGACTGTGGACTCCGACGAAGATTGCACTCCATAACTTTTTAGTTCGGCCCTTTCGGAGATGGAGCAATTGTCCACATTTGTGGTGGGCCAGAGTTCTCCGTGTAGAGACTCGTTTTCAGTTGCTGTGACTCTGACAGGCACAGTACATAGCACATGCTCTCCGACGAGGAGATTCTGTTTGACTCGCACTCCAGCCCGCTCGTCCTCCTCACCTGTACGGCATGAAAAGCAACGTCCTCGACAACAACCGACAGTTGTGCGCGTTGAATTGATATTTTTGATAGTGTCTTGTATTGTGAGTTGAGATTTCTTTATGTTTGTCCAAGTTGAGCATTGCATGCTTCAGCTTGAGGGGGCGTGTTAGAATATGTGTCATTCATATGTAAGATGAGTAAATGGTTCCTGTCAGGATACCGCATCGAGTTTAGTCCCACATCTACCAGTGGTGGGACTTGGAGGGTCTGAGGAGGTTATATAAGAAGCTCTAGACCTCTTGTATTCAGTGAGAAAGTGCAATGCATACATCAGCCCTTTGAGGCGTTCTCCTGTGGTTTCATCCCGCTCCTTTAGGAGTAGGATTCCACGTAAAAATCTCGATGTCTTTCTTGTGTACTATTCTTTTCTCTGATATTTGCTTCCGCATTCCTATTTTCTAACACAGATCAATGTGTATATCCCCGGTGGGAAAATGATGTGCACCGTCCGATCATTATAAGAAAAACCAACAAACTCTATGCCCATAGTAGGACCCTTGTTCATAGGATTGTTATTGTTATGGATGGTGCATGGCGGAGCTTCATCTATTATTCTAGTGACTTTGCACTCATGTATGGGATCACGTCTGGTATTATTTCCAATTCCCACGATGTGGTAGTTAAAAAGGGTAGCGACCGTTTGGTGGGGGGAGGAGGTGGTGATGATTTTGAAGTGGCATCGTTTTAGTAGGTATCAGGACAATCTAACACATGTTGAGGTTGACATGTCACCGCAATATCTTCAACATCGAAGGGATATACCTTAATTCATAAAAACATCATTATAAATACAATAACAACAAAGCCTTTTTCCACAATTAAGTAGGGTCGACTACATGGATTCTTCGCCTCTATTCAGATCTATCTTGGGTCAATCCTGGGCTCATATCCACAAAACTAAGATCCCTTCGTATGGTTTCTTTCCAACACTTCTTCGGCAGTCCTCGTCCTCTTTTAGCCGGCTCAACATCCCAACACTCGCATCTCCTAACTGGTGCATCAGTTGATCTTCTTTGCAAATGTCCAAAAACATCATTATAAATATTTCTATATTTACAACTACATAAAAAACATGCTAATTGGTAGCTACATGGCATTATATGGCATCCACAAAGCAAAAACAAGGCATTTTCACCCATGTTATAAAAACCAGCTACCTGAATTGGTAGCCTCCAAACTCTATCATAGGTCATATCCAAAGATAGATTCAGATAAGATAAATATTGCACTAAGTGGTTACTACTCTCGAAATAATAAGGTATAAAATGTTGAGAAGCAATTATGAGAGATTGAACAAGGACATTGAGGATGACGTATGATCCTACTAGGCTCACTAAATCTAAACCAACAAAATTTTATAAAATGTTGGCTCAGAATGGCTTCATTAAGGCATGCACAAATAGCATCAAACTTCATGCACTTCTTTCCCAATGAAACACGGGCATAATGTCCATTTACGGTGGTCTTCTGTAGCTTTTATATTAGATGTTTCTCTTTGTCAACTCCCTGATATTTTCCATTTTTTCTTTACTTTATTATCCCTCATACTTTGAGTAATTCTTTTTCAAAGAAGCATTTGCATAATGTCCATTTAAACACTATCCAGAGCTCTCATTTTAGATTGACCAGCTTTACTACTTGAGTCAATTAAACATGTGTATGAATAAACTTCTAAAAACATTGCATCCATCATTTGGCATAAGAAGACTTCCTGTGTACATATAAGTAGTATTAGCAAGTGCCGATTAAAAACAAGAATCTAGATGAATTGGGCAGGAAAAGGAGTATGCAAATGCAGAGAAGCATTATCCCATTGCAGCAATCGTGTCAAGATAAAAGGATGAAATTCACAATTGCATTTTTTTGATGCAGCAGAATTGGCTCATATATGATAAAATGTTCCACATTTTCTGCACCCGAAAGATAACAATCGGAATGTGTACACTGGTCAAGGCGATGAAATGTGCGATGGCAATAAACAGAAGGGTTGAGACACTTGGCTTAACAGGTCCTTGTTTGACGTCAAAATAAACTCCATCCCTCTCTCATGATTACTAAAGCTCTTGAGAGGCCTCATATACAATCTTACTAATTAAAATTACCGTTGTGTGAGCACGACCAAAGATAGACCAAAATAACAGAAACACTCCGTGTTGCAGAATGATTTTGGTGTTCGTCAAAAGTCGTGAGTTATCACCCATGCCACTTCAAAAAATCGGGTCAATATCCACATCAACATAGAATTATAAGGACGCGCGCTAAACACATCAATCTTCCTCCATGCCACATTCACGTCAACCCCCTTCGCCAATCCTGCGAATGGCCAAGAACATGCCTAAACCAAACTTCCTACATACACTCCAACGAGAAGAAAGAAAGAAAAACCTTCGAACATTAGACCGCGTCCCGCGCATACAAAATAGCAGCCGGATTCCGAAGACCCTAACAACTACAAGTAACATATCAAACAGCCCCATCACGCTCATTCACAGAATCGAAAAGCGATCACCTTAACGGCGAGCAGCCCGAGCGCGCACGCACTCCCCTTCTCCACCTCGTGCTCGTGCGCGATAGGCTCCACCTCACCCTCGGCCATCGGCGGCTCCACCAGGTGCATCACGAGTGCGGGCACGGCACCTCCGTCCACGATAAGGTTCACGGCGTCCTCTGTTGAATCAGAGCCTTCAGATCTTGCAAACGAACGGGGGGAAAAGGAGGATCGAGAAGAGAGGCGCACCGTTCTTAGCGAGGTCGGCGAGGACGTGGGTGGCGCGATGGGCGGCGGAACGGAGGGCGGGGGAGGCGGAGAAGGAGGATGAGAGGACGGCGACCTGGGATGAGACCTCGCAGCGGAGGATGCGGAGGTCGTCGGAGGGGGGAGGGGAGGGGGAAGGGGAAGGGGAGGGGTCGGGGGAGGCATCGTCGAGCTTGCGCTTGAGGGACCTCCTGTCGGGAGGGTTGGTGTGGTGGTGGTGGTGTTCCATCGGAGGAGGAGGAGGTGGTGGAGGTGGAGGTGGTGGAGGTGGACGAGGAGGGGTCAACTGGGGCTGGAGGTGGAGGAAGAAACAGACTGGGAGGGGTTAAATTTGGGGAATAGTGGAGTTTGGAAGTCACGGTGATTTATTTTACTTCCTCTCTCTTTGTTCCTCGGACGTGAGTTGGATGCAATTGGATAGGGATATATCCGTATCCCTCCACTACATCCGATTAAAGAGGATACGGATATATATTTTCGGATTTTAGTGGATACGGATAAGTTTTAATTTTTTTGCAGATACAGATTCGGATACAGATACCATTATATAATTTTTTCCGGATACGGATACGGATATGAATGTATATATTTTTCGCGGATACGGATACGAATATTTGTATTATCCATATTTTCAATAATATTTTCAGCTTCACAAATATTTTGCATGCCTCAATGTAGCTCTGATATGAAATTGTATCTCATCATGAAATGTCAAAAAAAGTAATAAACATTTATAATTTATCATAATGTCAATTCATGAAATATACCATATCACATTTATCTTATTAGTTTGTTACAATGTTACAGTATTACTTATATTTTGAAAATATTTCAAATGAAGGAAGACAGAGGTACGTCATCATAGAATTTTATTATATGCTCTTCAATTTACTTCATTCAATATTTTAATTTATTTTCTTATTTATTATGTAACATTGTAAGTTTATTGAATTTAGGGTTAGTCGTCCATCAATTACAACTTCGTAAAGACATTATTTTTAATTAAAAGTATGAGGAGACACTTAATATTTATAGGATAGTCCGTATCCTTTTCTTAAATATCCGTATCCGAATCATGATTATTCGATTCTGAATCCATATTCGTATTTAAGGATATTCAATTTCTGATATTCGTATGATATATGTATCCGTATCCATATCCATATTTTGAAACGGATAAGGATATGGTAACATCTATATATGTATCTGTATCCGTCCATTTGCATCCCTAGTTGGCACCCAGCACGGGCCACACTTGGGTTTTTTTACCATATATTTTTAACCTGGTCAGTCACTATTTATCTATTTCTCATCTTCTTTCCTTACATCTCTGAAGACTAACCAGGAAACCGAAGCTTTCAGATTTAAAATGCATACAAATCCTTAAATTTTACAATATTAATTATATCTTCTTTTTTTGGAATATCAATTGTGTTCCTAACTTCTTTCTCCATTATCATATGTGCACTTCCGTTGATTTGATAATCAATGAGTTCAACTAAAACATAGTTTATTCAAACAATGGTGTGGGTAAGAAGGGTAAAATCGAAAACTCTCACCTCCTCTCCTCTCCATGTCCCTACCCACCACCGTTGACCTCCTCTGTCGCCGCTAATGGCATGCTAGTGGAAGAAGATATGTGCTAGATGAGATGAACCTCTGATGGTGCGAGGATGCTTCGTAGGAGGCTAGTGGATGAATGTAGTGACAGTTCCGACGATGGAGAAACCGATGCTGAAGAGGGACATTGATCTTCTATTGATGGACTGAACTCTCATGCTCTATTTAGATGTGTGGATGGTCACATGTGTTCAAACCAATGGTGCAGATACGAAAAGGGGGAGAGATGACCGATGGTTGTTTTTGGTTTCTCCCTTTCCCCTTTGTTTTCTTCACATGTGAGGATCAACATGCAATTGGGGTGAATCATCATCATAGTATCCACCGCCTGGAAACCCAAACAATTCTTTGAATCATTCACATAAAAAATATCATCATGTTCGTCGATCAACCTCTCCATTCAACCAATCACGCATAGCAATAAAAAAATAAGGACATGGAACTGTAACCTTATTCAAGGGACGAAGATAAGACGAGGTTTTTCTTGCACGTCTTTGTGATCCAGTGTAGATAAAAGAAAGTTCTTAGAAAGCAAGTCGAGCCATTGTCTTCCCCGATCAGAATCATCTGAAATAACCCTTACGTCCTAGCTCCATCCTCCAACCATTGTTGTCGCTTGAGATCAAAGAACATCCAAGAACATAACACCTGTCTCAGATGACCAAGTGTTATACACCACCATAGACGAGTGATGACCCAAAATTCCCGCGAGTGCTTCGAATTAAGGTGTAAATTAGGGTCGTTACGACCCGAACCGTGAGTCTAAGTCAATCAAGAAAAGATCAAGACCACCAATCAAAATATCAAACAAATCAGGTCAAAAACAACGGTCTCGTTATTTTATTTTACCTGATATAGTTACCGGGGTCGAACTCAAGGTGCATGGTTTGAAAAACCTACGAAGTAGTCGGGATTCAAAAATAAAGATTTTTGGTGGATTTTTAAGTTTTATTTTTTTTTGGATTTTTACAATACCAGGAAAAAGAGTAAAAATGCTAACAAAACCTTAATCAAGCAATTACTAAATGCCTCAAAAACACTTAGAAAATTCAATTAAAAATATTTTTGGATTTTAGAGATATTCATATGTTTTTGATATTTTTCTTTTATTTTTCTGATTTTTAGTTGATTTTATAAAAAAATGTAACAAGGTGAAAAATACAAGCTACTGTGCAGCCAGAATCTAAAGGCTAATTAAAAATATCTAAATAGCCTATAAAATTCCAACAACAATTTTATGAGAAATTAGAAATAAAACACTAACTACGGAAACTGAAATTTATTTTTTTATTTTTTAAGAATTTTTAATGATTTTTCTAAGTTTTTTAGTGTTTTTCAATTCTTAGGATTTTTATAAGTTCAAAAGCAATGAAATTTAGATAGAAGTAAAAGCACACAAAACCAAACACACGGTATTTTTTTGGACTTTTTAGAGTATTTTTAATATTTTTAGTTGATTTCTAAAACTGAACAGAAGAAAATTTTTGGGTTTTTGAATTTTTAAAAATATCAAATGAAAACAAAAATGGCCCAAAAATTCAAAGAAATTTTACACAATGGCAGAGGCCATGTGTCCAAATTTCACGAAGTTTGGTAAGATTTGATAATTATCTTAACCAATCAAACACATACAACACACAGGGACCTACTTGCAAATATGAGAAAGTATTCAGTCAAGTAATAACACACGGAAGAAGTATAGGGCTGAAAATGCAAACTGCCCAAGGTCGTAGAAGGTCGGCACGTGAATCAATCAAACAGGGGCATAAATGTAATTCTTATTTATAAAAGTTCAAACAGTAACAACCATGAAGTTCAGGAGAAAATGTGCAAATATACCAAAAAAGCACGTGACAGACTAGAGATGCTAATGGAATTGAATCATTCAAATTCGATTAGGATTCGTTCGACAAGAATTCGAAAAAGTTCAATTCGAAACCAAATAAACTAAATTTGAATTTAACTTAAGGATTCGATTCCCAAATGAATCGAATCTGAATTTACCTGAATTCGTTCGATAATAATTCGATTCGATTTGATATTTTATATCCATATATATACAAATCAATATATTTATATATGAACATAGTACATGCGTATACATGCATATAATTCATACATATCTACATGCGTACTAAAAACCACCTTCGGTTGATTAGGATCTTTTCTGAATATTCTTGTGCAAGGCGTTATAGCATGATTACATCAAACAATTGACATGCATTTATTCGAATTCATTTGTAAGTAAATAGATGTAGAAAAGAGTATATGAATATGTATTAGAAATCTACTACATTTCATTTACATCGAATGATTTAGTGTTTGCATTATATCACTAAGCATAATATATGCAAGCAACTAAAGATACTTGTAAACCAATTTACTACATTTATTAAGTGATTAATTTTAAACGTATAATCATATCTAGACTCCACTGATATGATTTATCATGTTCACCCTTCACCGCTATGATTTCCATAATCCCACGTTATAACGACGTGACTTGTCAATGCGGAATGCGTATATGCAACATTAGGCCCCCTAATGAGACCCAATCTCTTTCCTTTTTTCTTTATAACTAAGGTCAAGTGGTTTGACTGAAAAATATTTTATGAGTTAGAAATGTGGGTCCTTCATGTGTCGGTTATATAAAACATCTAATTTCCTATCTTTACTTATTTTTTTAACCTAATGACAATAGTTTAGGTACGACTTACTTTTATAAGTACAATAATCAATCTTAATGTGATATTCAAAAATTTTGAGGTATTAAGAGGATACAAAGAACTCTAAGCCATACCTAGTTTAATATGTATACATACATACATATAATTCTGTTAGTTAAATACTACATATTAAATATAAAGAAGAGTAAAAGTATTAGTCATAAAATCTAATAGGAAAGATCAAGTGTTGATTGTTATTCTTGATCCTTACCCATACATTTATTTCATGTTCTCACGTTACTTACACTGTCTTTTCCATTCACCTTTTCATTATCTATCAAAGATCCTAAATACCCACAGTAGATTATGATAGATTTTCTCCTAGCACGTGAAAATGGTGATTTTGCTAATTCACATTCCCCAGTATTTATCGTGATTTAAAATTTATCTAGATAAATCTCCCTTGCTTTTTGTTGTTTTGATTCATGGCATGGCAATCCATGATGATTATCATTTATCATCACGTGAGTTATATGCAAGTTCTTCTCAGTATAATGTAAGTTGTTCCTTTGTACATCAAAAATTCGTATATTTCATTTTCATGGCTCACTGTTTTGATATTGAAGATCCTCACGCTTGATAAGAGGTTTTATCTTGCTACATTATTTTTTTACTATTCTCATTATTTCAAATAATAATATTAATGTATATCAACTTTCTAAGTTTGATCTTATCTTGCTTTAGCATGCAATGATAATTATAATATTTTCAGCTTTTTCGTCAATGATATTATATCTCTTTGATAGGCTCATATAATTATACTGTATTTATTCATTTCTTCATCATAGAGAAAAGAGTATATTTATATTATAAAAGACATAATAATTATAAAAATTAGGTAATTTTATCCGTTATATTGTATCAGTATGATATTATCCTTGATTTTTTATTTTCGTCAACTTATCTTCGTAATATACTTTCAATATTAGATTTAAACAATAAAATACTTATATTATATTATTCTTCGTATAATATTATTTATATAAGCTCTAAAACATTAGTTAACATTTCAAATTTGAAATAAAATGAATCGAATTTGAATATTCGAAACTCTAAATGAATTAAATCTGAATTTAAGTTAGTAAATTCGTTTGAAATTCGATTCGAGTTCGGATTCGAAATTTTTATAATGAATTGAATCAGAATCCTCGTGGATTCGAAAGTATTCGATTCGATTAGCACCCCTATGACAGACCACGTGTAACACACAAAGAGGGACTATTTTACAAATAAAAGAAATATGAGGTCTTGAATGCAATTTATCTAAAATAAAAAAGGCTAAACATAGTTACAGGACTAAAGTGAAATGTAAAAAGTGCGAAGGGTCTAAGTGTAAATTACCCTTTATTACAGATCCGACGGTCGAGGGGTCTTCACTTAAGATCGAGCGGCTGAGCGCGGGCGATACCCCTTTGACGATGAGTGGCTCTGATCTGATCCTCAGATGGATCCAACGGATGAGATCCTCGGATGGTGGACGGCTGAGATTAGAAACAACGATGAGGCCCGATCCAACGGCTGGGATGCTCCCTGGAAGAATGCCAATGAACTTGCCTACAACGAGCTTCGATCGGCCACTACGCGCGACCAGGAGGTCCTCCGATGTTGCTAGGATGGGGAAAATGAAGACGGTGACGATCCGCAGCGACTGGTCTGCTCCAGTGGGGTCGAGGACATCTGGAGTGCCCCGGTGATGAATCCACATTTCAACATCTTTATTCTGTCATTTTGGCCTCAAAAACCCTGGCAAATGCATGTAAATACCCTTAATTAGTGCATCTTAGCATTCATACAGGTGTATGTAAATAATATATAAAATGTATTTTTTAAGACAAAATTATGGAATAAAGAAAAGAAAAGAAAAAGAATAAAATATTGTAAATATTTTATGATCAGAAATCCCAAAACCTAGGCATCTAGATGAATAGGTTGAGAAGGAATAAAGTAGTGGGAGATAAGGGCCAAAATATCGATAAAATTCCTTCTAATTGAATCATTCTTTGGGACCTATTTTTAGTTCCACTTTTTACACCTCAAATAAAGAAACATTGTACATGAAATTTGTAGATAATTAAATATAGAAAAATACAAAATTGATTTCATTCAAAAATAATATACAGATAAAAAGTTATGATCTGAATAAAATTCCAGAATCCCAACTTCCCAGACATGTATCTCACAAATAAAAACTCGAAATGTATCAAACTCACCTTTAATTATATATAATTTGAATTAAGCTATTCAATGAAGCGGTTTCGTATTTTGCGGAGATACGGTTTGAAAGTTGAGTTTTGGACCCCTATTGTATACCTGTACAGATTAAAATATTCATTTTATTTATTATTTATTATTTTTATAATTTTATATTTTTATAATTTTGTAAATATTATTAACAATATATATATATGTGTATTAAAACTGGAATAAAAACATAAAGAAAATACAAAATAAAATACTTGTATATAACATACCTAGGTCTAATACCAATAATTATACCTATATAATTACTACTTATATATTTATTAAGTGTAAAAAATGCTTCACAAAAATAAAATAAAAATATATTTAAGTATATAAAAGTATTTTATAAATATATAAAATAATAAACAAAAATAAATAAATTAAATACACAAAATAAAAATAAAATAATGAAATGTATAGATAAATATATCGATATAGCCTATAAATGGAAATTTGTATTTTTATACCACATAAAAATAAATAAAAAATCATAATAAAATAATTCATAAAAATAAATATTTTTATTTAATAATAAAAAATTAATTAATTCATTTTCTATTTTTAATTGAATTTACAGAATATTTTCCATGGATTTTTCCTGGTTGGTCCACGTGGAACAACAAGGTGACAGTCCACATTGACCTCGGTCAACTGGCTGTCCTCCCCCATGTGACCTTGTCAGAACTGCATTTTTGACCTTGTTTCTCAATTTTTTCGAGGATCATCCTTGCACCTTCTCGGCTATAACTCTTCACGACTTTTGTTCCTCGTTCAATGGGAACCCACGCCCAGATGAAACCTCAATCAATGGATCGATGTGACAGTCGCTGCGCCTCGTTCTTCCCCACCTGTCCATCAACCCCTTATATCGTGCCTCAACTTTCCATTCAAACTTTGAGTCCCTTTGGTCCGCCTTTCTTCGTCTCTTTTGAGTTCCACAGATACCTGGAGGTGACAGCTCCAATCATGTGTCGTCTGCCAAGGCGAAGGAGGTCAGAGGCACCTCCACCGCCTCCGCCAACTCCGACGTCGAGGTACCCCCCACCTCAGGTGAAACTCCATCGAGGTCCGCACTTTTCGTCCATTTTTCTCGCACACTCCGTCACCCGTAGCTTTAGGATCATATCCCCCTAGTCATTTTGGCATCTCAACCATCGAAACACCTTCACGAACACCTCGCTGGAGTGCACCTCCGACCACCCTTATCGCACCGCCGCTCCACGTTGCCTTTCCACCATCGCGGGGTTCAGGCACTTTGCCCTCGACCCTCTCACACTTTTTGCAGGACCAACAACACTTGAAGATCACCTGGGCCTCATTTTGAGCCTCGCCGGAGGTCCAGGAGCCCTCCAGCTCCGCCGCCTTCCCCATCGAGCTCCAGCCACCGTCGGAATATTTTGGAGCACCCAGGAGATAGAGGACCCCACCAGGGAGCCGTCGGCCAATTTTGGAGCTTGAAGACCACCGGAGGACCGAGATCTGGAGCGGGGAAGCTCGCCTCGCCGGCGTTGCTTTCCTATTCTTCGTCCACGCCTCTCCGCCGTTGGATCTTGGTCGCTCTCCAGATCGCACAGGAGCCGTCCGATCTCGCCAAGCGTCCACCGTTTGATCACCGGGGGAGATCTAATCCGGAGCGTTGGATCGTGAAACGTCATCGTCACGCGTGGGTGTGACACGTGGCAAGTGGAGCGCCCTCATCCGTTCGATCCACGCCTGATCTGGGTATTTTGCATCGCCTCCCAAACGCTTTTTGTATTTAATATTTAGTTTATAAACTTTCATTTGCAGTTTAAATATTTTGTAATATTTGCATTTGAACCCTCGGACTTTTCATATTTGCAATTAGGTCCTCGCCACGTCACCTCACGTGTCTGTGAACGTGAGGGGACTGGGCATTTGCAAGGACCACCTTGGGGGTCTGTTTATTTCGTTTAAGTCCAGGAACTTTGCTATCAAGTGTAATATCTTTGGATATTTTGCATTTCAGCCCCTGGGATTTTTGTATATTGTAGTTAGGTCCTTGCCAGGCGCGTGTATACCATGTGCGGGGTTGGGAATATTGCAGGCGTGCCCCGTGGGTTTACGTATTTGAATTTGGTCCCGCAACTTTGTTTATTAGTTATAACGTTTGTGAAAAATTGCACTGTGGCCCTTGGATGTTTGCTTATTTACATATATGCCCTTGCTAGTAGTGTAGTTTCTTTTTGTTGTCTCTATTTCTTTTATGCACGATAAAACTCTAACAAATCTATAAAAATTACCTTAGGCTCCTGTTGCATTTTAGTTTCATGCTATATTTTTAGTTTGCATTTTTATTGCATTTTCATGTTTATAAAATCTTAAAAACATGTATTTTCAATACTGTTTGCATTAGAAAATCCATAAAAATTAGTAAAAGTTTTTGAAAAATTCCAAAAAATATATTTTGCGTGTATTAGCATCTTTTAGTGTCAATCCAAAAATCACTAAAAATTTCGAAGTAAAACTCCTAAAAATTAGAAAACCCTTAAAAATTCGTAAAAATATAAAAAAATCAAGAAAAATCCTAAAAATACAATCTCAGTTTCTGTATTTTCTTTATTTTATTTCCTTTATTTTAAAATTAATTTGAGGAATTTTGACACTTTTGATATTTTTCATCCTTATTTTGATTTCGGTCAGCAACATTTAGTCACTATTTTTAGTATTTTTGACTTTAAAAATACCCAAAAATTAGGAAAGATATGGAAAAATCACAAAAATATTAGAAAAATATAAAAATCACAAAAATATTTTATTTATTGTATTTTAATTATTCTTCCCCATTTTTATCTCTCTTATCTCTCTTGTATTATATATTCTATAAAGATATTATACCTTTAAAAGAAAAGATAAAAATATAAAATATAAAAGGAAAATATAAAATAAAAAATTAACTAAAAAATAAAAATCCACCTAAAATGCATTTGTAGACCCATCATCACATTCATCTTTGTGCATCATTTCATTGATCTATCTTGTTTGCTCCCTGAGTTCGACCTCTACACACTTGCACACTATACATATTTTGGAAGGGTTATAATAAATTTTGAGTCAACATTTGCTTCTTATTGCTTGATACACATTGTGGATTGATTGTTGATTGAATCCGGATTTTGTTTTGTCAACTCAGCGACTGAGTTCCCGCCTTGTGTGGAACTTAAGATCATCGATTTTTGGGTTCATCAAATGGCACCGTTGCTGGGGAGCAACAACGTATTGGTCATATGTTTGAGTGATTGTGTTTGATTGTCTATATTATTGCTTCACTTGTTCTCTCTACTTTTGATATACATTTTTGAGCCATCTTACCACCCTCTTTGTTGGATTTGTGCGAGGTACCGTGGATCGAGGGAGGCGTGTTTCCTTAGGCGCTTGGGCACCCACGTGAAGCCAGTTACAACCTGTGCAAGGAAGACTTAGGGATTTTTGTAGATTAGCTCTAGTCTATATTTCTTTGTAATTATTTGTGAGATATAGAGACATATAACTTGTAATATTCAGGACACTCAGACACTTCGACATCTCACGAGGTCCAGTGCCCGAGGGATTGTTCCCTCGGGGGCCTCGTCGGTTTTTCTTGCGATTTTTCACGGTTTTTGTCGCCTTTATTACCTGTTGATTTCATGAGGATTTAGCCCCTAGATCTAGGAGTTTTTATTGATTGTGACGTAACTAGCTAAGGCCCAACACCTAATATCTTTCCTGTGCCTATAGATCGTAATTGGACTTAGCTAAAAATCAACTGAAAAAGCTATTGACTTGGACTAGAGACCACGTGCCGGGAGGGTTCGTATACAATGCGTGAAGGATCCATTGTGGTGGACACTGATCGACTCCCAAGACCGGACTCCGGTCTCTCTTCCGAGTCTTAGCTATCTGTTCTTCACGATTAATAGAAGTTGCTCATCTAGGGACGGTTTTCTTCGTGCATCATATAGGTAGTTTTGTTCATGTCTTTTAATTTATGTACGGATCACCCTGCATGTAGAGTGCTGGAGCAAGGTACACATTTCTATCTCTGCATGCGTCATTATGTTTGATCGCGCATCGGCTTTTCCGATTTCCTCCCCCGATTTATTGGGCCTATAATAATCAGGAGTTCGGAAAATTCGTTAGGCGTTGTCTTTATTCAGAAAAATATCTAAAAAAGTAAAATAATAAATTTGGGACTGCTAATGCAAACTTGACTTTAAAACTCATCCCATCATAAAAATTTTTATCTTGGGGATAGTAACCCCCTCATTGTTTAATTTATCTGCAGCGAGAGAGTGACCCGTACACTAGGCTAGAGCCACACCTGAAATCTTGGTCGACTACTGGTCTTGGTGAGTCATTCTCCAGTGAAGATCTCTCTGGTAACCGTTAAAGCGGACCGCGACGTCCTTAGCAGACGGGGTTGATCTGGTAGCCTGTAAACGGTCCGCAACTCCTACTGGCTGGGAAAGATCTCATTTGGGATTGGGACAGTTGGCTAGAAGAGTTGGGTTCCCAACAGCTCGCTTAATCGCTCTGATAGATTGACTGATCACCTTAATAAAATTTGACAAGATAAAAGACCGAACCTTCACGGTCATCACCTCAGAGTTGTGTAGGTGAATTGAGGGTTTGATTTCACATCTTGTTTGCATTCCAGATCTCATCCGCCCTTTTTTTCCAGATCAAAATGATGGGAAGGAGATCCCTTATGCCACGTCTGGTGGCACCGCTATTGAGCACTCCTTCTTATTCATCTAGGACGGCTTCGGGGAGTCCATACCCACTCTCCGAGACCGAGTTTACTTCCACCCTATTCCCTCTCGACCATCCTTCTTCTTCCATCAGTCCAGTGGTGTCAGAATTTAGTGCAGCATGGAGTTCGAAGCATTTGACGGCACCTGAGATGGGTTCTTTTGCCTTTTCAGAGAATCAAGAGATGGCCGACAGAGGAGAACTCCCAGATGAGTAGGAACACCCTCCATTCATATATGACCAAGCTACCATCAACAATTCACTATTAGCCTCCCTGGAGACCATGCAGAGACAGATCAGAAACCGGGGAGTATTCATGGGTGACATCATGAGAGAGCTGGCGCAGATGCGAGAAGGCAGAGATGACAGACCTGTGGACGGTGGTGGAGACATACTAGAAGCCGCAGGCGGAGGAGGATACCCTAACCAGGAGAGGCCACCGCCGATGACCATGAGGCAGTTGCACATCCCAGTTGCAACCCTCACTCACTGATGGATTCAGCTTCCTCCCATTGTCGGGAACTTCGAGCTTCGCCCGCAGACTATTAAGTTATTGCCCAAGTTTCATGAGCTAGCCACCGAGGAACCTCATCTCCATCTGCAGGAGTTTGAGATGATTTGTAGCACTGTCCATGATAGATTCGTGGACGAGGACACAATCAAGATGATTGCCTTCCCATTCTCCTTAGTTGATAGAGTAGTCTATTGGCTGAAACACCTTGGGAGGTACGTCACATCCTGGGCACAACTCTGGACCGCATACTTGAATAAGAGTATTATCCTCTCGGCCGGACGAACGTAGCATGAGCTATGATCAGTAACTTTGCAATGGTCCTAAATGAACAATTCCATGAGGTTTGGGATTGCTTTAGAGAGCTCATTCACCGGTGTCCACATCATGAGATATCAAAGCCCAACTTGATTGAGAGTTTCTTTTGTGGGCTGACACCGGAGCTGCAGGGGCTTGTAAATGCCTCTTGTGGTGGGGCTTATTTTTCCTAGTGTGAAGACGACGTTTGAGTCATCTATGAAGGGATGGCAGAGAACTCGACAGTCATGGCCCAAGCCCGAGTCTACACACAACAGAAGCCCCCCCAAAGAGCAGGATCATTTTACAGGATCGCCCACATCGATGCTGGTCTCCACACTCTGTCAGCAGCCTCAGCCCAAGCCGAATCCACAGCAGCCGACATGGGGATCATTAGCAAGAAGTTGGGCCGCATCGAGATCCTCGAGAAGAAGCAGAGTCAGGGGCTGGCCCAGATGGACCAGTTGACGAAGACCATGAGCAACCTGAAGACTAAGATCTTGTATATTCCGGAAGCACAGACGTCCGCACAACCCCCCAGATCACGTGTTGATGCCAGCAGTACCAGCTCCTCCCAGCCCTCTGCCTCACACCGCTATGTTCACCATATATATGAAGAGCCGATCCAGCAGCTACAGTACTACCCGTCGCAGCTACCATCTCAGGACACTCATATAGTGGTCTATCAGCCGGATCAACCATTGGCAGCTCTCCTTCCACCATCCTTCAAGCATGAACCATTGATGGAAGTCAATGGGATATGGTACGACCGGTACCCACAACAGGTCGGGATTCAGCGTGATCACCTCAGATTCCGATGGACTACCGGAGGTACTTCCTCCCAATAGCAGTCTCCCGCTCAGGGCAGTCAGAGCAGCCAACACCAGCAGCAACCCCAGTATTCCAAGTAGCATTACCAGCAGGGTCCTCATCCCGCCTATCAGAGACAGCAGTGGAGGCAGCGTCAGCAGCCTCACCAGACATACTCCCAACCTAACCAGCACTACTCTCACCAGCAGCATCCTCATTTCCAGCAGGGGAACACTTCCGATTCTCAGGCGCCAGCATTCGAGAATCCAACACTTGTTGACCTCGCTCGCTTGCTTTCTGAACAGCAGGCATCCTTCCGGCAGGAAATGGATGAGTTCCGACAGGAGATGAGGGATATCATCAAGGGCAAGGCCGCCATACCAGCACAGATTGAGCCTAATCCAAACAATTTGAAGAGGAAATCTGAGCAGGTACAGTCTTCAAAGGTTACCACTCCTAGTGACTTTTTGGATGACATGTCTTCTTTTTGTGATGCTGATTTCGTGACTACTAGGAGTGGTAGGATGCCAGCCGGCGGCACCTCATCTGAGCGACAGCTACACGATGAACCAGGAGCGCCAGATGATGAGAGTAGCGGTGTCGATGCTGCTAATGATGTTGATGACGGTGGTACTGATGCCACCAAGGATGCAGATCCCAATGATGGTGCTGAGGCTGTCGTGATTCCAGACGCAGGCGGTGGTGCTGAGGCCACCATTTTGTTTGATGATCCAGAAGCAGACGGTGGTGCTGATGCCACAATTTTTTAAGATGTGCCAGGACGTGGTGTTGATGTCGCGAAGTCAGATGTCGTGGGTGGTGCTGAGGCCACCACTTCTACTTTTGCTGATCTCCCACCTGTTGTGTTGCCACCTTTTGTATCTCAGGACTGTGGTAACAAGAAAAAGAACAAAAATATGAATAAAGGAAAGGTCGTTGTATTCACTTCGAGTCCATATGTCTTGCATGATGATCGTTGTATGGATTCCATTCCTTCACAAGCACAGGGACGATTCCTAGTCCTCCATCTAAGGAGGCCCCTACCATCCCCTTACCTCAAGCACTCTGCTTGGCGAAGGGGAACAAAAGAGAAAATCCCAAAAAGACTCATCAGTTAGAGTTCAGCAACCAGATGATTGACAGATTTTAAATCCATATGACTCTACAGGAGGCGCTTGAGCACATCCCCATCTTCCAGAAGAATTTGAGAGAGAAAACTACAGTCCGTAGGAAGAGGAGGAACCGCAGAGATGAGATCCATGTGCTCACCCGTTCTACTTGCTTTGCCATTCAGAACATACTGCCAGCCAAGAAACCTGATGCAGGAGCTCCCTATGTCAGATGCGAGATTCAGTGATCGTACTCTATTTGACAACGGCTCTTCTATCAACCTCCTACTAGCAACCTTACTTGATCGATTCGAGTTTTGTCCTCTTCTTCGAAGCTGGACAGTCCTTCAATTTGCTGATCGATCGATTAAGAGGCCGAAGAGGTTGTTGAGAGACGTGGTCGTTATCATTCATGGCTTGAAATTCCTCGTGGACTTTGTTGTATTGGACATGGAGATCCTTGAGTTGGTAATAGATGCCCCCATCATACTTGAACGTCCATTCTTGGCCACTGCCAAGACGGTGACCAACCATGATTACGAGAAGGTGTACTTTCGCGTAGAGGACGAAAGTACACAAATAGAGATGATCGATGAGACCAGAGCGAGAGAATCAGCATGCTCAGAGCAGTCCAGTGATACCGAGAAGATGATAGAGGCTGAGCGAGACATCCACCAGGAGTGTGATTTTGTGATAACAAATGATGAATCTATTTGGACAGATCCTGTAGCACAAGCCCTCGCCTTGCCCGTAGATTCAGCTTACTTACAGTTTATGATAGTTGAGAGCATGGAGAGCACACCCCTGGCAGAGGACACATTAGAGGCAGACAGTTCTGTGGTGAGTGGTAAAGCCGAATTTCATTCATGTTCTTCAGATTCAGATCCCTCGACGTCAGACATTGATTGGGATGATTTTGATGACTATTTGCCATGTTTGATTCCTTCTGAGGCGACAACTAGGGTAGAGTGCGAGCCAGTACAGTTCATAGATGATTCAGCAAGGTTCCCTTCGTCAGAGTTTCATGTACAACGAGAGTTCTCACATGCAGAATTGGTAGCCTTCACACAGACATATCAGAAGCCAGATCTGCCACCTCACAGTTGTCCAGAATTGAAGCCTTTACCTCAACCGTTGAAGTACATATTCCTTGCGGGTGAGCCAGATATGCATTCAGTCATTATCTCAACAGATTTGATTGGAGAACAAGAACCTCGTTTGATGGAAGTTCTTGAAAGAAACCACAAGGCGATTGGATGGAGTATAGCTGATCTCCAAGGGATTAGTCAGGCTCTGTGCTCCCACCACATCTATCTTGAAGAGGACGCTAAGCCATCGCGTGAGTTCCAGCGACGGCTGAACCCGAATCTTCGAGAGGTGGTCATGAAGGAAATATCGAAGTGGTGGAGCACCGATTTTATCTACCCCATCTCCGACTCCAAGTGGGTTAGTCCACTACATGTGGTACCCAAGAAGACGAGTATCACTACAGTTGTGAGTGAGTCTGAAGAGGAGATAGCTAACAGGGTACCTACTTCTTGGAGGGTCTGTATGGACTACAGACGATTGAATGAGGCCACCAAAAAGGATCATTTCCCACTACCGTTCATTGATCAGATTATCAAGAGGCTAGCTGGGAAGAGTTACTATTGTTTTCTTGACAGGTACTATGAATATAATCAAGTGGCCATTGCGCCCGCAGATCAGGATAAAACGACATTCATCTGTTCGTTTGGGACTTATGCTTTCAGACGGATGCTCTTTGGTCTATGTAACGCCCCAACGACATTCCAAAGATGCATGTTTTCCATTTTCTCGGACATGGTGGGTGATTGTTTAGAGGTCTTCATGGATGACTTCTCGGTCTATGGCGATGGTTGATGCTTGGCTTGACTGCCTAGACCGTGTACTTCAGCGCTGCATAGAGGTCAGCCTTGTCTTATCTTGGGAGAAGAGTCACTTCATGGTGACTCAAGGGACGATCCTTGGCCATATCATCTCCAACAGGGGCATGGAGGTTGATCCGGCTAAGGTGGATATTATTAGAAAACTCAATCCACCGTCCAATTTGCGTCAATTGCAGTCTTTTCTGGGGCATGTCGGTTTCTACCGATAGTTCATTTAGGACTTCAATCGTATTGCCCGACCGCTCACTGATTTGCTGACGAAAGACATCGAGTTCCTTGTAGATGATAAGTGTCTTGCATCCTTTGAGACTCTCAAGAGTATGGTTGTCACGGCTCCAGTCCTTCAGCCTCCCGATTGGTCTCTTCCATTTGAGACGGATGCTTCTGATTTTGCCTTAGGGGCTGTATTGGGCAGAGGAGGGATGGATTGCCGTATGCCATTCACTACGCTAGCCGGACTTTGGATGCCGCCTAGCGTAATTACACTGTGACTGAAAAGGAGATGCTAGCTGTAGTCTTTGCTTTAGATAAGTACAGATCATATATTCTCGGATCTAGAGTAACTATCTTTACCGATCATACCGCCATCCGATATCTCATGGCCAAGAAGGATGCCAAAGCTCACCCTACCAGATGGATCCTTCTGCTCCAGGAGTTTGACATTGAGATTAAGGATAAACCTCGAGTTAAGAATGTGGTGGCGGATCATCTCTCTCGCTTAGAGAACCTTGAGGAATCTGAGACCAGCGCACTTACTACAGAGACGTTTCCAGATGAGGCGATCTTCGCTATCACCTCGCTCCCATGGTACGCCGACATTGTGAACTATCTTGTCGCCAAGACAGTTCCACAGGGTTGGCCCAGGCAGAAACTTGAGACCTTTCTTGCGAAGGCCAAGTTTTATCATTGGGAGGATCCCGTCCTTTATCATGAAGGAGGGGATAACATCTGTAGGAGGTGCAATCCTCAAGAAGAGCAGCATAGCGTCCTCACCTACTGCCACAAGCTTGAGGCAGGAGGACATCATTCTGGGAGACAGACAGCACAGAAGGTGCTCCAATCCGACCTTTGATGGCCTACTCTCTTCAAAGATTTTGATGAATTCGTGAAGAGATGTACTAACTGTTAGAAGATGGGCACTTGTGGACAGAGAGACATGATGCCCATGCACCCCATTCACTTTTGTGAGGTTTTTTATGCATGGGGGATAAGATTCCATGGGCCCATTTCCTAAGAGTCAGGAGTTTGAGTACATTTTGCTTGCTGTGGACTATGTGAGCCGTTGGGTTGAGGCCATCCCCGCCCGAACCGCAGATGCTAAGACCGTGTGCCGATTTTTGAGGGAAAATATCATTTCATGGTTCGGGGTGCCTAGACTTTTGATTTCAGACGGGGGGTCTCATTTCATTAATGACAAGGTTAGGGCCCTTACAGATGAGTTCAACATTGACCATTGTGTTGACACTCCATATCACCCTCAGACGAATGGTCTCGCTGAAGTATCGAACAGGGAGATCAAGACTATCTTACAGAAGGTTGTCCGCCTAGACCGAAAAGATTGGTCACAGCTTTTGGACTCGGTCTTGTGGGCCTATCGGACTTCCTTCAAGACACCATTAGGGACATCTCCCTTTCGTCTCGTCTATGGAAAGCCGTGCCATCTACCAGTGGAAATCAAGCACAAGTCACTATGGCAGTTACTGAGTTATTGTTGGATCCCGAGAGTATAGGAGAACAGAGGAAAGCAGAGTTGGCAGCCCTGAAGGAACTGAGAGATACAACCTTTTCTAGCAGCCTATAGTATAAGGAAAAATTAAAGACTTGGCACGATTCTCATATCAACCATAAACAATTTGAGCCCGATCAGTGCATATGGTTGTTTGATTCTAGCCTGAAATTATTTTCAGGAAAATTACAGAGTAAGTGGAAAGGACTGTATGTGGTCAGGAAGGTGCATGACAATGGCAGCATTGACATATCCGAGTTGTCATCTTCCTCTACTTTTCACGTCAACGGTCAACACTTGAAATTATATCTTGATCATGATACACCAAACATTGACGTTGCCCCCATTCATTTGGTATGATATGTGCTCTTTGACTCGCATCATCTGCCTTTCATACATGATATCACTTCTATCTTCCATTGTATAGATCCATTTGTCCATATCATTCTTTCTTTCTTCCGTATGTCTGCCACCCCATTGCCATCCTATGATTTTGCTATACTTAGGACGTACCTTGTCCTAAGTATAGGGGGTGCACAAATTGGGTTGTGATCTGTATATTCTCTTTTCTTCTTCTATCCTCTTTATCTACTAAAAAGGTGTCGCCTCTTTGTGTCAGACCTCTATACTTAGGACGTACTTTGTCCTAAGTATAGGGGGGGTGCACCCCGAGTTGATTCTATTCTTTGATCCTCTCTACTGTCTCCTCTTATTGTCTATACTTAGGGATATCTTACCCTAAGTATAGGGGGAGACTGTCGGAGTACGATATGTTCATTCTCACCCTTGACCCTTCCTGCTTTGTGTACAGTCTGTTATACTTAGGATTATTTGATCCTAAGTATAGGAGGGAAGGTCGACTTCTCATTTGATTATTCATTCATCTTTTATTCTTTAGGCTTTTCTATACTCAGTACGAGTTATGTCTTCTCTTTTCTCTCTGATCTATGAGGACATAGCTCAAGCTAAGTATAGAGGGGTCGTATAAACTATGTATATACTTTAGCCATAACTTGTACTTTCGTATTTTTACTAATAAATATGGCTAATTACACCGATAAAATTCATTACAACCATTAATAAAAAGATTTGATTATTCCTAAAATTCTTTTTGTACTTACTGATTAATAAATCAGGTGAAAATATTTTTTTTGCAAAATGTTTGAAAAATAGTTTGAAAATCCTTATGAGAATCTTTTGAAAACTATTTGGAAAACATTTTGTTACATGTTTTCAACCTCTATAAAAATATTTTGATTGTAAAATTATTTTCTTCGCGTGAAATAAAATGTTTGAAAAATGATTCGCAAATGGTTTGAAAAATGGTTGCAAAAATATATGAAAAATCTATCTATACTGTTCGGAAAACCTTTGCAAATGATTTTCAAATATGTGTACATGTTTGTAAAAACTATCTGTAAAAATTATTTTGGACTATAGTTTTCAAAATTGTTGAAAAACCTTTGTCAAATAAGTTTGAGGAATACATACATCTCACCAAAATTCAATGTATATGTTTATAAAAATTGATCATTTACCCTTGTAAATTCTTAGAAATCTACTGCTTGTAAATAAAAGATGCATCCCCGTGTAATATCTGTACCTAGTTTTTGGCCAAAACCTTTTTATTTTCAAAAATCCCAAAAACATTTGCAAAATTAAAATACCAAAAACCTTTGAAAAACCTTTTTGAAAAAATGCATATGCATCATCTTTTCAAAAATCCATAAAAAGTTCAAAATCTTTGAAAATTACATCACAAAAAAAATTTCTGCATAGCATGGCATGATTATTTTTTGGATTGAGTTTGATAGTTGAACGAGTCTAAGTAAAATCTGAAGATTGGAGCTTGATTGGACCTTAAATCTACCTAATTAATAGGAACCTTATACGAGCTGGAATTGAGGTACTTCAGGTCTAGTTGACTTAATTCTTTGAGGATCACGAGACTTGGTTCAATGGATTCTTGACTGCCTAAGTAGAGTATTTCAGAGCACACGCACGACTTTTGTTAATAATGACCTAACTTGGACACCTGCACCTTTCACTTGTCTCAACTCAGTTGGAGTGGTGAGGGGGTTGGATTTGCCGGTATAATAAGCACACAATTGGAAACACTTATCCTCCTCTAGGGAGGGAAGTGCATCCCAACCCGTCCGGTGATGATGAGTTTCGAGGACAGGAGATCGTGGGTTGCAATAAAGCTTCAAAAGAGGGATAATTCAGTGGTTCAAGAGGAAAAACTCCCTATGTAAATGCTGATGTATATAGTATTCAAAAAAATGCAAAAAAGCAAAAAAACTCCAAAAAAGTGGACAGGCCCGTACAAAAATAAAAATACTTGTCGGAGTGTACATATGTGTATAGTCAATAAGCAAGCTTGAGCTTCAAAGTCAAATCATGTGAGCCCGCAACTGGATGACTTGACTACACTGGTCTTGCATCATAGGATAGGTAGCTACACCGGCTACCGTCCATTCTTCTCTTCACCCCCCTCCTCTTGAGCTGGTCACCACTTGAACTTAGAAGGGAATACCCCGCTCTTAGAGGAATGAGTTGCTGGATTGGGGAATCATTGGGTTGTCACATTGGAGAAGCCAGTGTCTTTGTCATTCTAGTTGGGGAGAGCCACTATCATTTACACTGTATAAGTCAGATTCATAGACGGAAGGGTTTGCGTATGAGTTGAAATATTTCTGACCTGGCTCTTGAGGAGACTTGAGCAGAGTTTTGGGATTCTTGAAGGCTGTTGGATTTCAAGTCTGGTTCTCATTAAGATTCCGCCCGCACTAAAATTCCAAAGGTCCGATTTAAGCTCCAAACTTTGATTTTGTGAAGACAAGTTCGATAATTACACTTAATCCAATTTTCCTCGTTTTCTTTTCTTTGTTTTTCTTTCTGCACCTATTGCACAAGTGTTTGCTAGGGACTAGCAAAGGCAAAGTATAGGGGGATGATGAATCCACATTTCGTCATCTTTATTCTATCATTTTGGCCTCAAAAACCCTGGCAACTGCATGTAAATACCCTTAATTAGTGCATCTTAGCATTCATACAGGTGTATGTAAATAATGTATAAAATGCGGTTTTTAAAGCCAAAATTATGGAATAAAGAAAAGAAAAGAAAAGAAAACGAATAAAATATTGTAAATATTTTATGACCCGAAACCCCGAGACCTAGGCATCTAGATGAATAGGTTGACAAGGAATAAAGTAGTGGGAGATAAGGGCCAGAATATCGATAAAATTCCTTCTAATTGAATCATTCTTTGGGACCTATTGTTGGTTCCACTTTTTACACCTCAAATAAATAAACATTGTACATGAAAGTTGTAGATAATTAAATATAGAAAAATACAAAATTGATTTCATTCAAAAATAATATACAGATAAAAAGTTATGATCTGAATAAAATTCCAGAATCCCAACTTCCCAGACATGTATCTCACAAATAAAAACTCGAAATGTATCAAACTCACTTTAATTGTATATAATTTGAATTAAGCTATTCAATGAAGGCGGTTTCGTATTTTGCGGAGATACGGTTTGAAAGTTGAGTTTTAGACCCCTATTGTATACCTGTACAGATTAAAATATTCATTTTATTTATTATTCATTATTTTTATAATTTATATTTTTATAATTTTGTAAATATTATTTACAATATATATGTGTATTAAAACTGGAATAAAAACATAAAAAATACAAAATAAAATACTTGTATATAACATACCTAGGTCTAATACCTATAATTATACCTATACATATAACTACTACTTATGTTTTATTAAGTGTACAAAAATGCATCAGAAAAAAAATAAAATATATTTAAGTGTATAAAAGTATTTTATAAATATATAAAATAATAAACAAAAATAAATAAATTAAACACACAAAATAAAAATAAAATAATGAAATGTATTGATAAATATATCGATATAGCCTATAAATAGAAATTTGTATTTTTATACCCTATAAAAATAAATAAAAATCACAATAAAATAATTCATAAAATAATAAGCATTTTTTATTTAATAATAAAAAATTAATTAATTCGTTTTCTATTTTTAATTGAATTTACAGAATATTTTCGAGGGATTTTTCCTGGTTGGTCCACGTAGACCAACCAGGTGACAGTCCACGTTGACCTCGGTCAACTGGTTGTCCTCCCCCATGTGACCATGTCAAAACTGCATTTTTGACCTTGTTTCTCGATTTTTTCGAGGATCACCCTTGCACCTTCTCGTCTATGACTCTTCACGACTTTTGTTCCTCGTTCAATGGGCACCCACGCCTAGGTGAAACCTCGATCAATAGATCGACGTGACAGCCGTTGCGCCTCATTCTTCCCCACCTGTCCGTCAACCCCTTATATTGTGCCTCGACTTTCCATTCAAATTTTGAGTCCCTTTGGTCTGCCTTTCTTCGTCTCTTTTGAGCTCCACAGATACCTGGAGGTGACAGCTCCAGTCCTGTGTCGTCAGCCAAGGCGAAGGAGGGCAGAAGCACTTCCACCGACTCCGGTGTCGAGGTACCCCCCACCTCAGGTGAAACTCCTTCGAGGTCCGCACTTTTCGTCCATTTTTCTCGCGCACTCCGTCACCCGTAGCTTTAGGATCATATCCCCCTAGTCATTTTGGCATCTCAACCATCGAAACACCTTCACGAACACCTCGCCGGAGTGCACCTCCATCCACCCTTATCGCACCGCCGCTCCACGTCACCTTTCCGCCATCGCGGGGTCGAGGCACTTTGCCCTCGACCCTCTCACGCTTTTTGCAGGACCAACAACACTTGAAGATCACCCGGGGCTCATTTTGAGCCTCGCCGGAGGTCCATGAGCCCTCCAGCTCCGTTGCCTTCCCCGTCGAGCTCCGGCCACCGCCGGAGTATTTTGGAGCGCCCAGGAGATAGAGGACCCCACCAGGGAGCCTTCGGCCAATTTTAGAGCTTGAAGACCACCGGAGGACCGATATCTGGAGCGGGGAAGCTCGCTTCGCCGGCGTTGCTTCCCTATTCTTCGTCTACGCCTCTCCGCCGTTGGATCTTGGCCGCTCTCCAGATCGCACAGGAGCCGTCCTATCTCGCCAAGCGTCCACCGTTTGATCACCAGGGGAGATCTAGTCCGGAGCGTTGGATCGTGAAACGTCATCGTCACGCGTGAACGTGATGCGTGGCAAGTGGAGCGCGCCCTCATCCGTTCGATCCATGCCTGATCTGGGTATTTTGCATCGCCACCCAGATGCTTTTTGTATTTAATATTTAGTTTATAAATTTTCATTTGCAGTTTACATATTTTGTAATATTTGCATTTGAACCCTCAGACTTTTCATATTTGCATTTTGGTCATCGCCACGTCATCTCACGTGCATATGAGCATGAGGGGACTGGGCATTTTGCAAGGAACCCCTTGGGGGTTTGTTTATTTAGTTTAAGTCCAGGAACTTTGCTATCAAGTGTAATATCTTTGGAGATTTTGCATTCTGTAGTTAGGTCCTTGCCAAGCGCGTGTGCACCATGTGCGGGGTTGGGAATATTGCAGGCATGTCCCGTGGGTTTATGTATTTGAATTTGGTCCTGAAACTTTGTTTATTAGTTATAACTTTTGTGAAAAATTGCACTGTGACCCTTGGATGTTTGCTTATTTACATATATGCCATTGCTAGTAGTGTAGTTTCTTTTTGTTGTCTCTATTTATTTCATGCATCGATAAAATTCTAAAAAATCTACAAAAATTACCTTAGGCTCATGTTCATTTTATTTTCACGTTATATTTTTAGTTTGCATTTTTATTACATTTTCATATTTATAAAAATTCAAAAACATGCGTTTTAGTACTGTTTACATTAGAAAATCCATAAAAATTAGTAAAAGTTTTTGAAAAATTCCAAAAAAATATATTTTTCGTGTCTTAGCATCTTTTAGTGTCAGTCCAAAAATCACTAAAAATTTCAAAGTAAAACTCCTAAAAATTAGAAAACCCCTAAAAACTTCATAAAAATCTAAAAATTCAAGAAAAATCCTAAAAATACAATCTCAGTTTCTGTATTTTTCTTATTTTATTGCCTTTATTTTAAAAGTAATTTGATGAATTTTGACACTATTTGATATTTTTCATCCTCATTTTAATTTCGGCCAGCAACATTTAGTCATTGTTTTCAGTATTTTTGACTTTAAAAATACCAAAAAAATAGGAATGATATGGAAAAATCAAAAAAATATTATAAAAATATAAAAATCACAAAAATATTTTATTTATTGTATTTTGAGTATTCTTCCCCATTTTTATCTCTCTCTTGTCTCTCTGGTATTATATATTCTATAAAGATATTATACCTTTAAAAGAAAAGATAAAAATATAAAATATAAAAGGAAAATATAAAATCAAAAATAAATAAAAAAATTTAAAAATTTAAAACCCACCAAAAATAGCATTGGTAGGCACATCATCACATTCATCTTTGTGCGTCATTTGATTGATCTATCTTGTTCGCTCCCTGAGTTCGACCTCTACACACTTGCAGACTATACACATTTTTGTAGGGTTATAATGTATTTTGACTCCACATTTGCTTCTTATTGCTTGATACACATTGTGGTTTGATTGTTGTTTGAATCCGGCTTTCGTTTGGTCAACTCAGCGATTGAGTTCCTGCCTTGTGTGGAACTTAAGATCACCGATTTTTGGGTTCATCACCCGGCGACGTCAAGGACCTGGAGCGGATGTGCTCTGATGCTTGGACCTCCAGACGAATCCCTCTGGCGTTCAAGCCTGCACAAGAAGACTGATGGGTCGAGGGCAAATAGCCTCGACCCGGTTACGGGGCGAAATGGGTGAAAGGGCGAGGCGGAGCGGGACCCTCCGGCGATGCGACGAAGGAGGAGGACCTAAACTCTTTTCCTAGGTGAACCAGGGGGGACGACGGGGCGGAGAAGGTGGAGAGAGGTCTCGCGAAGATGATGGGGTGGTCAAAATGGGAAATCAATGGTCCAGTCACACAAGATAAGGCGGAGAAGCTCGGTTGACCGGATTCTAAAATTTGGAATCTAAAGCAAACGAAAGGCAATCAAAACTACCTGATGGATGATATCATCTGTACTGGAGGTCAGCTACCTCCCGGGATCTTTGCCTCAATGGAATGACGCGTCAAAGGCTCGGGCACACCTTGCGGCGGAGCAAGGCGAGAGGGCTCGCCGGACCTAGGGCTAAAAGCCTCAAAACCTCGCTACAACACTCCCACTCGCTCGCTGTCACTCGAGGAAGAGAATGGATCTCACTGGGATGAGGGCAATGGCCGAAGATGGGAGAAAAGAATGCGGCTCCCCGAGGCTATATACGATACTGGGTCCGAGAAGATGGGAGCTTGGGCACGTGGATCGAGGAATGGATACCTAAGGGAATCGACGGGCGAGGGTCATGGATCCTTCCTGAATAATCAGAGCGTCTAATCGAGATAAATGGTGAACGGATCAAGTTGGGAAATTTGGAGAAAATAGGTGAAAATTGGATCCGCTAAGAAGACCGATCCGGGGGGGCAATTGACCGAGGTCAACAGTCCCCCGTTGACCAATCAGAAAAATCAGGGGTCAATATTATTTGTAAAATAGTTTAAAAATCGAAAATAGTTTTATTTAAAAATATGTTCAACATGAAAAATGTTCCTTATTTTCCAAATTATTATTTAGTGATTTTTATTGATTTTTTCTAAAAAATAAATTAAGGTATATACATTATATTATATTATGTGCATATATAAAATACTTATTTATTTTTATTTTAATTTTTATTTTGTTTATTTTTGTACAAATACCCCAATTTTATATTTTATTTATTTACAACATAAAATTTGGAAAATAAATAATTTTTATTTTATTTTTATTAATTATTTACAAGTATTAAATAAATAGGAATAAATACATATATACATGGTATGTACAAGGTGGAGACAGACAAATTATTTTGTTTTTATTTTAATTTTATTTTTCTCATTTTTGTTTTATTTTTATAAATATATACAAGGTAATAAAAACACATTTTTATTTTTATTTTTGTGAAAGTAAAATATCTATATATACATATATACATATAAGGGATATATACAGGGATAAGTGATCCTATCTCTCTCTACTGATTTTATTTGACGATCAGGCCCATGTTGGGCCCTCTCTTGGGTTCAGGTCACTCAATATTTATTCTAAATATTTCTCTCTTTTCCTTTTATTCTTTATTCTTTTATTTTTTTCGCAAATGCATGCTAATTATTGAGTATAAACAAATACATGCTTTGTAATAACTTGTTGTATTTACACTTATATACATGGTGTTTTGCCAAAATATCTAGCTAAAATAAAAGAATAAAGAGTGATGAATGGGGATTCATCAACGAGCAACTTTGCAACAGTTACTCGCCATTCTTCCAACAACGACGAAGCCCTTGGAAGCCACCTTCGAGCAGTACCACTAGCCGGGCAAGCTGAAAACATGATGTCCTTCAGCCTGTTTCCATCTCTGATGAAGAACTTGATCGTTGATTGCATGGGGAATTGTGTAGCGATACCCTTTTCGACCAAGAGACCTAGAGTGTGGCAGTAAGGCTCGAATGAGACATTGTGCCTCTCTTAATGTTTTGAAATGGTGGTCATTCGAAGACCTAGAATGGGAGAAGAGGCTCAAGCATCATTTTATTCACCTACATGTGCTTCGAAGAGCCTTAAACATAGAAAGATCCATCCAAACAACCACCATCTCTCAAGACCTTCAACGAGGAGGAGGTGGAGCATGTGTGGGGATAGCGAAGGAGGAGGCTGGAGGGCTTGAGGCAACAAAAGAGGAGGGTACGAAGGAGGAGGGACCAGAGGAGGTGTCAGAGGAGGTGAGGGGCAATGGAGGAGGAGGTGACACATACCCTAGTTTTTCAATCTAATTACCCGTTGTCCCCAAATTTAATGTTGTTTGGGACAGAATGAACACCATCTAACTCGAAGAGCACAAGTGATTGCAGAGCAAAAAGTCAGAGGGCGGAAATGATATTCCAAAAAAGGGTGGGACATAACCGATATTCTAGCATCTAGGGAAGGGCACAACTGATAAATCCCCTTTTTAGGGATGGTACTTGAACCTTAGCTCATGTGGGTATCAAGAGTTGCAATTGTGATCAGATGGTTTGAGTTATTTTAGATTTCTCCAGTGAGAAAATAATCTCAATTGTCCATTACAGTGGGGTGGGATCGACATCCAAGCAAGACTTGACTTAGGATTGTTGTAGATTGTGTGTGATAGAATGGCTTTGTGTTGTCTGTTGGTCTATGTATGTTTATTTCTTTCAACTATGTTGTAGTAAAAAAGAATACATACTGACAATGGGAGGCATTTTTTCGTAGGTGTCAAGTCAAGAGAAATTTAGCAAGTGTTGAAATCTAAGCATAATTGTGCAAAGTTATAGTGAATATGCATGCAAGATGTGGAGAGAACTAACTATTGCCCATTTATGGAGGTTGTGACTGTTTAGATTTCTTTAAAAGGATACTTTAATATATACTAAGTCGTTGTGAAATTTAAGTTTCTTTGTAAGGATTGACATGTGGAAATGGTTAAAATGATGTAAAATATATGTATTTGTCTTGTAATCTCGTGGTTTACTTTTGAATAAAAAAATAATTTGGATGATATCAAGTAATCGTTATCTTAATCTAACATAGGATGGTGTTTTTTTACTTATAAGTACTAAATGAATCCTCTCTTTATCATGCTAAGATAAGTACCATAACTTTTAATTAACAGAATTGAGATGACAAGCACAAGCATAGAAGATCAATCAATTTCATTAGCAAAAAGATTTGAAATGTGATGTTGAGAGCAAAAGGATATAGTGGGTATTTGACCTTGAGAGGGGTCCCCTTCTTGTAAACCCTAACCCTAATCCTCTATTATATAATGAGGATTGGGGGGGCCTAATCTAATCACAGAATAAAATAACCACTATCCACATGGTATCAGAGCCCTGGGTTTTGACCTAGGGATCTGCGCCTCCTCCCCTCCTCCCCTCTCTCGGCTTTCGCGTCTCCTCCCATCGCCCGGCCCCAACCCCTCCTCCCTCCTCCCGGTCCCGACCTCGCCTCACCCCCTCCCAGCCCCGCCCCACATCCCTCCTCCCAGGCTACGCCCCTACCCTCGTAATTGCCCAGACCCCGCCCCGAGTCGCGCCCGCCCTTGCCCTAGCCCTCGATCTCGCGAACAGGCCCCGCCCCCGACCTCGCCCGCGACCTCGTGCACAGGACCTGACCTCGCCCCTGACCCCATCTCGAGTCCCGCGACCTCGCCGTCACCCCCAACCTCGCGCCCATAACCCGTCCTCGCCATCGCCCCCGACCCCGCCCTGAGTCCCGCGACCTCACCCTCACCCCCGACCACGCCCGCGACCTCGCCCTCGCCCTCAACCCCACCCGCGACCTCGCGCCCCTGCCCCGCCCTCTCCCTCACCCCCGTTCCCTGGCCCCGCCCTCTCCCTCAACCTCGTCCCAACCCTCTCGCCCAATATCCAAGCTCGCAACAAGGCTCCGCCCTAACCCAGGCCATGGCTTCACCCATCATCCAGGCCGCGCCAACCTCACCCTCACTCATGCCCAGCATCCAGGCTGCGCCAGGATGCCCCCGCCCAGGACCAACCCTCATCCAAGTTCAGCGCCTTTACATCAAGGTTCCAGCATACGTTATCGATATTTTGCCGTATTCCAGTCGGTTCCTGCGCATCTTCCACCGAGCGCCCTCTCCTAGGCATCATTCTCCAGTACCTCCTCAACCACTGTTTTATTTTTTTTGTCATATGCAATATGATGGCTGATGTGTATTGAGATGTAATAAAAATATATACATAAAGGGAGGAGAGAGCGACATAGGTGGCAACAACAACCGTAGGTTGCGACCTTGCTAAAGACCGATAACAGACGATCCTATGGCATTCGAGATACATGCATCAGAAATTGATGGAGGCGATCATTCAAAATTGCCTTCTTTTGGATCAATTCCAAAATTAGATGCCATGAACTACGCCATGTGATCCCGGCTATTCCTAATGATTGTTCGAGGGTATTATAAAGAACATATCCTCCTCGAAGAAGAACCAACTGACAAGGTTGGAAAATACACTACTTGGGTCAAAGACAACGGTATGGTAAGCTCATGGACTATGGTTAGCGTCATTGATAGGATCGCTCAGGAGTTGGTCTACTATGATAGTGCACACGATATGAGAAAATCATTGTTAGCCACCTATGGACAAGACAAAAATTCTACCAAAATGTATCAATCATTTCATGATTTGATGCATATGCATCAGAGCGGCCGACCATTATCGGAATATTTTTTCCACAGTCAAATCTCTTGTTGCAAGCTATAATGTTTGTGCACCTTTATGCACATGTCCTACACAACGGCTACATCGACAGAATATGACGACTATGGTCTTTCTTGGCGGCTTAGATCAGAGTTTTGCAGCCCCTCGAGATCAGATGATCACCTCTCCTACTCTTCCGACTATGGAGGAAGTATACAACACATTGTGTCGGCTACCGACTTCTCCGACTCCTTTTCCCAAAACTATGAGCCAAACAACGGCTCTCGCGGCATCTGGACGGAGCTTCAGAGGCAGCTACAGGGGTAGAGGACATGGTCGTCAATTCTCAGGAAGAGGACGATTACAAATACAGTGCACATTTTGTCATAAATTAGGGCATACCGAAGCTGTATGCTACAGTAGACATGGACGTCCGGGACCATCGGCTCGGGTTGCTACTATATACATTGAAGGAGGCTCGATCGAGATCCCACAAAAGGATTTTGATGATCTTATGCAGCGACTATCACAGATGAATCCCGATGAGGCCACCACTTCAGGAGATGTCGCCACCATTGCACATATAGGTACGGTTCTTGCATTAGCTAGCCATCACAATCACTCGCAATGGCTTATTGATACGGGGGCCTCCACTACTTGTGTGGAAATCCTCGACTCTTCCGGAAACTTAGAACAACCCAGACTGGTAAGACTGTTCAAGTTGCCGATGGGCGATCGTCACCAGTTACAAGAGTTGGGGATGTGCACCTTAACCCCACAATCGAACTGCACCATGTTCTATTGTTCTAGACTTCCCGCTCAGTTTACTCTCGGTCAGCAAAATATGTAAAGAACTTCACTGCCGAGCTATTTTTGACGATGCTACTTGTGTTTTTCAGGACATACCAACTGGGAGGGCGATTGGTACGGGCCATGAATAAGGGGGTGTCTACCACCTTGACAATCCATCTACCGTAGTCGCTTATTCCGGAACCTCTATGGGTCAGTCATCCACTACTCTTTGGCATCAGCGTTTAGGTCATCCTTCAGTACACAAACTCTGTCGGCTTATTCCACATATGTCCCCCCTGAGTACTATCACCTGCGAGGCTTGTCAAGTAGGAAAGCATCACCGAGCCACATTTCCCTCCTCTGATAACCATCATTCAAATAATATTTTTGATTTACTTCACATGGATATTTGGGGACCTAGTAGGTATCCTGATCGACTAGGTCATCGTTACTATGTTGTCCTTATTGATGATTTCTCTCGAGTAGCATGGGTATTTCTTTTGAAAAACAAATCAGAAGCCACCAGTTTCATTACTCGATACATTGCAAACATAAAAACTCAATTCGGAGGAACAATCAAAACCTTCCGCTCCGACAATGGACAAGAGTTCTTATCCCACGGCTTGCAAAATTTTCTTTCTAACCAGGGTATTGTGCACCAGACCACCTGTCCCTACACATCTCAACAAAATGGTGTTGCCGAACGTAAACATCGTCATATCCTAGATACTGCACGCACATTACTTCTTGCTTATAATGTTCCATCACTCTATTGGGGAGATGCGTCTTAACAACAATATTTCTTATCAATAGATTGCCATCTACAGCTCTACATGACCAAATACCTACTGAGGTTCTTTTTCCTGGAAAACCCATCTATCCTATTCAACCACTGGTTTTTGGGTGTACTGTGTTTGTCCATCTTCATGCACCTGGCAGAGACAAGCTTGCTGCACGTGCTGTTAAATGTGTCTTTATGGGATATGCTGCAAATCAGAAAGGATACCGATGTTTTGACACACAATTACATAAACATTTCATAAGCGCCGATGTCACATTCTTCGAGTCAGTTCCTTATTTATCAATGTCATCCAATAGTCTTCGCCCATAAAATTTCTCCACCGAGAACCTCACCTTCCCATTACCTGTTCCAACTCCACAACCATCTCCCACTTCCCCTTCTGAGCCAGTGCCACCTCCGCATGTATGTTCCCCTCCTCGGGATTTGGAAACTAATATTCTTGCAGAAAGTCAGGCAGAATTGCTGATAGCTCAACGTCGCCAAGCTCGACAATGTCCGTCTGTCTATCGCACCAAGCACCTGATCTTTGCAGCAATGTCCCTATCCAGGCTTACTCCGGCTTACAAGAATTTTGCGGAGGCTATTTCAGACACTATCATTCCCAAGAACCACATTGATGCCCTACAAGATCCCTACTGGCTTAAAGCAATGCAGGAGGAGATGTCAGCTCTGGAATCAAGACACACTTGGACACTAGTAGAATCTCCAACAAATACTTATGTAGTTGGTTCCAAGAGGGTCTTCACTGTCAAGTACAATCCAGACGGTTCTATTGCACGCTACAAGGCTCGTTTGGTCGCCAAAGGATTTACCCAAACCTATGGCGTTGACTTCTTCGACACTTTTTTACCAGTTGCTCATCTGTCGACGGTTCAGATTCTTATTGTTGTTGCTGTTCAGTTGGATTGGCCGCTATATCAACTAGATGTCAAAAATGCCTTCCTATATGGTGACCTTCATGAGGTGGTTTACATGCAACAACCACCTGGGTTCGAGCGACAAGGGGAGTGTCGGAAGATATGTCTTTTACGCAAGGCAATTTATGGGTTGAAACAAAGTCCTCGTGCCTGGTTTCACAAACTGTCAGAAGCACTACACGTGATTGGATTCACAAGGTCGTCATCTGATGACTCCTTATTTGTCAAAAGAAGTTCAAATGGCACCGTAGCAATGCTAGTATATGTAGATGACATCATTCTTACAGGAGATGATTATGAAGAAATTACCAGAGTAAAGAAGCATCTTGCAGAACAGTTTGTGATTAAGGACTTGGGACCATTACGATATTTCTTGGGGATTGAGATAGCTAGATCAAGGCATGGATTGGTAATGTCTCAGCGGAAATATGCCAATGATCTACTAACAGAAACATGGATGCTTAGTTGTAAGCTAGCACACATTCCTATGGATCCAAAAGGGAGAATCTTTGACAAAGGAGCAATAGAAGATGCTAGCAGATACAGACGCCTAGTTGGCAAATTGCTCTATCTTACTATTACCCGTCTGGATATCGCTTTGGCAGTAGAAAGACTAAGCCAATTTATGGACTCTCCCACTATAAATCACTTTGAGGCTTGCATGATGATACTTCGATACGTCAAACAGTCCCCTGGAAAAGGACTACTATTTCGTAAAGATGGCAACCTCAATCTTGTGGCCTACTCTGATGCAGATTATGGAGGATGCTTGCAAGATAGAAAATCCACCACAGGATTCTGCACATATCTAGGAGGAAACTTAATCACGTGGAAGAGCAAGAAGCAGGCAGTGGTGTCACGATCAAGTGCTGAAAGCGAATATAGAACCATGGCAGAAGCAACAGCTAAACTAGTATGGGTCAGGTCCGTATTAACTGACCTCCATGTCAAATCTAAGGATATTATGGAACTAAGATGTGACAACCAAGCAACAGTGTACATTGCAAACAATCCCATGTTTCACGAACGCACGAAACATATGGAAATCGACTGCCATTACACAAGAGATCTCATACAAAAAGACAATTACGCACACAAGGTGTTCCATCTACAGAGCAGACTACAGATATATCTACAAAGGCATTAGCAAGGATCCAGTTCAAGAAATGTTGTAACAAGCTAAGCATGTATGATTCATATGCTCCAGCTTGAAGGGGTGTTGAGAGTAAAAGGGTATTGTGGGTATTTGACCTTGAGAGGGGTCTCCTTCTTGTAAACCCTAACCCTAATCCTCCACTATATAATGAGGATTAGGGGGGCCTAATCTAATCACAGAATAAAATAACCATTATCCACATGTGAGAACTATGATTATTCTTCTCGGTGTAATATAGAAGCCCTAATTTGAAGGTGAAGATATAAGACACCATTTTGGGGTTCCCCCAAAATCCATATTTTCCTTTTTTTTGTGGAGTCCACTCTCTCTCTCTCTTATTTAAAATATTAAACAATTTATTTCTCTTTCATCCGTTCTTACAAAAAAAATCGTACCATCTTATTATCTAAAAATTATAAAATACTCAAGTTATACTCACTTTTTCAAACTTCAATATAATCACATCACAATAATCAATCATTTTTCCAAACTTCAATGCAATCACATTACAACAAATCCTCTCAAATCCTCTATCCAAATACCAAATCACAAAAACAGGTTACACTCCCCTATGTTATCTCGGGATAACCCTTTTTCCAAACACTCCCTTACAATTTGATGTATCAGTTCTTTTAGGGATGATCTCTCGTCTTAGATATAATTGTACTCTCTCTTTACACATAATCTCTCTAGAACTAATGTAATGATTTTATCCTTCCATTTAATGGTGGAATATAAATATGGTATAAAGTATAAGTTCTCTTCACATTGTGTGAATTCAATAATTACAAGATTTAAAGGGAATTATTGTTATTAAAAGAGTAAATAAGCAAGTTGCAATGTGAAAGGATGATTTGATTTCATTTAAGTCATTAGATTTTGCTAATAAGAATGTGTTCCTTAAAAGGTTGTATAATATTCAAGTAAAGGAAATCTATAAAACTAGCATCATATCGATTGTAATTTTTTTAATATATTCATAAAAAAATGTTTATTTTTTCTTCTAACCATTAAGCTAAAACTACAAAGATTACAAGGTTACAATGTAACTGGATAAGATTTTAGGAGGTCATGGTGTATAAATCTCACGACAATTAGAAAAAAAAGATTTAAATGAGGAATTTTATACCACGATCTAACGTAATATCTTGTGAAAGGATAATTTGATTTCATTTAAGTCATTAGATTTTGCTAATAAGAATGTGTTCCTTAAAAGGTTGTATAATATTTGAGTAAAGGAAATCTATAGAACTAGCATCATATTGATTGTATAAAAATTGATATATTCATAAAAAGTGTTTATTTATTATTCCAACCATTAAGTTAAAATTACAAAGATTACAAGGGTTACAATGTAACTGGATAAGATTTTAGGAGGTCATGATGTATAAATCCCACGACAAATAGAAAAAAGATTTAAATGGGGGATTTTTATACCACGAACCGATATAATATCTTGTGAAAGGATGATTTGATTTCATTTAAGTCATTAGATTTTGCTAATAAGAATGTGTTCCTTAAAAGGTTGTATCATATTTGAGTAAAGGAAATCTATAGAACTAGCATCATATTGATTGTAAAAAAATGATATATTCATAAAAGGTGTTTATTTTTTCTTCTAACCATTAAGTTAAAATTACAAAGAATACAAGGGTTACCATGTAATTGGATAAGATTTTAGGAGGTTGTGGTGTATAAATCCCACGACAATTAGAAAAAAGATTTAAATGAGGGTTTTTTTACCACGAAGCGATGTAATATCTAGTGAAAGGATGATTTGATTTCATTTAAGTCATTATATTTTGCTAATAAGAATGTGTTCCTTAAAATATTGTATAATATTCGAGTAAAGATATAGAACTAGCATCATATTGATTGTAAAAAAATTGATATATTCATAAAAAGCGTTTTTTTTCTAACCATTAAGTTAAAATTACAAAGATTACAAGGGTTACAATGTAACTGGATAAGATTTTATGAGGTCATGGTGTATAAATCCCACGACAATTAATAAAAAAGATTTAAATGAGGGATTTTTTTACCATGAACCAACGTAATATCTTGTGAAAGGATGATTTGATTTCATTTAAGTCATTAGATTTTGTTAATAAGATTGTGTTCCTTAAAATGTTGCATAATATTCGAGTAAAGAAAATCTATAGAACTAGCATCATATTGATTGTAAAAAAAATTGATATATTCATAAAATGTGTTTATTTTTTCTTCTAACCATTAAGTTAAATTTACAAAGATTACAATGGTTACAATGTATCTAGATAAAATTTTAGGAGGTCATGGTATATAAATCCCATGATAATTAGAAAAAAGATTTAAATGAAAGATTTTTATACCACGAACCAATGTAAACTTGTCCAATTAGACCATAACTCGAGATATCTTGAAAATTATATCATAGCCCATGAAATATTATTAGTGCTAGCATAATATTTCTAACTGGTTAATTTCCATCATTTTGACAATAAAATTAGCTGAAATCGTATAAAAATCAACACTCACGTTAAAAAATAGATCGAAATTATTATAGAATGTCGACCATCCTCTTCCACATTCTTCCACTCTCCTTATCATGAAATGTGCCTCCTCCAAAACACTTTTTAGCCATCATGCAATCTTTCCCTCTCCAACATCACGAGCTCGATCTAGTCAAACTTGACTCACGATCCTAGATTGCAAGGTTCCCCTCGTTGAACCCACAAACCTGACTCATAAGCTCAATCAAAACCCAAGCCCAATTCTTAGTGGATCGAATTCAGACAACCCATAAAAGAAATGGGTCGAGCTTGGATTAACCTAGGCCCAAACCCATGAGCTCACTTATGCAACCTATATGACATCCCAATAAGATGATCTATATATAACAATACATGATCTCATAGTATATTTCATTCTTAAACATTTCACCCTTTAACCATAATCTTCATTGCTTCACCATTTTTTTTACTTTATGATGACTATCTCTACTCCTCTCATATATCCCTCTCGCATAATACAATCTTATGTATTATGATCGCACATGGGATTTTATGTCATCATATATTTTTGGAGATTTTATGTTATCGTATATTTTGCAAGGTTGGTCTAATCATCTTTTTCCTAAGGTCAAAGACTGTACTTGCATGATAACTTTTCCATGTTGCGTGGTGTGTGTTTTATTATTCACATTCCTAGTAATATGCATAAAAGAAATGCATGTGTGTTGATTCGTTTGTTATGTAAATTAGATTAAATGAATGCTTAGGATTATGGATCTCGAGGAAGTAATGATACATTGAATTTGAAGAATTTAAAGCGATGATTATGAAGGACTTTTTTATAAAATAATTATTAATTAATTCGTATTTATCTAAATAGGAAGGAAGGTGAAGTATTTAATATTTTAGCCATCAATCGACATCTCAGGTGCCAATTTGGAGAACCAAATCCAAATCGGTACTTGAGGTGCTGATTTGGTTTAAATGTTGCATGTATCCATGCATGTTTTTTTTTGAGATATGCGTATTAAATATTGCATGTGTTGTACACATATTTAACATTGCACATGATTAGTTAAATAGGTATATTAATATTATATATAATTAATTAATAGGAATATAACTTTAAATTATGCATGTTATCTACACGTATTTAATGTTGCAAGTGTTGTGCACATATTTAATGTTGCATGTAACTTTAATCTATGTGTTAAATATCAACTAAAGAAAATGTAACTTTTTAAAAAATAATTATTAATTTATTCTTAATTAATTAAATAGCATGAAAAATGAATAATTATTAATTTATATAAACATCACCTCATTTGGGATAATGCTTTTGCATATCGAAAAAACTAACCTGTATTCAATGTCAGTATCCATATCTTAAAAAGTAATATATATCCATCTTTATGCTATATCTGTAAAAAAAGAAATTCATTTCAATACCCCTTATCCGTAGATATCAAATAAATACATTTATTTATGCAATCTTATGAGTTTTAAGACTTTTTATAAAATAATTATTAATTAATCTGTAATGAATTAAATAAAAATTGTATTTATTTGGCATCTACAAATAAGGGATATGGAAATGAATTTCTTTTTTTACATATATAGCATAAAAATGGATATAGTTTACTTTTTTAAGACATGGATACTGAATGAATAAATTAATTATTATTTTTAGAAAAGTTGCATTTTCTTGGGTTGATATTTAACATATAAATTAAAGTTGCATGCAATATTAAATATGTGCATAACACATGCAACATTAAATACATGTAGATAACATGCATGATTAGAGTTATATGCCTACCATTTAATTAATTATTTATAATGTTAAATACGTGTACAACACATGCAACATTAAATACGCATATCTAAAAAAAAAACATGCATGAACACATGCAACATTTAATATCATGCTTTAGAGGAACAATCTAAATCGACACCTCAAGTGCTGATTTGGGTTCGGTTTTCCAAATCGGCACCTGAGGTGCCGATTGGTAGCTAAAATATTAAATACTTAACCTTCCTTCCTATTTAATTAATTATGAATTAATTAATAATTATTTTATAAAAAATCCGATTATGAGCATAGAAGGAGTCATAGAAAAACCCTAAGTTTCAAATTTTAGGAGTCATAGAAAAACCCTAAGTTTCAAATTTTAGGCACTGCTGAGCCAAATGTCCCAATACACTAGGACATGTATATGTACATCTATAGTATGTGACATGAACTTGGTAAGAAGTCCCTGGTGCACAAGCACGTATTCTTGATCGGAATTTGATACAAGTTCTTGTTGCGTTGGTATACGTGGGGCGACTGGTACAACCTACTAGACTAGTCGTCTGTTAATAAAACGAGGAGAAGGGGTGTTATCCGAGTACGGGTATGCACCGTTACATGGTGAGTTATAAGACCCGGATTGTCTGTTGTAATACAGCACATGCTGTATTACATCGGATCGTCCGATCAGGATCGGACGACCCTCCCAGGGGGTCGGGGATAGTGGGCTCCCTATGAGGGTCGTCCGATCGTGATCGGGCAGTCCACTATAATACAACACATGTTGTATTACAACGGACGATCCTCTCGCTGAGTTACACCGATGCATGGTTAGAAACAAGCGATAATGTTCAAGGAATACATATTTATCATTTGAAATGGCTTGCTTGGATAAAGGAGAGAAAGGATAGAGCAATCAGTAACTTGAGTGAGGATTTAATAAGCTTATGAACACGTGTATGCATGCCCTACATATCTGCTAGCTTTTATAAATATTATAACAAAGTAATAACAAGATAAAAGTTGAGGCCTTTTAATCAAATTTTGACTTCATGTTTTGAGGCTTGAAACACGTATCTTGATCAACCCTGGAAGCTGCAAACATAAATAAAAGCAAATGCATACATATAATTGTGTATCATATTAAAATGATTGATTGGTGCCTATTTTGTTAAGATGATTGTGGGGGATTAGTGTAACAACAAAGTGCAAGGTCATTTGAGTACTCCTTAATAACACGTGGATGATATCTAAATGTACGAGAGTTGGGAAAGAATGATGGAAACTTGTAAGGCTTTGTCTAGGTGAGAGACATTTTTCATTCTTTTTGGAATAAGGGGACTTTAAGTTAAAATATAAGCAATCATAGGATATAGGATAAGGTGGTCACATCATCCGTTATCCATCATTTTACAATAGCTATTCCTTTTGAGAAAGTAGCATAACACCATATGTTCATCATTCATTATCCATCATACAAATTGTTGCTTAGATCACAACAATAGTTGATGGGTGGTAGTGGCATAACCAAGGTTCTAAAAATCTAACCGGACATCAAATCGAGCATGTATCGGTTTTTTATTTTTATGATCGGATCAATGGGATCGATCGGTCGAACCGGTGATGACGTAAGCAGTTCAAAGAAATTGAAAAAGACCGAACCATTGTATTGTTGGTTTGGTTCGTACGGTTCAACCGGGTCGAACTGAGTTAGACAAGTATATCATATAAATAAATATGAAAAATGCTACATCATATCTTTCGAGGATTTATTTACTCGTCCTTCCAAAATTTTCCAATAACACTTATACCCCTATTTTTAACACACTTGCATCTATCCCCTATATTTTTACAAAATAATAATAGTAGCCATTTATTAGTACACATGTGCTCCCATTTTATACAAACATAAGGATGTTATTGTGAATCCTTCAAGAAGATATAGGAGCACAAGTGAATTTGCTTAAAAATTAGGGGTATAAATGTTCTTAAAAACTCGAAGATGCATAATAATTATATTTCGTAAAATTTATATAAAAACACATATGTGATGTAAAAAATAAAAATTTAAAACTATTTAAACTCTAATTAATGGCAAGTGTTGTTAATTTCTTGCTTCTCATAGTATGAATATGACAATATCTTCTTCGTTTGTTATTGTTATAAATGGACAACCTTATACACAATGTGAGAAGAGAGAGGCAATGCTCATATGGTAGGAAGGGACGAGCGATAACGAGCCGTTGGCACATGTGAAGGAGAATAGATAAAGGGAAACTAATACTATACTAGGGATTATAATGAGACTAGATTATGAATATTTTTAAAAAAGTTTGTGTTTTATTAATTTATTAGAAATTATTTTTTGTCAAAAAGTTGATGTTTGAACCGATGGTTTGATTCAATTGTTTCAATCAGGTTTAAGTGGTCCAACCAGGTTTTGACTGATTTTTATTTTATGAATAAAAACTGCATGATTGGATCATTTTTCCTTCACTTCTTGGTTTAACCAGTTCAACCGAACGATTCAGTTCGAAATTTAAAACCTTGGGCATAATAGTTACGTTTATAGTTATCTTTATTTTGTCCCTTGGAGCATAACAACTCCTTGGATCTTCATTTTAAGTGGTATATATTATATTATATATTTATCTTTATTTTGGTCAAATGACATTTTACATGAATGTCTTTTTCCTAAGCAGAAGATAAAACCCTAGGAGATATCGTTTAGACATTATTAATAAATATACATCTTATTCAGCAGAATAAACTCTAGTAAGATGAAGGCTGTGTGTCTTACGTGTGCCAACCTTAAGCATATGACATAGTCCTGTATTTTTTTTAATCTTTGAGGATTTAGGAGTCCTTTGCTTTGTTGAATATGTGCAAATCTCCGAATCATGGTTGAATTATTCAATGGTTGTTTAGTATTATGATTTGTGATTTTTTTCTCAGCACTATCCATCACCTCTCGCGCATTTTCACAAACTACACTAGGGTATGAATATGTATCTGCTTATAAGACAATAATATTGATTTCTTTGACAGAAATATGATATAATTAACACTGCGAGTGAGTGTATTATGTATTAGTAGGTCAATGTTGAGCATACATACTAGGTGGGCTTTGATCCTCATCCTATTCCCAATGGATCTTGTGATGAACTTCATTAATGCATCACCATATATTCAAATGATAACATTTCAATATGAATAATCATTGATAATGCTATATCATACTTTCTATTTATATTTATTTTTGCTAGGAGACATCATGCATGACTTTCTTCTTAGATGAAACCTCGGAGTGAATGTTTAGGCATTCATGGTGAAAGCATTTCTTCTTTACAAGAATTTAAACTCTAGTAAGATGAGTACTTTGTAATATGATTTGGCTATGGCATAGTTTTTCTTAGAGAAGAATTTGTTAGTGCTATGTATGCTATACTCATGCCTAGAACATGAACCTTTGTTTAATTGAATATGAATGAATCTTCATGTTTTATGGTTGCACTCTATGACTTTTACTATTATAATTTCTTAAAATCTTCTCGTAGCAATATCTTAACACCCCCAGTGCATTTTTACAAGCAATCTATTCTATGAGTACAAATTTATATAATGATAAGAGACAACAATACTCATGTAACAACATGAAATATGATATAGTCGATCTTGTGAGTAATGCATCATATATCAATAGGTCAAGATTGAGCATACATACTAGATGGATTTTTGGATCCTCCTCCTGTTCCCAATGGAAAGTTGGGGAGCGTATAAATGAATTTCGTTAGTAAGTGCCACAAACTCAAATGGTAACTAATCAATATGGAAAATCATCATGTTAATAAGGCTATATCACTTTATATTTATCTTAACTTTGACTAAAACATGTTCTTTTCCTTTGTGAAGGCCCTTTTCTTACAGAAAGTTTTGAAGAGACCGTTTGGACATTCATGGCGAAGTCCTTTGCTCTTCGATAGAAAATAAATTATGATAAGTTGTATACTTTGTTATACAATATGGACTACATTAGAAACGATTCTTATAATGAGTGTTTGCATGCCTTGTGTAGGCTAAGCTTAAGTAAAGGATATACTTATTTGCTAACTTGAACTTGCATAAATATCTATGCTTTATAATTGCTTTTATGATTGCATAATTTTGTAGTTATTTAATATTATAATTTCTTAACTCTGTGGTTGTTTAGTATTATAAATTCTTAGCACCATTCATCCTCCCTCTGTTACATTTTCATAGTCTATCTCCAGAACATAAACGTATCAATAGAAAATAACACTACTAGTAACGTGGAATAAAATATGAAATAGTTGACATTGTGAAGAGATCATATATTATGCTCAATATGTCAAGGATGAGAATACACAATTATCACAATTATCACACTATTGGAGCCTCTGCATGTTACCACAGACTTAGATGACATATAAAGGACATTGATAATTATTGATAAACAGGACAAGTCCTCATAATTCTTAGTGGTTGAGACCAGGGTAACCCATATCGCGATATGTAAGCAATATATCGATATCGACAGGTGACCAAAATATCACCGATATGCTTGACATTTGTCCTTCCAAGTTCATTTCCTTCACAAAATCGGGTCATATCGACAAGTAGCTGATACCAATACCGATATTATCTACCTTGGTTGAGACCATGCAAACTACTTTCCAAATGGTTGACATTCATTTGAGAAAGATAGTGAGATTTCATGGTGTCACCAAGAATATAGTGTTCCATAGAGGACCACTCACGAGTAATTTCTTTCAAGCAATGCATAAGGGGGCTGAGGATGATAATGAATACGAGCACATTGAGTCATATGCATATCAACAAGCAGACTGAGAGGATTATACATGTAATGGAGAATCTGCTACAACTTTTGTGTACCAGAATGGAAGGACTTGTGTAAGGATTACTTACATTTAGTAGAATTCACCAACAATACAACTTCTATTCTGACACCGACATGGCTCTAATCAAGGCACACCCCTTCCCGTTGGATCGAGATCAAGAGGATATTTGATATGTAATAGACAATCTCGAGAATTCTACTCAAATCACTGAGGCCCCGTTCGGCAGCCGGTTTACCGGCGGGTTAGGGGGGTTTACCCCCCTTAACCCACATCCCCTCTCTCCTCATTGGCCCCACTTTATTCCTTTTTTAAAAAATTAAATAAATCAATTTTACATCATTAATCCTACCAAAAAATAATATATTATACCATCATATCATATAAAAATTATAAACTACTCCACTTCTACTCACTTTTCCAAACTTCAATACAATCACATCACAATAACTACTCACTTTTTCAAATTCCAATACAATCATATCACCCCAAACCCACTTCTAACCCACCCCCAGTTTAACCCTCTATCCATACACCAAAATCAAAAAACGGGTTACCCTCTACCAGTTTAACCCGCCTTAACCCACCAACCAAATGCACCCTGAGATAAAGTAGAGACGTGACATATGAAGATGGATCGGTGTAGACAAAAGAAGACCAATGAATTAACAGTGTAAACCACTAAATTTTCAAGTCAAATAATATTCCTCCTGAAGGTACCAACAATGGAATAAGGATTCGAGGAAAGGTAGGCATCAAGATATTTCAGCCCATTCCATATAAGGAAGAAATCGGCAAACTCAAACTACATAATGGTTCTACCACTAAGTATGGTTGGATATGATATATCAAGCATAAGATAGTACGTCTGTGATACTTTATCACATTTTTAACTTATGATGGATTAGCAATAGATACAGATTTGACATTCGAGGTGCGGCCGATTCAGATCTCGGATCTACATGTCAAGTGATCAAGGAACAAGTATGTTCCTCTGATGAACATCGACTAGTGTAGTCAGACGTTTTAGGAGGCTATATGGGAGCTAGATGATCATATCTCATGAATGATACCCATACTTCTTCTAAGGAAGTTTCTGAAAACCACTTCAATATTCTCTAAAAGTATCATTCCACATTCTAAAGAACAGCAAACAAATAAGGAATAAGAGTAACTCTTCTACTATCGTATCTACATCTTACCAACACAAAAACATTCAAAATAACAAGAATATTAAATAAATATTCTTTTTTTCTCAAATCATCTCCAACCACGCTCCTCATTCTCCGAAAGAACATGATATATTTCGATTAATATTTGCTTCCATTTATTAGATCTCATCTCTCCAAAGTGGAGATGAGCCTTTGTTGTTCTATTTGATAAGAAAATTCATTTGAAAATCAAAAGGAAAGTTTTACAAAGTAGCTGTAACACTTGCTATGCTCTACGGATCAGAGTGTTGGCTCGTGAACTATAGACATGTGTAGAGAATGACAGTAGCAGGAATGAAAATGTTAAGGTGGATGTGCAGTCATATACGTGAAGATCGGATTCAACATGATGTGATCATAAGAAAAGTTGGTGAACTGCATAAGATGGTTTGACTATTTGCAAAAGAGGTCGACTGATGCACCAATTAGGAGATGTAAGTTTTATGATGTTGAGTTGGCTAAGAGAGGGTGAGGAAGACTGAATAAGTGTTGGAATGAGAGTCGAGACTAATCGAATGGATTTTAGTTTTCTGGATCAAAGTATAAAAAATGACCTAATAGATCTTAATGAAATAAAAAATCCATAAATGGGGAAAATGCTTTGATGTTTGTTTTTTTTGAAGAAATGCTTTGATGTTTGTTGTCTTGATTTATTTCCATTACTCCGATGTTTATCTAGATCTGAGAGTTGTACTTGCTCTGATAGCGGCTGTTTGACATGAGCAGTGTAGGCAGAACATCAAGCCCCGTCTAGAAACCCTACCCGCAAGCAAAGCGAGGACGGCCGTCTATAATCCCTCGCTCAGCAAATGGCCGGAGCGTGGCTGCGCAGGTCCGTCCACGCCCTCTCCCAACTCCAACGCCCGCTCCCCCCACGCCGAATCCCTCCCCTCCTCACCCGCCACTTCTCCGCCTCGCCCTCGCCCTCGCCCGCCGCCGGGAGCTACCTGGACCCCGCTCTCCTCCGCAACGTCGCCGTGATCGCCCATGTTGACCACGGCAAGACCACCCTCATGGACAGGCTCCTCCGCCAGTGCGGCGCCGACGTCCCTCACGAGCGCGCCCTCGACTCCATCAGCCTTGAGCGGGAGCGAGGCATCACCATCGCTTCCAAGGTCACCTCCATCTCCTGGAACGGGCACGAGCTCAACATGGTCGACACCCCGGGACACGCCGATTTCGGCGGCGAGGTCGAGCGCGTGGTGGGCATGGTGGAAGGCGCCGTTCTGGTGGTCGACGCGGGTGAGGGTCCCCTCGCCCAGACCAAGTTCGTCCTCGCGAAAGCTCTCAAGTACGGACTGCGCCCAATTCTGCTCCTGAACAAGGTCGACCGCCCCTCGGTCTCCGAAGAGACCTGCAACGAGGTGGAGAGCCATGTTTTTGATCTGTTCGCCAATCTCGGCGCTACGGAGGAACAGCTTAATTTTCCCGTGCTTTACGCGTCTGCGAAAGAAGGATGGGCATCTTCGGCCTTCACCAAAAGCCCTGCTGATCATGAGAAGAACATGTCGATGCTACTCGACACCATCATCAGACATGTCCCCCCGCCTTCGGCCGACCTCGGAGCTCCATTCCAGATGCTGGTTTCCATGATGGAGCGCGACTTTTATCTCGGTCGTATACTGACGGGGCGTGTATCTTCAGGGGTTGTTCATGTTGGAGACAGATTACATGCGCTACGCCATGGGGATGATGGTGTGATCAAGATCGAGGAAGGAAAGGTCACCAAACTAATGAAAAAGAAGGGCACGAGCACAGTGATGATCGGTAGCGCTGGAGCGGGTGACATAATCTCGATCGCTGGATTTACCTCTCCGTCTATAGGACACACGGTGAGCAATCTAGAGGTTACGACTGCTCTTCCAACAGTAGAGCTAGATCCACCCACAATTTCGATGACTTTTGGCGTCAATGACTCCCCACTGGCTGGTCGCGATGGAACCCATTTGACCGGAGGGAAGATCGGTGAACGGTTAATGGCAGAATCAGAGACAAACCTCGCGATCAATGTGATCCCGGGAACGGCCGAAACATATGAGGTTCAAGGGAGGGGAGAGCTTCAGTTGGGCATCCTGATTGAGAACATGAGACGTGAAGGGTTCGAACTCTCGGTTTCGCCTCCCAGAGTCATGTACAAGAAGGAGAATGGAGAAAACCTTGAACCTATTGAGGAAGTCACTGTTGAGGTAAGTGAAGAACATGTCGGCCTTGTGATGGAAGCCCTTTCGCATAGACGGGCTGAGGTCATTGACATGGGTCCTGTCCCTGGGGCTGTTGGCAGAACAAGAATGTGCCTGACTTGCCCTTCGAGGGGCTTGGTGGGATACAGAAGCGTGTTCAGCAGCGACACACGCGGGACTGGGTTTATGCATCGTGCTTTCGTCAAGTACGAGAAATACCGCGGTCCATTGGGAGATGTCAGGAAAGGTGTATTGGTGTCCACGGGCAACGGAATCATCACGGCGCATGCGCTTATGAGTCTAGAAGCTCGCGGTATCTTCTTTGTTTCTCCTGGGATGGATACTTATGAGGGCATGATCGTCGGTGAGCACTCGAAAGATACTGATCTGGATGTTAATCCTGTTCGACAAAAAGAGTTAACGAATATCCGTTCAGCTGGCAAAGATGAGAATGTGCGATTGACACCTCCACGCTTGATGACTCTTGAGGAGGCTATTGGCTATGTTGCTGCAGATGAACTGATAGAGGTTACGCCAAAAGCTGTGCGGTTGCGAAAGCAGTATCTAGATTCTAACAAAAGAAAGGCAATGAGAAACAGGACGAACAAATGATGCAACATCGGTATCCTTATCCTATTCTTCCTAGAGGTGTCATTTTTTCACATTGCTTTCTCTATTTGTAATCTTATCTTAGGATTTTTTTGTATGCATGTGAGAAACTGAAATTCGAAATCATATAGACCAGGACTGGAGTTTGGTATAACCAGTACAATAATTGATATCAATGCAGTTGTAATTCTATAAAGGTTCTAGGAGGATATGTCAGTGACCACACCATGAGTGAACTTAACCTGTGAAGGGTCATGTAATTCATCAATTGATATGTCAAAAGGATTTTTCTGCTGTTCAGACAATGTATAACTAGCTCTCTTGCAACAGGAAGATCAACATTATATGCTAACTGTCAGTCTATCCATGTTCGGTAACATGGTCGGGTTGGGCTGGAGTAACCTCCTGTCAGAGGGTTAGCCAGATGGGTAACCCTTCTGCGAGTAGTAGCTGTTTAGATAGTTAGGAGAACTAGAATGGTAAATGTGATGTAATGTCACATGACTTAAGTTTTACGCTCATTATTTTTATGATTATAATATATTTTTGATGTTAACTTTTTATTTGAACGTAGTTAACAAATATTATAACATAGAAATGTGGGATCCATACTAATTCCAACTTAGGAAATCGGATTAAAGTCAGAGGTAACCTGGAACCAAACAGGGGGATATATCCTGATTAGCCAGATTACCCTGAGGTAACGACAACTAAAAAGAACAATTACGAGCAAAATCCAACTATCCTAGAAAGTCTAATCCTAGAAAGTCTTTTAAAGAAAATGTTGTAGTTTTATAGCAACGTCCCTAAATGCATCAATTGTGTTCGTTTCAGTTAAAACAACTTTGAGCAGTAGAAATGAAGTTTCATTTGTTAATTGTTCTCTGTGTATATTCACACCTTCTGTGCACTCTCTTCATCTTAGAAAGCACTAAACTAGCAAGTATTGTGCATATATCATCGAGATGTATGTTTCCCCCATTCAGGAATCATCGGTGCAAGAAAATGTCGAAGAATGGAGAAGCATTGTTGTACCTCTTTATAAGAATAAAGGAGACATTCAAAATTGTTCGAATTACAGATGTATCAAACTGACGAGTTACATTATGAAAATTTGGGAACATGTGATCGAAAGAATGTTGATGTAAGTTTCTAAAGTAACTGTAAATCAACTCGGATTCATGCCAGGTCGCTCAACTATTGAAGTTATCCACTTGTTGAGGAATATAGAGTTAAAAAGGAGATTCTCCATATGATTTTTATTAATTTGGAGAAGGCATCTGATTCAGTCCCACGAGAGATGTGGAGAGTTTTGGAAAAGAGGCAAGTACGTGTCCTATACATTAACCTTACAAAGAATATGTATGATGATGATTTATCTTGTGTAAGGATTCGGTCTAGGAAGATTGACTATTTTAACATCAACATCGATTTGTATCACGGTTCAGCTCCGAATCCATTCCTTTTTACATTGATAATGGACGAGTTGACTAGTCACATTGAGGATGAGATATCTTGGTGCATGTTGTTCACCTAGGATATTGTGTTGATTGATAAAACAAGAGATGGAGTAAATGAAAGCTGAAGGTTTGGATACATTCCTTAGAGATTAAAGGATTTCATATAAGTAAGGTTAAGACTGAATATATGGAGCGCACATTTGGTGGAAACAACGATGAATGACTCAATGTGAAAATTGGAGACGATACCATTCAGAAGAAAGATTCTTTTCGATACTTGGGATCTATTTTGCAAAAGGATGGGGGAAATTGATGGAGATGTTACTCATAGAATAAATGCAAGTTGGCTAAAGTGGAGATAATCCTTTACTATTCTCTGTGATAAGAACATCACTTTAAAGTCAAAGGAAAGTATTACAAAGTAGTCGTGAGACCTACTATGCTCTATGGATTAGATTGTTGGCTTGTGAACCATAGACATGTGTATAGAATGACAATAGCACAAAGAAATGCTAAGGTGGATGGGGATTCGGAATGATACGTTCAGAAGGAAAGTTGATGTGGCTTCGAATCTTCGATAGATGATAAGATGAAAGAAAACCGCTTAAGATTGTTTGGTCATGTGTAAATGAGTTCGGTTGATGCACAAGTTAAAAGATGCGAGATTTGGGATGTTGAGCCAGTTAAGAGAGGGCGAAGAAAACCCAAGAAGTGCTGGAATGAAACTATCCGAAGAGATCTTAGTTATTTGGATTTAAACCCAAGAATGGACCCAAAACAGATCTGAATGGAGGCATAAAAATCCATATAGCTGTCCCTACTTAATTGTGAGAATTGAGAAAAGACTTTGTTATTGTTGTGGTAGGGATCATCGGTGCAGATTTCGACTACCTGGCATTGACAATATTGCAAACTGTAGCATCTCCAGCAGCCAATTGGCATTGGATTTCCAGTTCGAGTTTAGCTTCCACAGGCTTCCTCGAATTCTCACAAGTCTGCAACAAGTAAGAGAGCTTCAACAAAACTGTCCATTAAGGGCAACAGCTTGAGCCACCAGCGACAGGTTCCAGCAGCCTCCTGCCCTTGCATGTATAGCAAAAACAAACAACTGACAACCAAGAATATATACAAAGCTCCTGGAAAAGGTACTTAGCTGGTCGTGCATACGCCAAAAAGATGTATGCATTTCCATGGAAGGAAATATCGCGATATATCGGCAATATATCGCCGATATATTGATATCGACATGGGACCGATATGGGCACCGATATGGCGATATATCCCGATTTCTAGGCATTTTCTTCACAAAAGCTCGTCGATATGGGCAATATTTCGGCGATATATCATCGAAATATCGTATTTGATACGATATCGAAACGATATCGATATCGATACGGCCTTCCATGTGCATTTCTCAGGATCCCATTAGGTTGAACAGGCAGCGTCGAAATGGTCAATTGCTTTAAATCAGGCTTTTTAATCCCAAGTGAACTTTCAGTTAATGATTTTGTCAGATCTTTTAGACCAGACTGTTCATCCTTCTCCAAGAAAGTCTTAGACCAGACTGTGCGTCTTCTTCAATGGGTCGTCATGACTAGGTTCCGCTTGAAAAAGAGAACAAATAGGGAACTTAGCTTTTGTGCACACATCTATGTCGCAACGATGACGTTGCGAATATAAGTGAGTGAGGTTGTAACACTTCAAATATACTCACATTTAATACTCTTAAAGTGTGACAGTGGATTACAAAAGCAGGCGAGTATTAATTTACAATAAGGGCTTAAGCATTTTGAGTACTTGGCAATGGATCCAGTTAGGATTGAGCCCAACAAGTTGCCAGGATCGATCTTCCTTGATATTGGCTCGAGTCTAGGCCAGTGACATTACAAATGATATCGGCCCTTGTTTTAGGATAGTTGCACATGTATCAAGTCTTGCATTGAATATTATTGAATGGGAGACGTGACCCATACATAGTCGATGCCCATGCAACCGATTGAAATATATGAAGTCTTTGATGCATGGGGATTGACTTTATACGATCATTCAAAGTATCCAAGGCATACGAGTGCATCCTTTTAGTCGTTGCTCATGTGTCTAGTTGGGGAGGCTATCCTCGCTCGAACTATTTGTCGTTTTCATTTTCTGAGAGATTTGATGGCTTCCCAAAATTGTGATTTACCACGCTTAGACCAGTAGAGTGGATGAAATGTTCGACACAAAGATAAATGCAATTTTTCAAAAGCTTAGGTTTATATCAATATGCGCAATTAGTAAACGTAAATATCAAGGATGTTGTCAACTAGAGGAAGACGTTCATCCTCAATGAATTAACCGAGCTTAGAAATCATGCATATGAGAACAACTCGAGTAATAAAGATAAAGTCAAGAGATGGTACAATGCTCATATCAACAATAATAGGTTTGAGCCCAATACGAAATTCGAACTGTTCGATACATGATTGAAACTTTTTTCTAGACAAACTACAAAGTTAGTGGAAAGACAATACATGATCATGAAGGTATATGACAATGAAAGTGTCGACAAATCTGAATTATCTTATAATGCAACCTTAAAAGTGAATGGACAACGCTAGAAGCTATGCGTCGAGCCTTATTCCAAGTTGCGTGTTGTTTCACCTATCTTCTTTGTGTAAGGCATTAAATTTTCTTTACATTTTCATATGTTTTGTACTTGTGTTGAATTGTTTGTAAATTCTAGATTAACTTCATGCTATTCTTTTACCGATATCCATTTTCTAATCTTTATTCTTATCATCTTAGTATGAGTCACGTCTTCCTTTTTACATTCTTGTCATTATGAAGATATAGTTCAATGGGTGTCTCTCTGTGTGTACATATATAAATATAAATAAATACATATACACACACAATACAAAACTATTTACTATTTTGTATAACATGTTCATAAAGTTTGCTAACAAATAAAAAATCATTTTTTAAATGTACATAAAATTCCTTGAAATTTCTTTTATATGTTATGTATATAATTGTGTATACTTATGCGAAAATCATAAAGATTGCATATCATAAAAATATTCTCATAAAATTTGCATAATTTAAAACACGTCAGCAAAAAGTTAAAACATGGAAGATGCAATTCACACAAACAACTTGCATTGCATGTGTATACATATTGTATTTGTATAGATTTTTCAGTTTTGATCTTAAGTAGCTTTATTTGCATGTATGTTTAATAAAAGATGTTGGGATTAGAATACTTAATCTCATGTTTAACTTAAATTTTGGGTTTAAGTATATGCCACTTTTTATCAATAGTCTTTTGACTTAACTATTCAATCCTTAGGATGGTAGATGCTATGTGACATGTAAAATCTCTAAACACAAAAAATTTACTAGTACATTCACATGCATGATTGCATAATTCTGTAATGAGTCAATAGTTCATTGAAGGTCGATGAACAAGTTCTAAACTTAGGACTTTATCTTATAATTTTTGAGGATGGAAACTACACAAGTAGTAACTACTAGTACAACTCCACTAGTGAAGGCATACCCTCAAGTTTAGTGCAAAGTATAGAATCTCAAGGTCAATGCATGTTGCTCAACAACCTATAAATGGGGATGGAATTTCGAAAAGGCATGGATAATAATAAAGCTCACAAAAACTAAAATAGTACAACAACATTCTACTCAAAAGTGTAAAATGTACAAGAGAGATGTTAATGTTCATTGTCCATTCACTTTAACAAACCATCTATAATTATTAATTATTCTAGGTTGCATGCTTATTCATAATTTGTACTCTACATGTATCAGGTTCATATTACTATCACAAGCTCATCTTTTCATATACCAATTCATAGGTATATTTGGGGTCTATCACACACATACACCCATGCACACTAGATAATGTTCAAGGTATCTGCCAAAATTCAAGTTTCGAGTTCAAAGCCACAAAAATCTCAACAAATAGCAACTCAGTGCAATGGAGAAAATTGAACTTGAACAAACAACTCCTATCTCAGACTTCACCCATTTCCCTAGCTTACTCATTATAAAAGGGAATACTCGATAATGAGTACACTGTGACCAAATGGAACCACACAAGATACACCTTTACAGTAAAGAACAAGTCTATTGATAACTGTCATACTACCTCCGATATCCAAAGAGCGACACAAACAATAATGTGTTCTAGTGACATGGTCGTGAAACACATCGACAGTACCCATAGAACTCAGAACTAACACTCTATTTAAGACCCACTGAGACCACGAGAGTTTCACCCCTCTCAGGTATAAAACTTTTATATGTGATTAATATAAAACAAGCATTCACATCAACATGGTTCCGAGTTGCTTTCATTTAGCCATCTATAAGCTTCGTGTAGATCTTAAACATTATGCGGTTTCATCCCCTAATTCTTTGCGACACATAACTCTATTTTCACCAGTCGACCGTGAACTCTCACATACAAAAGAAACTTTTATAAGACACTAGTGGAATCTCACTCACTGGACAATAATATTCATAATCACTATGAAATACTTCGATTGTAACCCATGTCATTGTGCTTACTTATATTCATTTATCTATCTTTCATAATTCAAACTCATCGCTTAAGACCAAATACCCCCTTTTAGGATGATGTGCAAGACTTCTTTGTTGGTCCTTTAGAAGACTGACATCATAACCCTCATAATGTGCACACTTAATTGGTCATGTTTAGTATCATTGACACTCTGTGAACTTGATCGATGGTGGATCTCACGCTGACTCCAAGGTACTCAGTACCGTAGGATTATGTTGCCTTCATTGCGTGCATTTGAAAATTCGTACATCCTAATTAAATTCCCAACACTTTCACTTAGTTTATTAGTCCATGTGTTTGTGTATGCCCGCATTTACTTGTTTTTCCAGACTTATAGCTAGTCTTTTGGCCTTAAATATGTGGCCCGCACATCGGATTACCTTTGGGCATGTCCCATTTGAGGGATGCTAAAACCATGTGCATATGATGCAGTTACCTCGAGAAGTACACACAAGTTTATGATGATGTTGAATTTCAATTATTCTAATAAAAGGGGAACCATATCTCCCAAATAATGATCAACGTGAAACATATCTTATGAGAACCCATCCTTAATGGAAAACACGTCCATGAGAGCCAAATAACATTGAAATCAGACATCGTATGAGAAAATTACACACATTTAAGACAGTTTACGGCTTTTGGATATGGAACCAAATACGGATCCAAGCTTGTATTAGACTAAGGGTTGGTGGGTGGCCAACCAAATCAACTTGAGCTTGTCGGAGCTCCACCGATGACATTTTCCAACGGATCGACGTGATCTAAAGGCATTGATGCGAAGCGGGCGACATGGTCATAGTTGTGGAGGCACACATTTTGCGCAAGGTGTCGTACAAACACGATTTTTGAGTGGGAGGCGAATTTAGGGGAATGACAACAAAAGTATGGATTTTTCATATTTCCATATGGTTGTTAGTCCATACAACCTTGTGTATGTTGTTGGTCCATACAACCTTGTGTATTGCATGTGCATTGTTCGGAGTCTGATTTCAATCATTTTTGATGCATGCAAATCTAGTTTCTAAACTGTATTGTGTCGTGTTTTGGATAATTATGAGTGATCTGGTTATCGCATGTGGATAAAAATTATATCACTGTGATGTGAGCGAGATGAGGATCATATGCAAGTGCTAGGATGAAAGATCTAGGCAGTTTCACGTGAGGTATGTTTTGGGGGTGTCTAGATATTGTGACATGTTTGGGGTGATTTCAAGAGATCCATCTATCGTATGTAGATAAAAGTTATACCATTGTGATGTGGATGGAGTGAGGATCACATGCACGTGTGTTTAGATTTAAGATCTGTGCAGTTTCATGCGGGACGTGTTTTGATGGTTTTGTCATATTGTATTGTGAAGTTCGAGATATGGATGATTCGATTGTTATATCGCAATGAATTTTTTATGCATTAATATGGGAGAGGAGCACTACACATGTATATATGTGGAATTCCATGGAGGTTATCCATAAGATTTTGTTTTCCCCATGGTTGTAGTTCCCACGTGGCGGTTTCATCCTGCACATGGATGGAATTCCCGTGGTGCATGGGTAGTATAATAGAGGATGTTTTAGATCAGTTTAACCAATTAATGATATTAAGATCCACATTTGAGTTATGCATGCAATAAATATTTAGTTCACGATGATTTTCCTTCAGTTACATGTGAATGGTTTAACCCAACTAATGGGGGTATATTATGACTGAATACGACAATCGGCATCTATAAGGTTATAATTCCCTCAAAAGGTTATGTTATTTAGGAGGCATATGAGTAGAAGGTTTGATGATACGCATTATGGGCCTAATAAATCTATAAGTATATACACTAAGATATTTATGTGGGTTTATAAAGAAGCAAAAGTGATGGAAACTTATTTAGGATGTACGTACCTCAAATGCATGCGTACATAGGTGATAAATCCCTAATTTATCTTCTTAATATGTGTTTATTATCTCTCTAGCTTAAATAAATGTAATTAGCTAACACTAAATTAACTCTAATTATTAATTAAAATCTTGTAACTAAATAATTATAATTATTGTTTTTTAAATAATATGGCTATGTGTTGTATGTATTCATCTATAGTGTGTTATATTTTATATGTTTTCTAATTATTAAAATCAACATAATATTGTGTATAATAATATGTATATTATTTATTATGCAAAATGTAAAAAATATAATAAAAGAAAATAAAATGTCTTAATTCATTAAAAATACTTGCAAAAATATTATACTCTATATATTTCTTATTTTGATTTCAAGTTATATATGAAACTTGTAGATCTTGAAAAGATCTACAACTTTTGTGTTGAATTTTTTCTGTGTAGAGAGGTAAATTTGGTGCTTTCCTTGAAAAAAGAGTCATTTTATGGTTTATGAGGGTATCATGCTAGAGAATGTCATCTCCAAAAAGGGAATGGAGGTAGACAGACCATACCGAGGTGGATGTGATCAAGAAACTTTATCCAATACCAATATTTGGTAAGTGCATTCTTTTCTAGAGCATGTTGAATTTTATACGAGATTTATCAAAGTTTTTTCAAAGATTGCCAGACCACTAGCTGTGCTCTTAGGGAAGAATATCGAGTTTATTTTAGATCACATGTGTCTAGAGGTCTTTGAGCTCTTGAAAAGAAAAATAATGGACTCGCATGTCTTACAAGCTCCTGAATGGTCTCTTCCCATTGAGATCATGACCCATGCATCGGATTTCGCAATAGGAGCTGTATTAGGACAACAATGAGATGGAGTGATGTTTGCACTTTACTACGCGAGCAAAGTATTAGATCATGCTCAGAAGAATTATACAGTGACTGAAAAGAAAATGCTCGCAGTAGTCTAGGCTTTGGAAAAGTTTAGGTCATATATTCTTGGATCTAAGGTGACGATTTATACCGAGCACTCAACGATTTGTTGTTTAATGGAAAAAAAAGGATGCGAAGGCACGTCTTTTTAGGAGGATCTTGTTACTTCAGGATTTTGATTTGAAGATTAAAGATAAGCACGGAGTCTAGAACATTGTAACTGATCACCTTTCCTGACTTGATTATAAGGATTCCCCTAACTCAGAACCTATAAGAAGACTTTTCCTGATGAGTCAATTTATTGTCGTCGACTCCCTCCCATGGTATGCAAACCTAGTTAACTTCTTGTCTCCAAAAAACTTTCCTGAGGTTGGACTAGGAGCAATATTGACCGACTAAAGTCAAACTTGAGGAGATACCACTAGGCGAACCGTTCCTTTTCTTGGAAGGACCAGATTATGTCTGGAGAAGGTGTATTCTTCATGAGGAATACCAAAGTGTCCCCACTTACTAATATACCTTGAAAGAAGGACGCCACTTGGAAAAGAGAATTGCTTATAAAGTGCTGCAATGTGGTTCTTTTAGTCGACCTTGTCTCAAGATGTCATGAATTTTGTAAAGTCGTGTCTGTTTGTCAGAGGATGTGAAGGACATATGAATTTAGAGATGAGATGCACATACAACCTATGACGTTCTGTGATGTATTTGATGCACAGGGGATTTGAATTCATGGGTCTCTTCTCAAACAACAATGGACATGAGCACATTTTATCAGCGGTTGACTACTTATCAATGTTCGTGGAAGCTACCACAACCTGAACCGCAGATGGTAAGATTGTTTATAATTTTTGTGAAAGATCAAATCATTTCTAGGTTCGATGTTCCAAAGGTCTTGATTTCAAATGAGGTAGATACTTTGTGAATAAAGACACGAAAACTCTAGCTTAAAGGCTATGGTATTGATCATCGTGTGACTAGAAAAGAATTTTGCAGAAAAGAATATTGTTGTCAAAGTGTCAACAGTGGTAACAAGTCCAAAAATGTCCCATTTTTATCAAAGACTCTTTTTGACATTTAAGTCTTAACTCTGAGGCCTTTTGTATAACTTACCCTTTGTTGGAAGATTGGCCTGATTTGCAGGAAGTGGTTCCTCTGATTGTGAGAAAACTTAGTTCTGACCGATGAATCGCAGTAAATGGCCTCGACGACCCAACCAACAAGATTGCTTTGTGGAAATGCAACTCCTTCAGTTGCGATTTTCAAGGAGCAAGCGTGACAAGTCCACCCTATAAGGTCGCTCCATTCAGTACAAATCTCTCATTGGGATAAGGGATAAGAAATAAAGTCGAATAGACAATAAAGCGATATTTATTCATTTACACTCTTCGATTGATTTGATAGATAAGAAAAGCATAAGGGTCAGACAAGAAGAGAAAGTTAGTGTAAGAAAGCCCTATCTCAAGCAATCAAGGCCGGAGAAGTTTCAATTCTAAAATGTTTGGTTCTAATCGACGCTTAAGCCATCTAGGTCATTATTCACATATTTTTGAGACGTCGAGTCGGCTTTTAATCACTGAGTTGATGCTCCCTGCAGCAATTGCTTCAGATCTCCTGACGGAATTCGCCTAATAAACCGCACAAAACAAGATTTTTCCCAAAGAAAGTAACCGCGGGGCGGTTATCGATCACAATCCATGTAAGCTGGCATTCCAAAGTTGATATCCACCAAAGAAATAGAAATAACAGCAATGATGTTACAGAATGACCCATAAGAAACCAAAAATTTACAAGAATTCATGGGGCATACTGCTTCAGCCACCTACTTTATGAGGATATACACATGGAAAGAACTCGACGCGAAAAAAAATCGAACTTTGGCATTGGAATTAATCTGCCGTTTATTCTAAATGTAACTATGACCCCTCCAGAAAAATCAACTTTACATGTGGTTAATTTACCACGACTATATACACGAGCAAAATTTTTCTTCGCAGTCACCTGCTTTACTTTGAAACAATATCTCAGTATCCTTCCGAGCTCTTCTGGGTTCCAACCCTTCGGCTGAATTTGACTGCGGTTCTCACTCCTTGGATCTGCTCAAATAGGTTCTCAAATCCCTGGGTTCGACAGAAATCAAACAAGAATGCGGTCATTTCACCACGAACAGGATTAAGAGTGCAGGGATCAGAAGAGGATGAGAGGTCTAGCTTACAGGCAGCGAGGAATTTGGCAAACTTGCTTGTTGCATGATTGAGCATGCAATCTCAAAAGATACCAGATCTTCTTACAGTGGGGGCATCCTCCTTTCAGACGAACCCTGCACTCCGTGCAGTGACGAAAGAATATCTTCAAATGGCGGCAAAATTTATAGGAACAGGTTACGGTGAAACATGCTGAAGCATGCTCTAAAATTTCAACCAGGTTCTTCTCCTGCAATGGCAGTTACCAAGCAGTAAGACAAGTGCGGAAAGATCGGTAGCTATTCGATAAGTGAGATGGGATGCTGATGCAACTTTTGATGAAAAATAAAATTTAAAATATTCATGAATATAACCTCTAGAGAATGATTATGGAATCAAAATATGTATACTTTAAAATATGAAAATGCATTATGCATAAACTACAGGTGTATGTATCATAACAAAATATGGCATATTCTGTGTGCAAGCAAGATTTGGAGTACAATGTCTAGCTAAATGGCAACAGTGTTGGCATGGATAGTCTGTACAGGAACTCTGCCCTCTCTAATCGACTCAACACCGCATTAATTTCTTTTCCATTGATACATCCTGCCACGTGTATTGACTTCTTTTTATATCTGTTTGCCCGGCTAACTAAAGTTTGTGTGGCACTGATATTTAACACATGAGAATTAGTTTAATCTCATCTCCCGGTACTGATGAATTCGAAGATCAAAATAATAATAGACCGGTTCAATGAGTTGCAGACCCTTGCAAGAACCACCATGTAAAGAGCACGTTAGAATATAATAAACATATTCTGTAAATCAACAAACAAACAACGAAAAAAACATGAGCATACATGCATGCAGCACATGCACACACAATGGGTATCTATCATGAACAAGATATGTGCACATGATAACGAAACTCATTCAGTAATCTAATAGTTTCTGTAGATTGAAAATTGACCATTATAAATGAATTTCATTGAACACGGATTTTATGACATCCAAACATAAGTAAACAAGATAAATTATAACGTGAAGTAATGGAAAAGATGCTTATATTACTTCGTGGTATTAAAATATGTGATTGTGAATAAAATCCACGTAGTTAGTAAGATTCGATATAATACTTGTAAAATAACAAATACATACGATAAAAACCATTATAACATTCGTAAAACGTGAGAGCGAGTTCCGCTAAAATGAGCATTATGCCTATTGGAAAGGTTGTGTTTCAGGTCTGTGAGAATGTCTAATCATTTTTTGAGATCAGAGAATGTTTAATCATTCAGAAAGAAAATGCATCTTGAGTGGCAAACTGAGCTACGCAATAGCGATCTATATCAAGCAAGTCAAACATCATATTAAGAATTCTGCCGAACAAAATTAAAGATGGTAGAGCAGCCCAGCACAATGCAGAAAATCCTCACTATATGCAGTTGCACTCACTTTGCTATATGTTTTCTCAACCACGGTTCACTAGATATTTTCTTTTCTGAGAGATTTAACAGATTGAAAAATAACTTCACAAAAGTAAGATAAGCTTTCTAGCATGTGAACTTTGCAAAGCTCAAGCTTTTGTTTCATAATTAGGCATGAAAGGCAGCACTTGCCCATTAAGAGCAGCTAATAGAAGCCTTCATATCTCCAAATAAATTGTTCAGGCGTCAGATATACATTGCATATATTAAGGCTATATATGGAAACCGTACCAGGACAGTGTGTCTATGTTGAGAAGATATACTTTGCTCCTTGCCAAAAGCAAAATGTTGAGGACCAACTAATGGGTGACAGTGATGCCTTCCTTCCCGTAGGTAGCAGGTATAACATAAATCATAATCAGGGCAGGCCTCACAATGCCAGGCCTGGCCTGTTTTTAGGTCGCAGTGGCAAAAAGCACACACGGTGATAAGAGAAGGCGGAACAGCATTGTGATATGATAAAGGATCATCATTGTTGAGTATTTCGCATGGCGAAGAGTATCATATTGATAACGTTCAGCTGACATAGACCCAAAAATGCTATCCGGCTGTCAAAAATTTCACTTTGCATATTCTCGTCGTCATCAGTCGTGTTTTCTGGAACATCATTTACATCAGCCTGGAATTGGCAGACATGGTTAGATACTGAATATGCACATTTATGAATAAATAACAAACCAAAGCATATGCGTTTATTTTATTTTCCACAAGAAAAGCTCAACTCAAGTGTGAACATACACTACCAAACAAGAGGATGCACTAGAGGTGTTCAAAAAATCCGGGTCAAGTGGGTACCCTGCTTGACCCATATATTTTGACCCTAAACTTGCGGGCACCCGTCGGGAAATACCAAGTCGGGTACCCGCTATGTCCTGACCCATGTCCCATTCAAAACTTCCATATGGAATAGTGGGTACCTGCGGGTATACTATTGGAAGCTTTCATTTGCCCTTTAATTCAAAAGCAAGGCCTTAAATGTCGGATTTCGGTTCGTTCGGTGATTGACCGAAACGAAATTTCGGTCGAATTTCGATCGAAACTCGACCGAAATTTCGATCATTTCGGTCGTTTTTGAACTAAGGCCCCCAAATTTCGACCGATATATGGCATTTTGGTCGAACTTCGGTTACCCACCGAAACCGAAATTCGACCGAAATTCGGTGAAACTTGAGGCCATGTTCAAAAGAATGCAAAAGTTAGCATGTCACAAATGTAGTTATTGCGTTATTGATAAATAAGAATATAGTTATGAATACATATATCAATAAAAAATGGTGAAGCCGTCTCCCACTTTAAGTAGGGTCGACTACATAGATTCTTCCTCAAATCCATTTTGAAAGATTCAACTATTCTTTATGCTGGTTGTTGACTACCTAACCTAACGCAACCCCCACAAAGAGGGATTTGAACCCTGATCTTTTGGGTGGTAGGCACACTGCACTACCACCACACCATTTAAGTGAGTAATGAATACATATATCAATAAATATGAAAAAAAATGTAAGATTGTGCCTTAAAATAGATACGAATATGAAATCAATCAGATTTGATACGACTATTAGAAGAAATATAAATATGTTATCTTAAATTTAAGTGCAAATGGAAATATCCATGTTTACATCCGTATCAATTTTGAAATGGGTATAAATGTAAAAGGTGGAGCATTGAACCGAGCCAACTCGGACCCAACACTGACTCGACCCGTAAAAACTGGAACACGGCCCGAACCCAAATTATATATGGGTCGGGCCCGACCCCCCAATTATGATCAAAATTTCAAGCACGAACACGAAAACCCGGGTTGGCCTGACCATACCCATGTCCCTACTTTAGTAACTTTTGTATTAACGATGAAATGATATCAAATTTGTATTAAAACAAAAACTTAAATAATTAAATAATAAAAATGTGTAACATTGATAAATGAGAAAGTATTTAATCAAAAGCTCGATTTCGAGCTTAGAACTTAGGAATTCAAAATTATATGTCTAATTTAAGCTTTAGAGATTGGAATCAAAGTAGTTGTGGAATCCAGGCCAGACTTTTTCCTCGACCCAGCCCAAGGTCCAAGAAGAATTGGCAGGCTTGGGCTTTTTCTTCGACCCGACTCAATGAATGAGGAGAATTGGCAGGCTGGGGCTGAGTTGGGTCGAGCCCAATGCTCGATCCATCCTGTAGTTGTAGATACCAAAGTATGAATAAACGGATACTGTTGTAGTAAATTAGACACTCGATCCTACATGTTAGTGGATTTAAAAAATTGTTACCGTAGAAATATTCATAATGTTTCAATTGAACACTCTTACAGTAAAATATATTCATAATGTTTCAATTGATTTACTCAAAAAAAAAATAATGTTTCAATTGAACACTCATACAATAAAATTGAATGCCTTGGCAAAAAATTATGAAGCAGATACGATATAATTCGGATATGAGGATACATGTCCGCGAATATAAATAACTTTACCATGAAAATCATTAATAATATTTTAATTGAATGTTTCTTGCAATAAATTATGAATAAATGGATACAGTGGACAGCTCGAACATATATATCCACAAATATAAACAGTTTTACTGAAGAAATCAATAATAAAGTTTTGATTGAACACTCTTACAATTTGACCTATTGTATTTGACCTATTGTCTATTGTATAACTAATCTCCTCCAAACTAGGGACGTAAGTATTCTAATAAATGTACATTTTTATTTTTGGTTTTCATGTGTATCTCCATCACATCCACTTAAATGGTCTGGTGATAGTGCAGTACGTCTACCACCCAAAAGATCAGGGTTCAAATCCCCCTTGTGGGGGTTGTGTAGGGTAGTCGACAACCAGCGTAAAAAATAGTCAAATCTTTCACCATGGTTTTAAACAAGAATCCATGTAGCCGAACCTACTTATAGTGGGAAAAGGCTTCGCCATTTTTTATATGCAACTCCATTACATCTTCGACATTTTTTAAAACTACTGAATAATACAAGAATAGAATGATTGATTTTATAAATAACTTGTTCAACTTAATGTTATCTTATTCTTACAAATGTAAATAGATAGATGATGTAGGGATCATTTTCCTGGAAGAGATATTTTGTGGATACCCACTATCCATCCAAATGAACTGGGTACCCACTAGATAAGAGTACCCATTGGAATAGATCAGGTCGACCCGTAACCTAATAATGGCACCCATTGGAATAGATCAGGTCGACCCGTAATTTGGTAATAATGGGCTAGGGTGGGTCAACGTGCGAACAGGTCGAGTACCTTCCTGGTGAACACCCCCTAGATGCCCGTGTGCAAAAACTAGATAGTCTTATTTTGTAACACCAGTACCCCAAACATAGTCCCACATCCAAAACTCGCAAAGTGTAAGAGTTGGTTATAAGTGATGGGGATTACTACTTGATAACTTGGGCTTAAGCATTTTGGGTGGTTGTCAACAAGTGCATTTGGATCTGAACCCAAAAGGTTGTCAGGACTAGTTTTCCACGATAACAGACTGGGGGCCTAAGACTGGGACGTTACAGATGGTATCAGAGCGGGTTCCCTCTAATAGTAGAACGAGCTATCCGAAGGGACCTAAGCAGGGAGCGTGCAACCGCCACTGTCGCTGAGAATAAGTGACCAACCATGTCGCAACGAGGACGTTGCGAATATAAGTGGAGGATGTTGTAACACTAATATCCCCAAACATAGTCTCACATTTAAAACTCACAAAATGTGAGAGTGGGTTATAAGTGATGGGGATTACTGCTTGACAACTTGGACTTAAGCATTTTGGGTAGTTGTCAACAAATCCATTTGAGCTCGAACCCAACAAGCTGTTAGGGCTAGTTTTCCTCGATAGATCGGGGACGTTACATATTTATTGTATTGGGCCATAGCACAACCTTTCAAAACAAAGCATATACATTTTTTATTCCCACTTGAGAAGCCAAACTCAAGTGTGAATGTGCAAAGAAGCACGTGTTCAAAATAGAAAACCTTATTTGGTAGACTGTGCAGGATGTCAACCGTATATATCAAAAATGCACAGAAATAATTCATCCCTCTTATTAAAGAGCAACTCAAAGCATGTGGGACCCTTCACCTACCTTACAATAATCTTATTGAAATGATTTTTTTCATGTCCTTATATATATCAAAAATGCACAGAAATAATTCATCCCTCTTATTAAAGAGCAACTCAAAGCATGTGGGACCCTTCACCTACCTTACAATAATCTTATTGAAATGATTTTTTTCATGTCCTTATATATATCAAAAATGCACAGAAATAATTCATCCCTCTTATTAAAGAGCAACTCAAAGCATGTGGGACCCTTCACCTACCTTACAATAATCTTATTGAAATGATTTTTTTCATGTCCTTCAAAGTTTTCCAGCAAATAGAATGAACGTTAAACTTTTAAAAACTATATTAGTTAAAAGCTGAAGGCCTGAAGAGCATTAATATTGGAACTTTTTCACTAAGTTTAGGTTGCTCACCGGAGTGAAAGAATGCTTTTCTGAACTACCAATAGGGTGTCTATCCTTATCATCAAGTTCTAGCTCCTTATCATGGCATCTGCATTAGGTGAAGATATCGGCAAAAATGAGCACAATCTCAAAGCGTACTTTTAACATTAAACCAAAAGCAGAAATACTTCTTAATGAGATTGCAGATAGCCAACAAACTGCATTACTAATTACTATCGGAAAGTTAACAATAACAATGGAAAATAATGGCAATATCCAAAAAGGGAGACAAGGATTATTTGGTTTGGAATCCATGCAATTCTATAGCATAAGATGGAAACATAACAATATTGTGTATTATGCCTGAAAATCAATAGTTTCTCAATAACAAATAATATAAGACCATGCGATCTCACACTAAACATGCAATGAGTGCTAAACGGCTCTAGAAAAGGATCCATTAACCCAAAGAATTCTAGTTTTTACCTTTAAAATATGACATAAATTAAAAGAATCGCTTTTAACACAAATCCAGGTTCGTGCTCAATCAGATATATAATAGAAGGAAACCAGCCACTACTAAATTCAGACTCCTCAAGTGGAAGAATCCAATGAATGATTTTTTTAAAAAAGATACCAGCTGCTCCTGACTTCGATGTATCCTAAGTAGAAAAACATGCACACTGTCTGGAAATCGAGAGAATGCAGTTGAATATACTGGAGAACGGAGATGGGAGACATCCCATAACAGAATATCTACATACTAACAGAAGCCAGAAACAAAAGGGTCCTCCAATGTAAAATACAACAGAAGAAGCTATCTTGCATACTACATAGAATTCACATTCTCGATATGTACATGATGCACATTGCATATTGGCTTTGCAGGCTTAAGCTGATTATGTAACACAGGCTCAAAGTAAAGGTCGCTGATTCATACTGTGGGTTAAAAAAATGAGTAGTTCTCGCACAACAGGCCCTTGGCAATTTCTTTTTAATGTTTTTTTCATTGATTCGGATATCAACATCGCTTTACACCGAGGTTAGCCACGAATCCTTACCTTTAACAAGGCACCTACATTCTTTGAATGTACTCGTGGATGGGAAGATAGATTAAGTCAATAGGAAACTTAAAACAGCAGAGAGAACTTCCAACCTAAGGATTTTTTACGTGCTAGGATCAAAGTGAATATATGAAACACTGTTTTAGACATGATTATGCTGGTGGATGGAACTGTATGTGGATTCACTAGAAAACTTAAAAAGTGGAGAGATGACTAGCAAGATAAATGTTGTTGAACTTAGTAGGATGAAACTAATATATGAAAGCAACTATGGGCGTTGGAAAGACTATAAATGAGAGGGGAAATTGGAAATATATATTCCAAATTCATAATGAATAAAAAGACGAAAACCCGTAAAACAAGTTGGAAGATGCAGCCTTTTGGATTAATGGGGTTTTTTTTAAAAAAAAAGGCAATATCTTGTATTATAAAGAGATCAATTATGCAAAATAGAAATATCTGACATTTTAATTCCTCTAAAGGCTATCATTTGAACCAGGTTATGAATATCCACAAAGAGAAGATGCATGAACACACCCACTCATTAGCACGCCGAAAGAGGGGGGAGTACAAGTACACCACCTACAGTCACCCATGCAAAGAGACACATACATGCTCAAGAAGAATGACTTCACCATTCTCACCAAGATTGTGCAAGAATAATCGCAAATGCAAATCACAATTCTCAAGAAGAATGACTATAACAGTATCAATTCTGCACTCTTTCTAAGAAGTGTGAAGAACCATAGATCTCAGGGAATTGAAACTTGAATCTAAATCGTCACAAAATATAACCCATCTTTTTTTACAAGGATATTTCTTGCTCAAATCCATGTTGAAAGATCCGATTATTTTTTACGCTGATTGTCGACTACCTAACGCAACCCCCACAAGGGGGGATATGAACCATGGTCTTTTGGGTAGTAGACACACTGCACTACCACCAAACCACTGGTGTGGGTGCAAATTTCTAGCTATATATCAACATTTAATCCAAGGATAATTTTTTTATGGAACTATTAGACAATAATATAAGGATCAAAATGGCGAACTTACTTTTCACAGAGCTGAAAATTTTTGCAGACGTTGCAAAGCCATCGTTTTCCACTCATGATTAGCTGATAACAGAGGTTACAACTATGCTGTAAATGTAACAGAATGAAATCCTCTTTCTTTGGGAGAATTAGTTCTTCGAGCTGTCAAAAGTAGCAAAAGAAGATTTCAATAATTATAACCAAATTTCTATAACGAAGAGCCCTATATCTAGCAAGAACCAAGGAAGTCAAATAAAAGAAGCAAACATGCCCATGCAAAAAAAAAATACTTATAATTGCATCATATCAACACAACATATGAAGAACGATGGCGTGTCTAAATTAGACCATCACGTAACTGTTTATTGTCAATTAGTAACTATTCACATCACTGCACATCCATTTACATTTATCATACAAGGCTTTTCCAATTATCCAAATTAACATTATTTACTGTATTCATAAAATATAGCTTGAAGTGTCAAAAAATATGGATCAAATACCACATATATAGTTATATCCCTAATAACGGTAAATTATTACCAAAAATTCACTCAGGCCCACGAGAATATATCAAACAACATTCAAAGTAATTGGTAAATCAAAACAGAACATCAAATGGGAAAAAATCTTAAAATTCAACAAGTTGTAAAGTTATGCATACTTTGCTCATTAAAAGAATATCTTTAGACTTCAGAGGTGAAGTGCTATGCCGAACCGCATTCATAGCCCGTCTTGAGATCCCAATTTTGCCTTTCTTTTGGGGTCCCTTGCCCTCCTCTTGCTCCTGCAGATTATCTAGAACTTTCTCCGCAATACCAGGCCAATAGTCTCCATCAAAATAAGGCAAACGAGCCGCAGTAATATCATCTTTGCGGTCATTTGCTGGGACAAAGAACTGATCATATATATTTGTCTTGTGCACCACAATATCTTCCTTGGTAGCTTTTTCGACCATCGCAAAATACCTAAATAAATAGACAGTTTACTGAATTGAAGGACAGAAACAACCGAGTGCGGAAACAAAAAAATTACAATAAATATTATACCATTCACGGAGTTTATCCTTTTTTGGCATTTTCTGCTTCTCTGGATGGCAGTTGAAGATGAAGTCCTCCCTCTTTGTAGCAGGGCAAACCCAAATGTAGCAACTTGCAAATCCCCGCCTCTTAGAGTAATCAAGATATGCTATCTGATGGCCAGAAATGACAATTAGAGTAGACAGCTTCAAATGCAAAAGGACTTTACGTATAAATTCATACTAAACATTTGATATTAGTATAAAAACATCTTATTTTTATAAGTTGATACTTATGCTGTGTCCTTTTAATTTACAACTATGATGGTAATGACACCACCTCCTTTATTGTGAGATTCTAAATTAGCAGGACATAATTTGATCATGAAATATAAATATATATATATATATATCCATGAATCTTAAACATCAGTTTTTGACAGTTGATATTAGTATGTAAAACATCTGATCTTATAATTTTATACTTATGCCATGTCCTTCTAACTTACAACTACGATGCCACCACCTTTATTATGAAATTCAAAAATAGCAAGACATGATTTGATCATGATAAAGATCCATGAATCTTAAGCAGCTCAAAAATAACTAGAAAAAAAGATAAGAATAAAAAGGCATTCCTTCCCCCATGTCCTCATTGCTCCAAAGAGGTTGACAACACCATTAAAAATGCAAGTCAGCTGACAGCACACAGTGTCATGGTTGCTGGCCCATTTGCCTCTGGCAATAGCCACTGTTGAAACCAACACACACAGAGAGAAAAAAACCAATTTCATTCATCACAACAACCATCATGTTCCACAATGGACAGAAAAGGGGAATATAGAAACTTGGATCAAAGAACACACTCAAGATTGTGTGTTTAATGGCGAATTTGATTGTCAAAAAATAGGTGCTTTATCTGGTAACTGTTTATGAAGAATTGGAAATTGAAATGGAATTCCCTCCATCCAAATCAATAAAATGTAACTCCATTTTTTGGTCATCGAGATATTGTCTCTGAAACCAAAAGTGGCAAGGGAATAATATGCAGCACAAAAATTACACTTACAACATCCCGCTAAAGTTAGTGACATTTTTGACAGAAGTTAAACCAGAGGCATTCATATAAAAATTGTTAATTTTGACAAAAAATCCATATAATTTGAAGATTGTTGTTCTTTTGTAATATATTCACGTCCCATAAAATTTACCTTTTAGTAGTCCATAAACAAATCCACATTCATTAAATAACATAGCCAGCAACACAACAAGTATTATAAAATTGAAAAGTTGCTTACCAATATTTCATGATAAACCAATGTGCGCAGTGCCTCGCCAGAGAGGGCCTTAATGTCAGGCTGGAAATATTTAACAGAATCTATATATGAGAGGTAAATGTGCCTTTGATTCGGAGGTCCACATTTGGAACCATATTCTTGCACATACATGCCAAAAAGGCATACATCAGCACCTTTAATAGTTTGAAATAATAAAATGGCCTGAAAAAAACATATAAATAATAATTTAAAGCTACAAAAGCACTTAATTTGGCAGTGTTAGGAAAAAACGAACCCAAGGCAAGTTCACCTTTGACTTGTATGAAAATTCTTTGGGGTACTTTAGCTCTTCAAAAATTTCAGAAAAGGGTTTCAACACTTCAAGGCTCCTGTCAACTGACGATACTACTCTGACTACAAGTTCATTTGCCTCTGGGACCTGGTAAGCAGGAAGGTGGTCCAAATTAAAGAGAATGTTTTAGCATCTGAGTATCAATCAAGAATTACACCACTTGGCATTATTAAAATTGAGACTAAAAAATAAACGATTACACTGACCAAATTAGAAAAAGAAAACTTACAATAATTACTGAGAAATGCATGATTGATAGATATATTTTGAAAGAAATAACAAAAAACCATGCCATGGTTATGCATCACAGAAAGAATATGGATACGGATATAGGTATTACCATATCCTTATCCGTTTTTTAATACGAATACGGATGCGGATACGGATACTATCTTACCATATACTTAAAAAACGGATACTGATGTAAAACGGATATTGATCACACACGACTAATATTAGAAATACTCTATAGAATCGACTTAAATATATAAGAATTGGATGGAGAACACATGATATTAATTTACTAAATGCGTTTGTATCATAAAAATTGTATAAATATGGTAAAAGGATGTAGAGAATTATGTTATATATGGTTAAAAATAAATCTATGACTATATTTATATACGAAAACGGATATACAGATACGGATGTTTGCGGATATCAAAACGATATCCATATCCGTATCCATTTTAAAACGGATACGGATACGGATGTCAAAATCTGTATAAAATGGATATGGTGACGGATCGGATACGGATATATCCGTATCCATTTGCATCCCTACAAGGAACTCAAAGTTGGCAGATTTAGAATTTGTGTTCGCAACCAAATTAAGATTTTCTTGAAATTCATCCCTACAATCACAAACGCAAACCAAATATCATAATCTGTGGCACACTGATTATTACATAGAGGGAAAGCCTAGACTTCATCCTGATTTCTTTCGGCTGACTCCTTACTACAACTTTTACCCGATAACAAATATGCCTAATTCTTGAGTTTAGACACATGATATGATGAAGCACTTTTCCTCTCTGAGGCACTCAAGTTAATTAGGTTATTGGTAAATCGAATTCGGCACAAGAAGAAAACGAATATGAATTAGTTTTTCCTCATTAAAGAGGAAATCGTAACGGTAGAAGAAAAGTTGCCCATATTTGCATCCTTGACTTCCAGAGAAATGTGTGAGTGAGCTTAGTTTTGATTATGTGATCATTTTATCAATTTGCAAGAACCCTAAACCATCTCGGAAATGATATATGGAAAATGCAATCCACGAAAGTAGATGGTTTAATCTTTTCCATTTAAAAAATGGCCTTTCTTAAAGTGAGCAACCTTTTCAGCAGCCTTTAAGCCACCAGCAATAGAGCCGCATATTTTTACAGGATCTTTTAATAGATGCCTCGCTACGTTTGCACATGCCGTCCAACAAACTTTCATTGGCAGAACATACAGTTTGGACTGATAAATAATGAAGTGTTGTACATACGCACGAACAATTTCAATATTGAACCCTATCATTCCACCTTCTATCAAAAATTCAAGACTTATAATTTTTATTCAAGAAGTCATAAGCACTGCAGCCAGAGTTGCATTTTTTGACATAACCTCATACTTGTTCTTCCATGAAGACCAGAGAAAACCCGCTGCCCACTTTTTCCTGCTGGAAGGAATGATGGAGCGCGCTCATTTTTTCTATTTTTATCCGTTAAGTAGAGTCTAATTTTATTTATGAATAATTGAGTTGCTGCAATTTTTATTTAAATAAAAGAGATCGCATGTGATCTCAATTAGTGACCAAATTAGGTAGTTAATCGGTTAGAGTCAATTAGGATAAGGTGGATTTGAATTTTGATTCAAATCAATTAGAGTACATTTATTTAACTTTGTTTACATGAACGAAGGGCTACAAAAATTGCAGTCCACCCCCTTGGTGCAGGAATATTTAAAAGGAAATGTTGAAAGAAAGAAATTGGGGTGGCTTCCTTACCCAATTAGGATTAGGACTATGGGATTCACCTATTTAAAGACTCCATGGCTTAGTTCATTACCCACATCTCCTCCCCTCCTAACCTTGTGCCATTCATTTGTTATGGGTTCTCCGGACACTGTGAAACTTGAAATGAAGATGCCACATCAATTTTTTTCACACCACATCAAGGGCATGGCCTCAAATTTCAGCGAAATTCGGTCGAATTTCTGTCGAATATCGATATCCAATCAAAATCGAAATTCGACCGAAATGACCGAAATAACCGAAATATGGGGGTCCTAGTACAAAAAATGATCGAAATGACCGAAATTTCAGTCGAAATTCCACCGAAATTCCATCGAAATTCTGTTTTGGTCGATACCGAATTGGTGACCGAAACCGACATATAGGGCCTTGATCAAGGGAGCATCCTAGGCATCAGCACCACTACTTATGCCACATCTATTTTTTCAACATGAATCCAACGACTCCAACCACTGCTCAATAATGCATGGATTCCGTTATTTGCTACGCATCTATTTTTCCAAAATGCGATCGAGGACGTTGAAATTAGATCATCCAGCTTTGAAGATCAAGCAATTCATCAAGAGAGGAATTTTTCAAGTGAAGAACTGATACAACGCGAAGTCAACAAATAAGGCCTCATTTTTTCTATTTTTATATGTTAATTAGAGTCTAATTTTATTCACGAATAATTGAGTCATTGAAAGTTTTATTTAAATAAAAGAGATCGCATATGATCTCAATTAGTGGTCAAATTAGGTCGTAAAACCGGTTAGAGTCATGTAGGATAAGGTAAATTTGAATTTTGATTCAAATCAATTAGAGTCAATTTAATTTAGAATTTCTTTCTAATCTTGTAATCACACCCTTTTTATATAAAGGGGGTGGTAGTCTATTGTTTGGGGGACAATTCAAGTAACAATTAAAATTGAGATTTATCTCTCTTCTATCTATTCCTTCTCTCTCGACGCGATCTACGCACTTCTCTCCTCAAACCACTCGCATCGGACGAGCCTTCTCTTTTTCTTTCCTCTAATTTCTTCTTCCACCAAATTTTCCACCTTTCAAAAATTATTTCTCTATCATCGCAAATTTTCTTAACTGCATTAAAGGAAGATCAATAACCATCACTATCATAACAAATTGACAATTATCATTTCCGCTCATCATACTCTTCTCTAATATGCAAACTCCGCTCGATGTCCTCGATCCATTTATAAAATTTGCAGAGCCATCAACTTGGCCATAAAGACCATCGTCGACGACCCTCAAGCACTTGACTTCTCCAAAATGAAGTTACAAGATCCTTGAAGACTTCCTCCAATATCCAACTTCTCTCAAACATGAAGTAGCATGAGGCCTCCCTGCCAGAGCACGTGTCCATACAGATGGACACATGGTCAGATCTCAACCAAGGAAGCGAAGTGACTGCCACCAAACCGAACTTTTCCAATGCTTCAAACAACAACAGGAACCTATCAATACAAGATATAAAAGTTGAGCTCCTCCAGGTTTCGACCACCTCTAAACATAGATCAGCAACCACCTCTGTGAAATGGTTCAGCCAGGATGACGTGCTCCCCTCCCATCAAGTCCGTCATCCTCAAAAAACGTGATATTGAAATCACCGTCAACCACCCAAGCCACATCCACAAAATGCTCCCTGATGGACCTCAACTCATCCCAAGCGGCAACGTTCTAAGCCACCCAAGACGACATACATCTAAGAAAGCACAAAAAGATCGATCAACCTTACTGCACAGGAGCACCGTAATAAAGTGTACCAACCTGACATCCTCCACTAGGTTAAACAAGCTCTCATTCCATACAACCACAATTCCCTCAGCACTACCCTCAGCCAGAACTGCATGGAACTCCGTGAGATAAAGACCCGAGACAGAATCCCATCTCACATTATCCCACGAATCAACCTTGGTCTCCTGCAAGCAAGCCACGTCAATCCCCCACTCCAACAACATGGCATTGATTGCTAATCACTTGCCCGATTAACCCAAGCCCAAACATTCCACGAGAGCAATCTCATTGAGAACCCATGGGGAAGGGCCCCACCAGTAGAACTCCAACCCGTTGCGCAATTGATAAATCAAAGTCATTTCCAGCCACAAATACATGCTCCACCACTGAGGCCTCAAACCTTCCGAAGGAGCTACCATGACATTGTCGTCCTCCACCACTATTGGTATCAGACTATCATGTGTGACCAGCCCCCAGATTACGATCTTTGTATCCCACACCTACACAGACACCTCTTCTCTAACAATCTCCAACCTTCGTATCCACTCCGACGCATCGGTACACCGCCTTTTCATGGAGAAGTACCGAAATTGCTGCTTCCCACCCCTTACTGCGTCCCAATTGCTCCGAGACCCCAGAAATATCCTCTCGGTTCTAAATCGTTCAACCCCACCGAGCAACTTGATGTGCTTTGGAACCAGTGTCATCGAGGATGCGTCACCCCGCAAGATCTCACTACGTTGATGGTCATCACCACACAACACACTACTTTAAGGCTAAGCACGTAGATCACCCTCATTGCCTCGTCGCTAATGGCCGTCATCCCCACCCTCAACAACCTTACGCCGTTGAGGATCAAACCCTCTGCCACACCTGGAGGTACCCGGCTACTCCAACAAGCCAGGGTCCAGAAGACTGTGCAACCTATCACCCTCAATGGTTTTCATCCGGATAAGAATGGAACCACCGCCAGCTTCCAAACCACCAAGAGTTAGCTTCGTCAATCGCTCAAGCACAGCAGGTCATTGGTGGCAACCTCGGACCCGATCATACCCTCCATCGGGACAAAGAATTCCTCGAACTCAGACACATCGGATCCAAGGAGCATGGGCTCGAAAGGGGTCAATTTGGGATCTGGCACTACGATTCCGGATCCGATTAGACATCCGAGATTGACGAGGCACGACAGGGCATTCGGGTCTCCAGAAACGGGTCGTGATAACCCTATATCCATCGGGCCCTTGGATCCCACATCGGGAGGATCCAACAAAGAAAGCGTCGCTTCAACTCCACAGGCAGTCAAAGGGACTGCAATTGTTAAGCCACTGTGAACCACCTCGGAAGGTAAGGCATCAACAGCCACCAAAGCAACGATCAATTCCCGGGGTTTCCCAATGATCGTCTTCCACGCTACGACCCCCGCCACTGGATGAACCACCATCAACATTGGAGCACCAACATGTGACCCATCCTCCATCGTGACAACCAAAATGCTAAGAGGCCTTTTTCTGAGCCAAATGACAGATTTCAAAGGGATCGGGGGTTTAGCCCTACGCATCTTGACCACCATCTTTGACTCATCGCCTAGACCCAAACCAGAAGAGAAAATCTCCTCGAGCTCGTCGATGAACTTAACCACCTCACAAATGACTTCGTGGCTCCTGCATCTAAAGGGAGCCATGGGGATCTTTGGTGGAGCCCCATCCATTAATTGCGTCCTCCTCCACTTGGTCCATCCTCTCATCCCAAGGGGAAGGCTCCAATCGAAAGCCCCTCTAATGACGACCTCTTCCCCCCTTGGCTGAGAGACCACTCAGACAGAGCGCCCCACCCGAGGTACGGATGAAGTCCACCATGGCCCCGGCAACCATCACAGCCCGAATCCTATCACAAAACCAACCATGTATCGCTCATGTATCGCACCCTCGACGAAAGCGGCAATGATTTGCATCAAGGTTCAGGAAAGCGGTATGCGTATGCGTTCGGACTGGTCACCGAATACTGATTAAGCGGTATGCGGGGGCATATGTGGGGCATATGCGGTTCTAAGTGGTTTTCTAATTTTTAATTTAAAAATAAAAAATATCTATGAATAACATTACCACTAAAGTTATGTATCTAAGTGGAGTTAAAGAAGATCTAAGAAAAACGGTTCATGTTAGATGGGTGTGCATATATACTTTTTATTGCCTCATATTTAATCACAAAAGAAATTTACCATAAAAAAATTACATTATATGATTCGTAATAACAAAACTTCAATACACATACATGCACTACATGAGCAAATCCTCAATCGACATACATGAAAAATATTCGACGATACATTGCATATACTCGTGAAAATAATACATGAGAAAAATATAAAACATTGCATACATAATGGTATAATGCATTGCAATTGCATAGAAATGCATGTCATATTCTAACAATTGAATGAAGAGACAGAGTTACAGAATTAAGGACCTGAATGATAAGATTGAAAAGTTGGAGCTGCTGGAGCAGTATGCAGGGCATATGCGGGATATGCAGGGCATATGCGGGCCGCATATGCGGGGAGGGCGCATAATGCACTGATTCAAGTAATCGGTGCGGTTTGCACGTCGCACGGGCATATGCGATCGCATATACGGCCCGTGTGGTCGATTTAGTGAACACTGATTTGCATTAAGTCCTCCGGTAACAAGTCCACTTGCAGCCCAGGATGAGAAGTCAAAGAATCCGCTGCATGAATCCCCGCCTTATCCTCACCACCTTGCAATCCTTTCTTCGGTGACCAGGAGCACCACAGTAGACACATAAGGTTTCTGAAGTGGGGCAAGTGCAAGTCTTTGATAGATGGTCCAACACATAACAGTGGAAACACCACTGACTGTACACATAACAGTGGAAACACCACTGACTGTCCCTACATCCCCCTTCGCCAACGACCTCGACACAAGGTGTCGACATGCGGCCATAGAGTCCCCAACAAGCAGTCCTCCAGCTACTCCCACAAACCCACTCGTTAGACTCCCATAGACCCCCTTCCTCTCGCTCACCTTGGTTACAACCCCCGAGCCCCATTCTCTCCCCTCCGCTCTCGCTCTCACGATTGGTATTCATTCGTGTTTTTTCTTGCAGAGATGCACCGGTCCCATTTGTTCTAAGTTTTGGTAAGAAGTCGGACCCTCCTCACTCGCCAAAGGAGGATCTTGACCTTAACAAGAGCATTGATCTTCCAAATGCACCTATTGTTACAATGGAAAAGTGGTCGACATTATCCCCCCCACCACCCCAAAAATTATTTTCTTTTGAAAGGAAAAAAGATGTTCACCATTTAAGTATGTATCCAAGAACTTCATCATCAATTCACAATAATTGCAGTCACCGTGCTAAAACAAAACTAAATTACAACACTCACAACATATCAAGAAAAATCGCATGTTCAATCACGTTTTCCACATAAAATCTATCTTATCTGAACATCAAACTGTTTCTGGCCAACCACAAGGCCCAGACCAATGCCACAATTTCGGTTCTCTACTCACCATGCCAACTGGATCCAAGAGAGTCCCGGAAGTTGGCCAAGCAATCTGTAGCAATTCTAGCATAATTGAAGCTCTCCCAAATGCCTTTGGATGTCACACATTGGAAGAACATGTGATTAATATCCTCATCATTGTCCACACATCGGGCGCAAATTGCATCCGTCCCTTGAAAATAACAATCCCTCCTAACGCCAGCCATAATCCTCCCCTCACTCAACAACCACAAAAAGTACCTTGATCCGCATAGAAATCTTCCATTTCCAAAAAAGCATGCAATCAGTCATACAATCTCTACGATGAAAAGGCATTGTATCTCATCAAAGATTTAAGCGTCTTTCAAACAGAAAAGATATCATCAAACCAATACCAATGATTATGCCACATATCATGTCCAACCACGTGTTCCATCAACTAATAATAGCTTCATAGGTATAGGTTCCTTCAGACGTTGCTCTATCAAGTCTGATCTAAAGGGGGAAAGAATGAATTTCGATCTCACAAATCCGCCATGCAGATATCAGGGTCTGGTGCCAAAACCATCAACCGAGGGAATCTCTCATTGAGAGCACCTTCTCTCTCTAGTCATCCTTATAGAACCAGAACCCAATTTCATCACCTGGACTAATCTCAACATCAAGCACACCTCCTGAATCACCGAACAAACCCCCCTCCAGAACGTCGAAGAAAAAGTCTACAGATTATGAGCACCATGCATAAAGGCCGAAAATCCATAAATCTTCCAAACCAGCCTGCAAAACACATCATCCCTGTCCCCCTCAATACAAGTGATCCACTTAACAAGAAGTGACATATCCATCTCCTTCAGGCTGAGCACACCTAGGACACCATCATCCTTAAATCAAGTAACCATATTCCAGTCCACCAACGCCAGCCCAGAATATGATCAGAAAAAAACGCTTCATGATGGACAAGTCTTTCTCGTGTCCCAATAAAGAGAAGCCTTGGGGAAAGGGAGAAAATAGGAATAGCGGAGAGGAATACTTTAGAAGCATCGATCTACCTCCCCTCCATAAACACAATGACTTCGACCCCTCCAAGATCTTCTCCAACTTCTTAATCAAAGTCAGCCAATCGGTCTGTTGAAAGGCAAAAGCATACTTTGCCTTATCAAATCTTCAACCCGGACAATCACATGCCCCCTCTCTATGGGAAAAAATCTATCAGACATCAAGTTGGTAAAATCCCCACTCCGAGCACCAAGAATGATGAAATAAAAGTAGGGGTATGTTACCAACAATAATAATGATACCAAAAGACAATCCCTCATGTCTACCATTCATCGGAAATAAGAAAGAGGTTGTGGCCATGCATCTTTTCATCCATGGCACCCAAAAAAAAACAGGAAGCCTTATTTCCTAAGAATCGAACTAAGAAGGACCATCTTAGACTGTACGCCTTGCAAAAGTTCACCTTTTACAAGTAACCTCGCACCCGTCACCACCCAAAAACAACTACAAAGTTCTCATGAATAAACGTTCTTTGATGAAGGCACTATGAAGATGATGACTCCCACCAAATCATATAATCGATCACAAGCAACTTGCTAATAATCAAGTAAATGGAGCTAGAAAATGGCCTCAAGCATCCGAGCTCAACGTTCTCAATAACTTTTTCCACCACTCCCAACTCCCAAGAACGTTTGAATACAAAAACTCTCAAGAGAACGCCATCCTCTCTCCTATTTGATGCAATAGATGGTTAATGATTGTGATGAGTGGTTCAAGGAGGAAACTGGCCAACAGACAAAAATAAATAAATAAGAAACCTATTAAGAAGCAAGATTACTTTGAGGTCATTAAGGGAGTATACCATGTACAATCGAATACTTTAACAAGGGTCATAATGTAAATATGTTTTATTATGAGTAGATTATAATGTAAATATAAAAATGGAAGGGTTGTAGGGGTCACATGAGCTAGCACGGGCACTCACTGTAAATAAAACAGTACAATGTATCAACAAAAAACACAAGAAAGAATTATAAAATCTTTCACATAATATATTTACACTTTGTGTAAGAAAGTAATGGGAAAAGTAACATTAAAAAACCCAGAGTACATAAATCGCATCCAAGATAATCAATGGAAACACATGAGCGAATAATGAACTATCTGATTATTAAAACATCATAGATATTGACCGAGTTCGTGCTCGGTGCAGCCACATGATGCACTAACACTTGCATGCTCAATCATAAAAAGGTTGGACTAACCTTACATGAGGATTATACCTCCGATGGATGTGATGGCTTTCTTCGTGGAAGACTTGATTCATGAATAATAAATCTGACTCATGGTAGGTCACATCGCGATATATTGCCGATATATCAGTATCAGTGTGAAGAGACCATACCAATATCGGCACAGATATCCATTTACTAGAAATCGTCAATATGTGTCCGATATATCGCCAATATATCGTAGATATCGAGCCATATCGTTCGAAATTGATTGATTTCAGTATAAAATTTCTCGGATATCGACTGATATCGCAGATATCTATATATTAATGATATTGTCCTTGTGAGCTTGATTTCTCTACTTATTTTGATACTCCTAGTATTAAAACACATCGTGAATTATATATTTTGGTTCAGGGGCAACGTCCCTACGGGGGAGCGCAACTGCTCCCCCTTGCCCCTCCCCCCCTCCAGGTTCACTGATCGAGCAACGAGACCCCCGTCTGGTAGAGTATGGTGCTACGTGGGGTGCATACGACAGTTCTTCAATTGGTGGACTTCGCCCTCTTTGCAATAGAGATGAAAACAAGTCTAAAGCTGATCAAGTTAGAATCACATGTACAGAATACATCTCAACGGTCAGCAATTAGCTCAGTAGTCAGCATTAACAGCCAGTGAGATGTGCGATATAATGTGTAGTAATGCGCTAAATACACCTCATTCATGCATATAAATGTGTATTTGTATGTTATTTATTGTTTTAATAACGAGTGTGATCGTAATTCATGAAAACAATCGTTTTTACACCAATTTCGATCGGGCAGACCGATACGATATCGATATTTCCTACCTTGCGCTCCACGGAACTCTTGGTTCTAAACCCCTCATGACTGGATAATCTCTTTTACAATATCGCATTAATTTACGTTTTTTCATTTATTTTTGTATATAGATAAATCATTATAGCAAAGAGACATTGTCTTGTTGATCAGTATGTATATTTTTTGAATCAAATAACTCATCTCAATGCCATTCGTTCTCTTCCATGAACAAAACAGGTGTTCTAAGTGTGCTTAACTTAGCTACTTTGATTCCATTCCAATTCCAATATTTATTAATCACCAATCAACATTAACAACAATATATTCGATATGGCTGATGTGTGCGATATAAAGGTCATAGATGATCTATAGACTATATGTGTCATCTAAGTGTATAACTGTAAGTTACTAAATGCTATAAGAACTTGGCTTAAAACTATTTCCAATATCAACAAGTTAGCAATCAACATTAACAGTGATATGTTCGATATGACCGACATGTGCGATATATGGGGTATTAGTAACCGATATGTGTGATATAAGTGTGTATTTGTAGGTTATTTGTTATTTTGATATCTTGGATAATCTTAATTACTGAAAAATGGCAAAATGGCTTTTTTGAGCCTTCTCCACCGATATCATTGATATATCAGTGATATATCCCGATATATCTTTTTTAGGGTAGATCGATGTGATATCAACATTATTGCAGGAGACGGTATTCGGTATTCAGTCGGAGGGGTCACTGAATAGAGAATAATCGATATTCGAGAGACTATTCGGAGTTATTCAGTTTTGTATTTTTTAATATAAAAATTATTTATAATACATATATTCTTATATTTTTATAAATATATGGTCATTATTTAACATGAATCCAAAATAAAAGTACCAACCAGTATAATAGATATATAGAATTTGACATTTGCGGCGATACGGTGGTAAAATGTAACCCATAAAAAATGAAAATTGAAAATAAAAAAATCAAAAGTCAAACTCCATTCGAACTAATGTCGGGCCAGTCGGCCGACTATTTGGTCGGGCCAACTATTGCTCGACCGAAGGTCTGTTCAGTCGGGGACCCCCCGCACCGCATAGTCGAACCGACTATTCGGGATAGTCGGCTGATTATTGCAACACTGAATATCGATGTCTATATTCCCCACCTTGATCTGACCCGAGGACTTTGTTAAAATGGCCTATGGGGTAGATTGGAAATACACAGCTTCTGAAGAGAAAGATGATTAAACCAAAGGTGCCACATGTAGATGCTGATCTAATGGGAAGAGAAGATCTGTCCACATAAGGACACTGAACCAATATGTAGAGATCCCCCTTATTACGACCACATCCAATTACCCTATCTGTAAGTATATAATGAAATACAAGAAAAGAGGAGTCAAAAAATGCACAACAATTCATAACCTTAAAAACCTAACTAAGAAACTATAAATTCATAAAGAAGTCCGACGCTTGTAGCACACCGCAAATGCGCGGAGAGTGTCAACCAAATCCCTCCATGTCCTGTAACAAGATAATGTCTCCCATCGACAATGATCACAGATCTACTAGAGTGAAATGAATTATAGGACGTGAATTGTGCTCTCTCGTCACAGAGATGGTAAGATGATATATTTTGAAATATCCACAATGTGACAAGTGATAAATGCATAAGCTGCACATGAGCTACTGGTAGAGGTTGTAACATCAGATGGAGTTGGAGGAGCACTGATAGAGCAGGTAGAGAGAGCCATGATCTCCCTCATACGGGAGAAAACATCACCATACTTTTGATCAGCAGAAGTAGTAGCGGGCTCAAACTACTCAACAGCATGGGCATATTCATGGAAGCCATGCTTCTGGTACCATGTATCATTTGTGTGCCTAACACAGTTGCAGTATGTGTCCGACAGTAGAAGGCGTCGGAGGAGCACTGATAGAGCAGGTAGAGAGAGCCATGATCTCCCTCACACGGGAGACAACATCACCATACTTTTGATCAGCAGAAGCAGTAGCGGGCTCAAACTACTCAACAGCATGGGCATATTCATGGAAGTCATGCTTCCGGTACCATGTATCATTTGTGTGCCTGACACAGTTGCAATATGTGTCCGACAGTAGAAGGCGTCTACCTCCTCTGCCACGAACACCACATCTTCTGAACTACGATGAACCTCCTCTATCGTGAGATGCATTCAGAACATAGAAGGTTTGAGTACTATCCCGGGGAACCATGATCCTGCTCAATCGGTTGTAGGCTCATGAGCTCCTCCATGGGAGGTATAGAAGCATCAGTGAGGAGCTGGCTAAGGGCGGTAACATATCAAGAATCAAGAGGTGCTTGAAACCTGCCCACCATCATGGCATTCATGTATTTCATCCTATGCTTGTTGCTCGCATTCAGAAGCATGAAGCTATGGAGCTTGCCAAACATGCTCCTGAGCCAGGAGTAGAATGCATGAAGAGGACAACCATCATTCTTCATTGTAAAGATGACATACTGAAGTAAAGAATCTTCATCTTATTTCTCACCTGAGAATATATGGCAGCAAGAATATCTTGTATTGTTTTGGTAGTGGCCTGATGTAGAATATCATTGGATATGTCTGTAGTAAAGGTACTAGAGAGCCAAACACGGGATCATGTATTGCCTTGCTTCTATGAAGCGTTCACCCCAGTCTTATCGATTGGCTCAGGTTGCGCCATGATGTACTCATTGTTATTTCTCTCCATGTACTCATGAACTACATAGCCAACAATTCATAGTTGGTCCCATGACCCGTCCATCTTGATGATGCGTATGGGACCTTTGAAGGCCCTAGAGGATGATACGTCGACCTTAGTCTCTGGCATGGCAAACGAAGGCGACCAAGAAGGACGTGATTGGGAGTATAGAACGATCAGATTGTCCATACAATCATGTATGAAATAGGTTGTGTGCGGACTCAAAGCATAGCCTTTCCCATCAATGCAAGAGGTGCTCTAGGGTAGTCAGGTTGGATTTAGAGGTCAGAAATTGACTTGGACTGCACCAAAATCAAACCATCGGGACCACACAGTCGTCAGGGATGGTGGTACGGGGTCATTGGGGCCACACAAGCGACACTAGGCCACAAGGACAACAAGGAGGCCACTGGATGGTGAGTCAACAACGCCAAGAGGTTGTTGAACTATGTTTAGATGTCACTAGGTCCACCAAGGTTCGTCGATGCACTAAGGAGGTGTCGTGTGGAGAGGCATCAATACGAGGTTATCGCATTGAGGGAAGGCTATGCAGTGGTGCTACGTGGAAATGGAATGTGAGACAGTGTGGGTTCCTACATGGAGAGGTGGGGTGCATTGGCAGAAGAGGGAGGCCAGCGAGTGCAATAGATTTCGAGGGTCTTAGGACTGTCGTTGTTATACCATGAGAAAGGAAATGAAATTGATCTTTACTTTGTGGCCATAGGACTCCTTTAAATAGAGAGGAGAAACCCTATAGGGTAAATAACCAAAGGGCTAAAAAACATCATAGCAAAAATCAAGCATGTAACTGCAAAGGAGGTCGATCAAAAAAAGAAAGAAAAATTGTGTCTTTATGAACATTATTATCATTTATCCCATGCCTATAAAATATTTGCACTTCACCCCCTATTAAGCATCCATACTTACATTGTTGCAATAGTCAGATGACTTTATCGAATATTCGGTCCGACTATAAGGTGTAGAGGGTCCCCAATTGAATAAACCTTTAGTCCGACCAATAGTCAGCCCGACTATTCGGCCAACTATTGGCTTATTACTGAATTTTTTATTTTTTTCTAAATATTAAGGATCATCATTTATCATAGTATCACCACAAATGTCAAAATTCCATATATATATATATATAATATCTTGTTGAGTAGTACTTTTATCTTGGATTCTTGTTATCGAATACTATAAATGTATAAAATGTAAGAACATATGTATTAAAAATAATTTTTATAATTAAAATAGTTAAAAATACAAAACCAAATAATTATGAATAGCTGCACGTATAAAAATTATACTTTGTCCAGTGACACCTCTGACTGAATACCAAATTTCTGCAATGGTTCAAACATGCTTATATGCATTAGGTTTGATGGTTTAAGGACCGAATAATATAAGTACTTATGTTTACCGCCCCCCATACAGGCCATACCAACCTCCAATCTCAACCTCATACTAACAACCCCACCCCGCCAGTCTTTCTCCAACTATCACATCCTTGAGCATATACTTGTGGTGGTAGGTGATGCAAATCCATGCTATGGACACTTGTCAAAGTCCAACTCAAATTCAATTGGTGGAGTTAAGGTTGAATATAAGGCTCCGCTATGCTTGTGAGTTTAGGTGCTGGATTTACTAAAGATGGAACGAGGAGGGAAGAAGTGAAAAGATTTAAATGTAAATAAATTCTTTTAATGGGTTTATCTTTATTCTTTTTCAGGAGTTGGACAAACTTATTTTAGTTGCAGGCATGAACAAGTAAATATGAAAGTTAATGAGGGGTTGTTGTCTCAATATAATATAGGTATGAAATCTCAAGATAAAGATTGTTATTAGAGTATTCTGCATGAGTAGAAATGCAAATGGATATTTACACTCATAACCTTGAGTAATTTTGTAATTACAATTATAACCCCGCGTAATCGTAAATTACACCTAGAACCATGAAAACTCTTACATCCAAAACCCCGTGTTAACTTTCATCCGATTTCTCGTTAACTATGATGGTATCCATCACATATTTTACATTTATACCCTTTAGGGTCCCATTATTTACGAAGGAGACCACTCCCCTTCCACCTCTAGCCAGCCAACACCCCCTGCCCAACCACCTCCTCCCATCGCCAACGACCTCCTCCTCCCCTGCTTGGAAGCCCCCCCCCCCCCCCGTGGAAGCCCCACCCCCATCACCAGCCTACACTCGTTAAAGCCCCCCAACCCCGCCTCTACCCATCACCACCCGAAAGCCCTACCAATGGCCACCCATCGCCCCCCTGCAAGCTCCTGTCGATGCCCTACCCCTGTTGCCAAGAAGCTCCCCCTGTGGAAGCCCCCTCCTCCCGCCTACAAGCTCCCATGGAAGCCCCCCGCCCCTGCGTGGAAGCTCCTGTCGTGGAAGCCCCCTCTCCCCCCCAACCCCCCACCTCCGCACCCCGGAAGCCCTACCCTTGCCGCTACCCTTCATCCCCCTGCAAGCCCCCGTGGAAGCCCTACCCACATCGATTGCCCTCCACAATTGCCACCCTGCAGCACCACATCCTCCCCCCTCCCCTACCTCCAGTCCTCCTTCCTCCTCCAGTTCATCGTGCCTCTGCCTGCCCCTCTGCTGCCATCATTGCTTTCCTATGGCTCGAGTCCGCACCGTCCTTCCATGTTCTTGTGATACTCATCACCACATGCATCAAGGTCGTCGTGCATATGTGCAGGTTCCTCGACAACGTCAAGGTATGGCATGGATGCTGGGGGAAGATGGTCAACAGCAGGGGAAGGGGAGGAGGTTGAAATGGGAGGGGGTTGTTTAATTCATAACCATTGGATTGAAGGCGAGTTAGATTAACTCGATTGTGTGGTTGAGTTAACATATTAAAGTAACAGAGGGTTATGGGCGTGAGACAGAGACAGAGTGACTATCCGAGGTTTCTCGTGTAATTCACGATTACACGGGGTTATGATTGTATTTACGAAACTACTCAGGGTTATGGATGTAAGTATCCCAATGCAAACCCCCAAAATAAAATGTTGACAAATTCCAAAAGATGTTAATATTTTTACACCATAACCAGCGTAAATTTATCAATTACGCTACAACCCTTATACACTTCACAGTCACTCCATGACCCATAGAATGTTAGTTCATGAACCATGTCGTCAATATAACTCTGCTTGAATCAATCTTCTTGAGTTAACCATAAATTAATCAGACCAAAGATAAATCCAATGTTCTGGATCTTCTCTTCCCCTCTCCTTACTTTAACTCTCCTCCCTTGGTATTCATCTTCCTCTCCCTTTAACCAGAACATGCAATGGTCCTTCCTAAAGGCAGAGCGAGCTTACACGATCTACGAGGTGCTGACAGCAAGGTGAGATACTAGAGCTCGAGTGTCGAAGGAAAACAGAGAGGATGGATGATGCTGCCACGCGAGACGAAGGAGTTGAAATCCATGATGGGTAACTACCACGAGAGATGGGAGGAAGCAGTGGTTCTTGGGGAACTTTCATGCCAACATGAGCAGGAATGAGCGCCTGAGCTCAGCTCATGGACATGCAACAGAGTTCCAAGCTCCATATGAGCAAAGAAGATGGAAGCACGGTAGGTGTCACTATGGGTTGCTTCACTGATGAGGGTTCCAATGAAGGGAAGGGGATTGTTTATTGTGACACAAGTGACGAAGGAGGGTATGATGGGGGAGTTGTGGACAATCAAGGGTCCCATCAACCACACCATCTTCTCAATCTCCATAGCATACCTCTTCACGTATATGGGTTCCATTTCCAAAATAGTGTTGACAAGATCCCATCTATCGTGTCCTTTGCACCGCTCAGCTCCTTGTTTAGCTTGGACATTGGAAACCACCCAATGATTGCTCTCTGGTGACCACCACATGGTGACAAATACCACGGACTATGAAGGAATTGGGGTCCCCCATTTCAATCCACTTGTTCTCGTATTACTAGTGAAGAGTACTAAAGCAGAGTAACGATGAAGCAGCAGACCCCATAGAAGACATACCTCGATATTTTGAGCTCCCGAGGATATCCACAGGAAGCTCAAGTCAAATATGATGTAGGTAGGAGCAAGGGAACCATGGGCAATGGAACATGGGGGAGGAGAAAAGGAGTGGGCGGTATGGGGAAGGAGGGGTGCAGGAGGGACGAGGGAGAAGGGCAGTACTTTGTAAATTTGATAAACAAGAAGGGTAAATAAGACATATTTTTGACATATTCTGTTCCGTTTAACATCCACATGGATGTGAATTAACCACATGGGTCAAGGTGTAAGAGTTAGAAATTTTGGATAGTGGTATATATTAAAGAAGTGGAGGATTATAGTATATTTGCAAAAGGGGTCATGGTGTAAAAATCCCTAAAGATATTATATGTATTGTGAATATGCGACTACAAATGATCTTGTTGCATAAAGAGGAAGTAACAGGAATTAAATATAACCAATACCAGATAGAAAAACCTTCATCATTTAAACTCATTTAAAAAATAAGAAGAGGTAGGAATCTATTCCTAATAGTAATCCAAGCTATCGATAAATTTCAGCAACCCAAATTGGCATGAAAAAGAACCATAGAATACTTGATTGAAAAACTAGGGAGTCCGGTAAAAATGTTCATTCTTATCAATTATTTGTTCATTTATTTCATTCAACGTCAAGTTGTATCTTGTTCAAAACATCATATAAAGGTTAGTACTGTAATTCCGGCTAATATATACCAGTTTCAAACAGACGAGCTACTATTTTTTATAATTCTCCAACTTTTTGATATCTGTAAGAAAAATTATTTATAAATGTAATAGGACATGACAGTTCCCCTGGAATAACATGACTTGGCATAAAATTTAAAGTGTAACATAATTGGCACACCCAATTATGACAAATGTGATAATAATGTACCTCATTAGATTGCTTTGCTGACATTTTTGCTCTCTCTTCTTGCTCTTGACCAAGACGTGTAAAAAGCCGCTTTTCTATGTACTCGCTAAGCTTTGACTTGGGCAGATCCTTAGCTCCTAAAAGAGTATTAGGTGGTAAAGGTTTTCTCTCTCCACTTTCTAATTCATCCAAGTAGCACTTTGGGCAGATATATTCAGCCCTCTCTTCCTCATTTCGTTTATCATTGAAGAGGGTGCATATTTGATGCTGCCAGGCTGCACATTTATCGCATTGTACCCACTGCATGAAGACTCTATCCATAAGGAGAGAGAAAAGGATGCAAATGCTGCAAATGAGAGCATAACTAAGAAAGATGAACCTCACCGGCTCCGGAACACGATCGTCATTTTTCTTCTTCTCCAACATAGACTTCAAGATAGAAAACTTTCCATACTGAATACTCCCACCATGGCTGCCCTTGTAACATGTATTACAAAAATAGTTTTGCCCGGCACTTGCCAAAACCTCAGCACTTGCCACGGTATAATATGCTCGACTACGCCCAATGCGGTTAAGACATGCAGAACAATATATGGTAGGGGGGTCAAAAGAAAGGCTGGACAATCCACAAATCTGGCAGATGTTTTCATCCAATGGATATTGTGATTCTCGGCCATTTTCAGTATTTACCGTTGATATTCCCTACAAGTAATAAACAAATATGACAAATGTCAACTTGGCAAACCCATAACACCACAGCCTCGGATCCAGAGAAAAGAAATCGGGCTCGAAATAACTCATAGCCCAACGATAAACAACAACGAAAAGCAATAAAAAAACAAGAAACCTTTCGATACCTAGAAAGAGAATAGGGTACAAAGAAGAAGAAAATTAGGATTAGTGTTTTTCGATATATTAGCAGTCAATTTCGACTATCACAGTAACTGAGGTAAATGACAATGTACAATGATGCACAGATTGTTAAAAGGGGCGTTGACTAAATTTGAACATTTAATACCGGATTCTAACTACATTCCTATTGATGTAGAAGTTGAACACACTCGGAACCACATGAAAAGTACATGCCACTTAATAATTCACACAATACATCAAATGGGTGGACTCGCTATGTTAGCTTCATTCTTTATGCCACTCCGATGACAGCGGCAGTGCGGCACCTAGGATAGATTCCTTTAATATTTTTTGTAGAAATAATAATATGCAAAACATAATGTGCTCCATAAGGAAATTATTTGTTTATCAAGAAAAGGCACGTAGGATAACCTCTTCATGCAAATGCCTGAAACTCTTGAGATGTTCCTTCACTTGATCTGCATTAAACCACTCGATCAAGGAAACACCCTTAAGCTTTATCTTTTTCGCCTCTTTTGTTTCAGCATGTTTCAATTCTGTCTTGAACTCAGCAACCTTGGTCTCAAGCTGAATAACTTCTTCTCTGACTATGCAATTATTCTTGGCAGAAATCACATCTAAGGCATCAGACTTCCGTTTTGTGGACGCACCTGATAACTCAGACTTAACCTCAGAAAATGTTCCCGAGCTTCCTTGTGAAGAGCTTGAATAGTGTTTTATATCTAACTCTGAATTTTTCTTGCCCAAAACTAACAAGTTGCCATCTCCATTGACTTCTTGAGATATTGTCCTGGTTAATGGGTCAGATATCACACGAACCACTCTAGAGCTCTCGCTATGACGCAAGTCGGTGGTCCATGGTGGGTCCAACTTCAAGCGCTTTGACGGAAACTCTTGATAATCCATCATAGAGGTGGCTGTCGTCGAGCCAGTAAGGGAACCACCTCTCTGAACCTGATGTTCTGATGATTTGTCCATGCTCTCAACTCTACTAATGATATGACAGGAGCCATGGCCGATTACAGAACTTCCTGAATTCTGAGAAGGTGGTTTACCAGAAGATTCCATATGTGTACAAGATAGACTTTGGCCTGGTATTTGATGGGTCCCGGTAAATTGCAGTTCATCCTTTAATATGTCAGACGTGACATTAGATTCTTCTTTATTGGTTTTCTGGTCAGACATTTGCAAGTTATTAATACCACTAATACTACTCCTTAAAGATGGGTTGCTTCCTGCAAAAGATTGCTGTCGACATTGTGGAGCAATCTGCATCCAAAAGAGAACAGGTTGGCAACCATCAAACAGAAGTTGCAACAAAAAACTTAGTGGAAAAGGAATGGACCATTCTACAAGAGCAACTTAAAAAGAATCTTGCATACATGATAAAATTGTTGAGGTGTAGTCAGGCTTGATTCCTTGAAGCTGCTGTATCCATTATCGACTGAAGTGAGTAGACTTTGTGAACTTGCAAGCCCGTAACTTCCAAATGAATCATGTGACACTGAAGGAAAGCAATTCCCGTGTGCAGAGAATTTAGTGCTAACTGTAATAAGCAAGGAACATTACGAGTAAGTACGATAGACAATCAAACAATGTTTTCATTTTTCCTAAATTGGTGCATAAAAAATGTGCAGTTCTCATGTGATAGTAGTTAAGTCATAACGTACCATCAACTGTTACAAGTTCTTCGGAAATTGGTACATAAGAAATGTATCCACTCTCATGTGATGCATCAGAACCGGGGGCAGGCATCACATCATTGATGACATTCCGCATGAAGCTACGTTGCCCAAGATTGTTAGACCCTATCTGATAAAGATTCTCAACCGCCGCCTGCTTGGCAGATAACGTACTATCAGGATATGTAGACGCCAAAGTGTTCGATGGCATGCTTTTCCAAAATGTTGGATTCTCATATGAGAACTTGTTGCCTGAGAACCATTGAAGTTGTTCATACGAATTTCCTACAAATGCATATTACAACGACGAAAAGTAGAATAAGAAAAAATGGAAGATAACTTCTATTTTCCAGGCACCCTTACTATGAAATAGCAATGGAACGACAGGACAAAATTGTTACCTCCTTTTGTATCTGGTAAACAGCTTCTTTTCACTTTGGACACATCATCCGCATCATACAGGCCAGGAAATGTAAAAGCATTGCTGGAAGACATTGGAGTTGTGCATCCTTCTGGAAGGGTGGTGCCAGTGCCTAGTGCCATCATGTCAGTTGATAAAGATGGAGCAGATGAAGCCAAAGTACCCTTGTCATCACCGGGCATCAACTTGTCTAGGCGAGATATCAGTGTGTTGAGATCCATGTAATTTTCCTATATATAATGGAATTCATAAATATACAATGTATATATAAGATTAATGCAATAATATAAAGACTATCCTTAAAGCAAAAAAACTATATCTAGAATAAACTTGTATAGTATAAAATCACCAAGAGTCTGACAGAAAGTCAACATGAGCAGAAGAATAATTATTATACCAAAGAGGTGGCCTCTTCATGCAATCTCCCATCCAAGTACTTGACAACCTCAGTTATAGCAGCATCTTCCCATACACTGCACCTTAAACGTTGGCTTATATACTCATGGCTGCAAAACGAAAATAAATCAGTGAATGAAATCAGCATTTACATGACCGAATTATTTGACTTGGCATTCCGAGAATACACTAAGATGTCTCATAAGTCTAATTTAAATGGCTTACATGAGTCCTTGAATTTGACTCCGGATGCTGCTAATATATTTATTAGATAACCTTGTATTTAAGAAGCTTTCTTGATGTTGAATGGAGTAAAAATTATAGCCATTTTGGTGACACAGACTAGATAATGGTAAAGCATTCGGCAATTGTGCAGGCACTCCTCGAGTTAAGCAGTTAGGCAAGTTATCCAATGTCACAGCCAAAGCAACACCTACAAGAAGGAACACAAAAATTAACAACTTCATAAAAACATACATACGCAATAACAAAATAAGAGACGCATGACAGCTTATATCAATAGAGCTGAGAAAGACAACCAGGAAAAACTATAAATTAGACAAGACACGAGCACTTACCCCTTCCGTCGTCCCAAACACCTGTAAATCTCAGGAATGAATTTGGGTGGTTGGGGGGGGGGGGGGGGGGTGTTCAGTGATTTAAGGTATACCAGCACCTTTGCGACCATGCTACGTAACAATAACTTAACCAAAACCTTAGAAAAAAAAGATATGAAAAATAATAAACATTTACCGATTTAAAGTGGTGTCAGTGACTAACATAGATTCGTTCTTTCTTAAAAAATCGCATAGATTAATTGCATACGGATCTGATTTGCGACGTAGTCATACTGTGGCATATAAAAATTTTAGACTACAAAAACCATTTCCCCTTTTTACAACTAAATAATATTATACGCAGGGGTGATGTCAGGATTTTCGAATTGGGGGGGCTAAATAGACTTAGTAGGAGTTTTTTTAAGATAAAGATTTTATTACTTGAAATTATAGGAGGAATTGTTTTAACTTAAAATCGTGTCAATCTAAAAATATCGACAAAAGTTTTTTTTACAGAAAAGAGGATGGTATCCCAAGATGGGATCCACAGCCAATCGACAAAAGGTTTTGAACAAATTGCATCAAATAAAAATATGAACAGAAAGACTTGAATAACAAACCTACAATAAACTTTTACAAAAAAATATAATTGGAATACTAATAGTCATCATACAAGAAAATGATTATTAAAGCAAACATATCCTCTTCTTGTATGGTATTTGTTGATGATATTGTGTTAATTGACGAGATTAGAGATGGAATAAATGAAAAGCTTGAGATCTGGAGACATGCATTGGAGACTTTCGTATAAGTAGGTTTAAGACGGAATATATGGAATGCACCTTTGATGGAAGCAATGTTGAAGGAATCAAGGTGAAGATTGGTAACGATAACATTCGGAAGAGAGATTCTTTTAGATATATGGGATCTATTTTGCAACATGATGGGGAAATAGATGGAGATGTTACTAATAGAATAAATGCAGGCTGGCTAAAGTGGAGAGGATCTCTGTTGTTCTCTGTGATAAGAAAACTCCTTTAAAATTTGAAGGAAAGTTTTACAAAGCAACCGTGAGACCTGTTATGCTCTATGGATCTGAATGCTGGCATGTGAACCATAGACATGTGCAGAGAATGGTTGTAACAAAAATGAAAATGCTAAGATGGATGTGTGGACACACACGTAAAGATCATATTCGGAATGATGCAATCAGAAAGAAAGAAGGTATAGCTCCGATCGAGGATAAGATGCGAGAAAACTGCTTAAGATGATTTGGTCATTTGCAAAAAAAGTCAGTCGATGCACCAGTTAGGAGATGCGAGTGTTGGGATGTTGAGCCGGCTAAGAGAGGGTGAGGACGGCCCAAGAAGTGCTGGAAAGAGACTATACGAAGGGTTCTTAATTTTTTAATATAAGTCCGAGATTGACCCAAGAGAGATCTGAATGGAGGCGAAGAATCCATGTAGTCGCCCTACTTAATTGTGGGAAAAGGCTTTGTTGTTGTATATCCTCTTCTTCACAAACGAAAAACATATAATTCATGTTTTATAACTTAAATATACTTTAGTTGATATAAAAAGGTAAAAAGTGAGAATACTTGTGATATGCTAACTATATATATTCCCACAAAATCAATCAACCATTTTTTAGTTTTATAAAAATAATGCTTTCTATAAAATCTATGATTTCTCTTTATGAGTTGTCTCTATTTCTAAAAAAAGCATTCCCTGACTATAAGTAAGATCGGCTATATGGATTCTTTCTCAAATCCATGTTGAAAGATTCGACTATTTTTTATATTGGCCGTCGACTACCTAACGCAACCCATGCAAGAGTGGGATTTGAACCATGGTCTTTTGTGCGGTAGAACATTGTACTACCACTAGACCATTAAGTTGGTACAAGTTGTCTCTATTATATCAGGAAATAATTACCCATTACCTTTCAGTTCATTAACATCTACAGCTGAACTAGTTCATATTAAGTTGTCCAATCTGAAAACTTTAAAATCCCACTGGTTTTAACTCATACATCCGAAAATAATTTATTTTTTATAACAATATTCTTTACGATTGCCTTGCAACACTATTGCTCCTTCATAATCCAATTATATTTGAGTTAATTGAACAAAACTTGGATATAGTTACTCTAAAAAATACCAATACTATGCATTAGAGTTAAATCAGACTCATTATATAATAGAAATAAAACAAGTGAAAAAATTTATAAATTTAGTATTGATATCAAACAATCGTTGAATGAGGAAGTAAGAGCGGGTGTTTGTTGCTCAAATAAAGGGGACGCGTGAATAGGAGGAGGCGTGAACGAGGGAGAGAGAGCTTTTTGAGAGGAAAGACTTGGATGCTATATACAGTACTCTTAAATAAATTTAAAATAAGAAACTAATTAATCGTTGAAGCCATCTCCAAAATTTTAGGGATGAGGAGACCTCCATTCGGGACCCCTCCAAATGTGGAAGTTTTGGAAAACTTCAGGAGACATACGATGCTGGCATCTGATCATCAGTCTCTTTCGCCACATAATTTGGTAAATGAGTATTTACCTTATTTCGATTGTCTACCCAAGAAAAGCCCTTGTTTTTTATTATTTACATTTACCAAGTGAGCAACTTCTATCCTGAGACTAAGACCGACCATGTGGGTTCACCGTGTGTTAGCTAAGCAACTTGAATTAGCTATACGGGGTCTAAAAGTTGCACCTCCTCCTAGCTAATAATGTAGGACCTCTATTGAAAAAAGAATGAAAATTGTTTATTCTTGGGAACCCTAGGTTCTTTTATATAGAGGAGAGACCTATGGGTAAATTACCAAAGGCAGACATAAGAAAATAAAATAAGAAATAGTACAGAAACAGAAATATATCTCTACATTCCCCTCAAGATGCAGCATAGATGTCAATCAAGCTCAGCTTGGACGAACACTTCTGAAATGGTCCTCTGAGCAAAACCTTGGTAAAGATATATGTAGTTTGATCTCCTAAGATGACATGAGAAGTAGAAATATAGCATTTATGTATCATATCCCGTGTATAGTGGCAGTCGACCTCAATATGTGTAGTTCTCTCATGGAATACAGGATTGTTTGCAATAAATACGACAACATGGTTATCAACTGCATAGGAAAAGGTACATCTATATGTAAGTCTGCTAACATTGCTCGAACCCACAACATCTATGTGCTCGCATGTGTCATTGCTCCGATACTACTTCGGTTGCGTTGGTGATCACCACGAAGACTGCCAGGGGAACCGAAGTTGTGGCCCTATCTCCGAGCTCTCCTTCCGAGACAGTACTTGGAGACCCAATGGATACAGGAATGGTGTGACCCGATTCTGGGAATCCGAATATCCATTCGAGTTTTGACCACTCTGATTTTCTATATGGCTCAAGGGTGGTGGTCCAAGGCCTCGAGTTGTCCCTACGGAGCCCCGCAATCCTCGGATCTGAGGTGTCCGAACTTGAGGAGTTCTTTGACCCCGATGAAGGGGTTGCTTGGAGCCGAGGGTGCTGGAGATGATGCGGTGATCGGGATGGTTGGGACGAAGCCAGGTCTCGTGGTCCCTGATGAAGGCGATGCCTTACCTTCAGTTTGGAAGCGTGTCACCGATGATGATCAGGTGCGGCTTCCCTCTGAACCTGTGTTGGTGAGGCTGCCGAGATCCTCCAGGGGCGATAGGGGATCTGCTCCTCAGAGTCGTGAGGATCTACTGACAGGGAGGGAATCTGTTCAAAGATGTGGTGGGGGGCACTGACCCTCGTGCCACAAGCTTCTTGCTAGGCGATCTCGACCTGCAGAGGCGTGATGATTTGTTGGGCGAAGCTCCCAGGCTAGGGCTGGCGCTAAGACACAGCAAGGTGCGTGGTGACATCGACCGCTATACACGGATAAGAGGTATTTGGGCTCCCGAGGCAGACATGATGCTTCAAGGAGTGGGAGGCAACAATTGAGATATTTTTCCAGGAAAAGGAGGCGTGTCGATGAGTTAGATTGGGAGAAGAGAAGGTTGGAGATAGTGAATGAAGAGGTGCATGAACATGTGGATGGTCCGGAGGTCGAGGATAGGGGCATGGTCGCAATTGCTAGTCTAGGTTCAGAGGGATGGAGGTGGAAAATGATGAGCCGACTACTTCGACTAGCATGTGGCTTCAGCCAGTAGCGAAGCCTGGTTTTGTGTCAGGTAGACCTGGCCAACGGGCTGGGGACCCGCCCGCCCAGCCCACTCATGGGTCGGGCTTGGGCTTGGAGATTTAAGCATGGGCTGGCCCGACCAGGCCCACAAAAAATAAAAAAATATATAAATATATGTCAAATTATACATGTATTAATATGATGTGCTTTAAGTTTTTCATTTGTGACACTGGTTTTAAATAAAATTCAATAGTTTACATGTCAAGTAACATGTAAACTACATATATTAGTTATATAAAGTATAATTGGTATTAATAAAATAATTTATACCTATTAAATACCATTAAAAATTCAATGGAAAATGAACAAAATGGGCCATGGGTCGGTCCATGGATGGGCTTTGGACAGGTTTTTAACCTCGGCCCGTTTAGCCCGGCCCGCATTTTGGCCAGATCTAGTGCCTATTAGTGCTTTTGATCAGTCTATTGCACAACTAGTGGGTATTCAGATTGCAAGCTCTCCTCACATGTTCTCAATGAGATTGCTATCGTGGAACGTTCGGAGACTGGGTCAACCGGACAAGCGGATGGCAATCAGTGCCATGATGTTGGATTGGAGAATTGACGTGGCATGTCTTCAAGAGACCAAGATCGACTCGTGGGTTGATGTGAGATGGGATTCTTTGCTGGGCCAAAGGTTCGAAATTTTGATTCTGTTTCGGTCCCCTCCACAATCGAAATTTCGATGAAATTTCATGAAATGTCGGTGAAATTTCGACCATTCAGATGGAAATGTCGAAAATGGCTCAAAAGGTCATTTTTCAACAATTCTTCGCAAATTAAGATCTTCCAAGTTATTACAACAATAAATAACTTATAAATACACGCTTATATCATACATATTGCCCGTATATACCCCTTATATCGCTCATATCAGTCATATCGGTCAAGTCAATGTTAATTTTGATTCTTGGTTGATACATACTGGAAATTGATATCATCCAATCCAAGATCTTAAAACAACAATAGCTTATAAATGCACACTTATATCACATACATCTCACACATCTCACATCCGTGCGCTTTATATCACACCATATCGGTTATATCAGACATATTGTTAAGCTGATTGATACATGTTGGAAATGGAAATCAAAATAACTAAGTTAACAATACTTAGAAGACGTCTCTTGTTCATAAAAATAGACGAGCCATTTTTATTCTAAAATATAGATAATGATTAATTAAACAATGTTTTGTTTATAGAAATAACTGTCGTGGACAAAGTTCTACAGACTTACAATACAGATGCTTCTATTTACGAAGATAAATGGCAAACAATGAAACGAACAAGCTATATCATATATATAGAAGCTATAGAGTTGTTTCATCTCCATTGCTTAAACCCAAAGGGGAGGAAGCTCCCTAAATCAACGTATGTACCCCCTATCGCACCCAAGGCCCTAAATGTCAGTTTCGGTCACCATTTCGGTATCGACCAAAACAGAATTTGGGTGGAATTTCGGTGGAATTTCGACCGGAATTTCGGTCATTTTTGTACTAGGACCCCCATATTTCGGTCATTTCGGTCGAATTTCAATTCGACGGGATATTGATATTCGACAGAAATTCGATCGAATTTCGCTGAAATTTGAGGCCATGATCGCACCATACCCTACCAGACGAGGGTTTCACTAGGGGGTGCGGGGGCAGCACCCTCGATCCCAAAAATATATATATATAAATCATTATGTGTTTTAATAGGAATAGATAATAAGTAATAAAATCAAGCTCACATAGATAATATCGTTGATATACATAGATATCTGCGAAATTTTGTCGATATCGGTCGAAATCCACAAAATTTTGTACTGAAACCTATGAATTTCAACCGAAATGGTTCGATATATCAAAATATCACAAAACTTTCGATCGAAATTCAAGAAATCGACATATATAGGATTTTTGATAACCATGACCTCTCGAAATCGAAATTTCTGCGAATATTACCGAATTTTGTGAAATTTCAATCCATGTTCGGGCCCTCGTCTAACGAATTTTTGCACGGTGTCGGCTGAGGGTAGTGTTGGAGGCATCCTCGTAGCGTGGAATGGGAACTTATTTGACCTGGTGGAGGACGTGAGTCTGGTTCACTCAGCCACCGTGCTTCTGCGTAATAAGGTCGACCATTCGCTAAGTGTTATCACTTCGATGTATGGCGTCTCAGGTGGCTCGCAGAACGTCGTTGCTTGGGTTGAATTGAGGTCCATCACTGAGAGATTCGTGGAAGTGGCTTGGGCAGTTGGTAGTGACTTCAACATCATGCTCTTTGCGGATGACAAACCTGGTGGAAGGGTGTGTGTGGTCCTGGTTCTGTTCCCTTTGCAGAGATGACTCTGAATGTGTTTAGAGGTGGTTGATGCAACAAACTACAAGTATACCTAGAGGATCTACTCTTTTAGATATCGAATTGACAAGTTTCTCTTATCGATAGAGGCCCTAGAGAATTTTATTTTGGCGGTTGTCACATTGCTCCCTAGGTCACGATCTGATCACACTCCACTTTTCCTGGATACGTGCTCTGGCAAGGACGTCACGTCGTACTTCATATCAAGGCCCTAAATGTCGATTTCGGTCACCATTTCGGTACTGACCAAAATAGAATTTCGATGGAATTTCGATGCACTTTCGAATGGAATTTCGGTCATTTCGGTCATTTTTTGTACTAGGACCCCCATATTTCGGTCATTTCGATCATTCGGTCGAATTTTGATTTCGACTGGATATCGATATTCAACAGAAATTCGATCGAATTTCGCTGAAATTTGAGGCCATAGTTTAGATTCGGGAGAAGCTGGATGCTGGAGGATGATTTCCGTGATCACGTAACCTCCTTTTGGAGAAGCCAGGTGTTTGAGGGATCGGCAACGATGATCTTTGAATCCAAATTGTCGGCTCTGCATCGCAGGCTGCTAGAGTTTAGGAAATTCTCTAGAGTCGAGCGGGGTTTCATAAGGACACATGCTCGGGAGGAGTTATCAAGACGACTCGTTAAGGATGTCAAAGACCTGGATGAGAATGAGATCTTCAACCGAGGTGCGGTGCAGAAGGTTCTAGAGGCATATGACACGATGAGGGAGGTGGAATAGAGACAAAGGTTACGAATGAAATGGTTGATGAAAGGTGATGCAAATACTCGGTTCTTTCATGTGGTGGCAAATGGGAGGAGACGCAATCTCATCCACTCGATTGAGGTCGAGGAGGAGGAAGGTCAAGGTGAGGTAAAATCGCGAAAGCTATCACAGGATACTTCAAGTCTATGAGCAGGCGAGCACCTTACTATGGCTCAAGGTGGTTGTGCCTTGGGGTGACCCTGTCTCGATGGACAATGTGAACTCTTTGACTAGATTGTTAAGTGTAGAGGAGGTTCGTGTCACGCTCTTTTCTCTTAATCTAGATGGCCGCCCTGGTCCGGATGGCTTCTCGATCTTCTTTTATAGAGAGTTTTGGGAACTCATTTTGGAGGAGCTCATGGTGGTGGTGGCAGAGTTTCTGGATGAGAACAAGGGTTTTGAGAGGCTCGGCCGCTCCTTCATCTTCCTTCTTTCGAAGAAGGACGTGCCTCCAGAGTAAAGGATATTCAACCCATTGCTCTATCAAACGCGATCTACTTGATTCTGGACAGGTCACTTGCTAATTGATTGAAGATTGTTCTAAACAAGATCATTTCTCCAGCTCAGAGTGTCTTCCTTCCGGGTAGACAGTTGTTGGACAGCATGGTGTTGACCTCGAAGATCGTAGTCGACTGGCACAGGTGCAAGACTAAAGGTGTCCTTTGGAAGGTGGATTTCTCTAAGGCATGTGATTGTGTGGAATGACACTTCATTTGGGCATCCTTGCACAGGTGTGACTTTCCCGATTGATGGATCGCCTGGATGAAGAGGTGCATCACTACTTTATCTTGTGCAGTGTTGGTGAACGGCCAATCGAGTCGAGGGGTGCCCTCTTGCACCGCTGCTCTTCATGCTCGCGTCGGACACCTTGTCTCGATCATGGTGGAACGAGTTGTAATAGGGGGTTTCTTCCATGGCTATATGAAGGAGGAGATTTCTTTCCCCGTCCTCCAGTATGTTGATGATACGATCCTTTTTTGTGGAGGGAGATCTAGCGAGTTGTCAAGGTGTATATGTGGTCCTTGACTTGTTCAGGATGGTGTCAGGATTGAGGAAGAATGGGGTCAGTTCAACAGAATGTATCCTATTTGTAGGTGAAGAGAACGATGCAGGCCATCTATTTTTGGGGATCAATGAGGATTATATGAGTGTCTGCGAGTGGACCAACATGAGGTAGGTCTGATGTTGAAGACTAGAGTTACGAAGATGCCACGATTGGAGTAGAAACCACTGGTGGATCTGTGGGCAACAGAATAGTTCCTGTCACCACGTCATTTCTATGGGCACATATACATGCAACTTCATGTGGAAATTACATGGCCCCTGCATTGATATGCTATAATGCATCTCAGTTAAGCGTATTATAATGGATACTACTCTTGTGGGGCCGTCATCTAAAACAAGGATTTATACCCCGCCACGATATGTATGGCAAGGAGCGAAAGGGTATAGGTGTGGTTTCATGTAAAGAGGATGGGTGTATTTAATGATGCAAAGGCGGATATCCTCTCCGTCTTTCCAATTCTTTTATGTCTACTTTTGTATTCTTGCATTTACCCGTTAGGTTTCATCGATCAGCATTTTTATTTTCCTGTATAAGTTCACCACCCTTGGCCTAAATTTTGACTCCACTACATAAGAGTTCACCAATATCCAAGTCATCACTACATTCATAAATCATATGAAAGGGCTTCGGAAATTACTTCTCATGCTCAAACAGTAAATTATAAACCATGAACCATGCCTCACTCCCTCTGATAGCAAGCAAGCCCTTATTACAAACAGCAAATCATCACAACATCGGCAACTCCTACTCTGGGCGACAAGGAGTGATGGAACAGAACTAACAGCTCAGTCATATAATGAAACACAACTCCCTTGCTACACTTCGCACCGGAACCCGAGGGATAAACCACTCACCCGCAAGAATGCAGGCGACCCCCCTCAGCCACATTTAATCGGATTTTGGCATTACCGCCATTGCGACGGCATCTACATGTTCTACCGAAGAAAAAAATTCACAAGCCAATGGCACCATGTCATTTCGCGGATTCTGACTCCTACATACATTATCTTCCCAGAAATTTAACACGCATTCTCCACATGCACCAATCAATCACGCGCACGGAGAAACAACCCATATTCGATCCAACCGAGCTGATTAACAACGCCGATTCCTGCACGGATCGGAAACCCTAATTTACCATCAAAACCCCGAGAATTCGCGAGAGGACGCCGGGCGACAACGAGGGGAACATTGCTAATTGGGAGACGTACCGGGGTCTCGATTCGCCGGCGGGGGCTTGCGGAGCATCATCGCGGAGTCGAGGGTTTTGGATTTGGGGGTCGAGTTGGAGAAGGGTTGGGGAGTGGTGCGGGAGAGGAGAGGTGTCGTTGAAAACGAAACCCTTGGGAGGCGGATCTCGGCTCCCAATCCGACTCGGATTCGTCCCTCTCCCGCGCTCTCTGGAGTCCCAATTTCCGGCAGAGAACGAAGAGATGGGGGTGGGAATCGGACTCGGATGGTTCTGTACGGTCTCGATTGGGGAAGACCAGGCCTCGATAGGGAACGTTGTGGTTTTCTTGGACTGGGTAGCAATGGGTCTGCCCACGTCCCAAATCGATCCGGGTGCGCGAAATTTCGGGCATCCATTTTTTAATGTTTGGCGGGGGGAATATGGTTGGTTTGATTGAACCAAGCCCGCTAGTCTGGTTAATTTGATCCTCTGGATTGGGATTGGATGGGCTATCTTGCACGTAAGATATGTTGGGATCGTACTGGATGGTGACTTAACGATCCCAAAATTCCAGCTTGTGGATAGTAAGAGTGAGATTAGGTATGAGGCTTCATGCTTACAACTACATCTTTGCAGCCATGTGAGACGCATGAGCTTACATGCGAGAGGGGGGAAAAGATTTCACACATTTGGTCTTTGAGCAATCCGAAGCAAAATTGCATTATATTGTCATTAGACTATATACGACAACTGAGGCCAAATCATAAAGTGTGTGCATATGGGCAAGTTCTGAATAGATGATCTTCATCTTCCGATTAGTCCTGGCAAATGGGACAAGTGTCGCCATAATAATGGATTCTTTACGCAAGTCTTGTACCCCTAAACAAGCCTTATGAGAAGAGTTTCCACGTGAAAAGTTTTACACGGGGATCCAGTCCTTTACATGCCCGTGTAAAATTTGTTTTGCTTGAGAGCTGACTATCCATATTACTTCTTTCTTGGGCTAGCTTTTGATAGGCTTATTTGACCGTGAAATTCCCAACAGGATGTGGTGTCCACATAATTGTATCATGATGGCTCTACCTTGTGTTGATGGCGAGTATTTTTTAGGTTATCATTGGGTTGAAATATTTTGTCAACAGTGAGACATTCCAATTGCCATTATCATCCATGAGTTGAGAAACTTTACTAGGCATATGATATGCATATGTTTTGGGAGTGATAGGTCTATCGTAATGGGCCAGCCATCAGCCTCTTCATATAAGGACGGAGATGTAATTCCCCACTGGGTTGATGTATTGCTAAAAAGAAGGGTTCCTGCCCTCCACAGGGGAGAGGAAAATGGTGTATGATTCACCACCCAAAAGTCTTCTTTAGTATAATATTTTCGCATGTATAATATTCTTCCACAAGGCCACCTAACTAGTCTCTAGTAGTTTCCATGCAAGCTTTAAAATCAATGCAATATTCATGTCCTTAGCCTTTCGAATACCTAACATGTCTATGTGTTTAGGAATAGTTATCTGATCTCATGCCTTGATATATCAGTTTCTTTGATCCTCCCGAAATCCCCATCAGAAGTCTCTTGCTAGGCCATATATGATATTACATGACTTTATTGGTAGGAGTGATGTGCTCGTGATATGGAATAGGATGAAAGTGAGGGAGATGGATATAAGGAATGGTCTTCTTGTTTGAAAAAGGACTCTACCTTTCCATCCGGCCAGCTTCGCATGTATTCTCTTTTTTTTAGAGGAAACATGGTGGGATCCCAATTTGAGACCCACCCCTCGTATATGTGTATATATAAGGTAAGGGTTACATCATACTGCATTTGCCAATGTATAGAAAGCATCCTACAAAGTCCGAGTACATTTTCAAAACTAAACAATTACTCCCCAAAAATAACCATGTTCTCGGCACACCAAATCGACCACACTAAAGCAAAGGGGAGCGAACTGTCCCCATGCTCGAAGCCACAAATCACTCTAACATCCCTCCGAAAAGTGTTGCAAACCAGCCACAACATCCACGCGATGTCGGCACGATGCCACACCTCAGTTGAGCATGGACACGAGAAGAACAAATGATCCATATCTTCCATCGCCAACCCGCTCCTATCACAAGTAACATCCTCCACCCTCCACATCTACCCCCGACGACCCTTGGTTAAGGCCCTCCCAAGTCTAAACAGGTATAGGAAAACCTTAACCCGCTTCGACACCCTACATTGTCAAATCAACATGTGCCCTTTTCTAACCTCCTCCTGAACCTCCATCCTATCCTCGACCAAAAAATGGTATGCCTTCTTCACCGAGAACCTACCAGCTCCCCATGCAAAATGATCTTTGTCCGAAGTCGGACCCTTGCACAGTAGCAGCTCTGTCTAAAGAACAAGGAACTCCTCCACCCTTCGATCTGGCATGGGCGACATGAACACCAGAGACCCAAGCCCCATGGTACCACATGTGTTGAATATTTACCTCACAATCCCCCGCTAACCTCATGAGGTGCAGGTAACGGTCTCCCACCACCTCATATCATGTCCAATCATCTTTCCAAAATCAAAAACATGCTCCATCCCCCAACACTGATCTCAACTTGATGATGATCTCTGGAACAACTGCGGTAATCCCCTTCTACAACGAGGACAACAAACATCCCAAGGTGACCCCAGCAACATGGTAACACCATGGATCTTCCTCGGTAATAGACACACCAAATCCTCATATTTTCTCCACAATCAAACCACCCACTTTGTTATAAATGCCTTATAAATTTCCTCCATCCACAACACTCCCAAGCCACACTTCCTCTTTGACAATGTCACCCAATCCCAATCCAACACGTGGAATCCCTTCTTGATCTGACTGACATCCACCCAAAAATCTATGCATGATGGTCTCAATCTTACCACCCACTCAATCAGACAAACATCCTCGTGGAACATAAGAAAATATGGATAGCCGAGAAAACATGCTTCAGAAGCACCAAAACTTCCCACCCCTCGAGATCATTGACGCCTTCTAACCCGCCATCCTCCCCTCCAGTCTCTCCAACAGCACCCTCCAATCCTCAAACATTAGCTTCCACCACTGATGGATCATAGAATCCCCAAGTACGAAATATATAGAGCAATAATAGGGAATCCCAGCACCTTGGTCACATGTCGTACGTCGTCCTCTAAAAGGCCAAAGGGACAACTGCCAAATTCTCCCTATTGATACGAAGTCCTGAAATATCCCAAAAATGTCCACGATAAGAGATGCTCGTCTAATCTTCTATGCATCAGCTCCAAGAAATAACATTGTATCATCAATATATTGTATTATTAGAATAAATATATCTCCCCTCATGTACCCCTCATCATCACTACTAATGCATCATCCACAATCACAAAGAGAAGCGATGCCAGCAGACAACCATACCTGATTCCCCTCTGCAGCTAAAAAGAAACCCCTTCCGGTCTACCATTGACGAACATCACATGAGATGAAGTGGTAACACACTACTTGATCCAAGCAATCCACAGCTCCGGGAATCCTCTTTTCTCCAACGAAGCACACAAGAATCTCTAGTCCACACAATCATATGTTTTGGGAAAATCAACCTTCAATAAAAACCCTTTGATCCTGCCTCTCTTCCAGTCAGTCACCATCTCCGCAGCCATCACCAAACCATTTGCCATATAGTTCCCAAGTACAAATGTTGACTGTTAAGGTGAAACAATTCCATGCAACACATCTTTCAACTGTTAGTCAAAACTGTTTGCAACCAAGAGATATATAGCATTCGATGATGCAATAGGCATGCAGTCTTCCATGCGGACTGGTGTATCCTCCTTCATTAGTAGAGGGAAAATATATGCTTTGTTCAGTCTCTCTAAACCCTTGTTGAAATCCCTCCAACACCTCCACAACATCTCCTTTGACATTCTCCCTGAATTTCATGTAGAAATAAATCGAAAATTCATCAAGCCTCGGTGCCTTGTACGCGTTAAGATGAAAAAGTGCTCGTCTAGTCTCATCCTCTATAAAGTCCCTCACCAATGCACACGCATTCTAGTCAGACACCTGTGAAACTCCCCTCCCCTACCAACCCCACCCCAACCGGGCTCTTCGTGTGCTGAAGGTATGGACATGCGCCCAGAGCTCGATCCCAACATCCACGTTCCCTCTCGATCGTTATGTATTAGATTCATTTGCCTTCTCCCACCAGCCATGTCATGAAAAAAACTTAGCTTCTATGTCTCCCTCCCTCAACTACCCATGCATGGATCTCTGCCTCCATGACACCTCATCCTTTTTTGTCTTCAATTAGAATCTCCTCCAAATGTCCGCTTCTCATAATCACCTCCTCTACCATCAAAGATCTCTCATCCACCAGTTTATCCATCCTAATCACCTCATCCTGCGCCCTGACTCTCATGTCTCGGCATTGAGTCTAGATGACCCGTATGAACTCCATCAGATACCTCCATAGCAATACCAACTTGCTAGCCATCCTACAAGTCGCAGACCCATCAGGCATGCTAATGAACCCAAAAATTGCCCTATGTTAATTCTCGTGAATTAAATGTATTGATTCATTGTAGTCGAGCAATTCAAGATCAATCAAAGATAACCACATACTTTAAGTCTTTAATTAATCGGTTAAGCACAATGTGGTTGATGTTTATTTAACCTGGGCAAGTCCCAGGTCGACTCGAGGAGGTAAGGGAACAACCTAAGTTAATGTCTATCTGATTTAATGTGTTATTTCAATGCGGGATTTTTTTGATATTTTTTTAATCCAATTAAAGTATGCACATGAAAATGATGCCAATTTTTAAGACTAAAAGCAATTTCCAATTAAAATAGTCTAAATATTATGAAATTCGTTTAGAATGTGAATTATGATGAAATGGATGCGCTGTATTTTTTTGATGTTTTCTGATGCAATATGAATATTTACATGAATTAAATGATGCACGCAATGCAAATCTCAATAATTAATTATAATAAATATAATACCTATTTATTTTCATCTGATGTATCTCAGAAAAATCTTAAACCCTAAAAATGTGAAGTTTTCTATTTATTGGAAATTAATTACTATGAAGCACAAAATAAATTTTATAGGACAAAATATGCATGTGAATGCAATGATTTTTGGATCCAAAGTAGAATACAACTAATTCTAATAAGTATGAATTTTTGGTAATTTTCGAGTAATGATTAATTGATCATGAATTTCCGATCATCAACAAGGCAAAAATATGAAATTTTATACAATAATAAAAATTATTAAATAAATCACATCTCGTAAAAAATCGATCAAACAACCACAGTAATAAGCATAGGTAGTTCCACATTATTTAAGTTATAAAATGATGCTAAATGATAGTTCGAATTAAGACATGAAATGATGATTTTAAATGCAATTCAGAAAACTAAATAAAAAAGCATTGAACACGGACTAAAAGATAATTACCAAAACCCGTAGGGGAGTTAGGAGCAATTTTCCTAGAGGCACGTGATGGAGGACCTTCTTGTTATTGATCGAAACATTAAGGATCTGGATGAAATTAGCCATCCCCGCCCCACATCTAGGGTGGAGCATGGGTCGGGCCCAACCTAGCCCAGCCCATGCCCATTAAAAAAATCGGGCCCACTAGCAGGGCCCAGGCCTGCTATTTTATCAAGGATTGGGCCCAAGCCCGAGCCCAGTCCGACTTATGATGGGTCAGGGCCTGGGTCGGGTCGGCCCGTGAATCCCGTAGAAGTTAATGGTTATTAATAGCCACGCAGAATGATGGATTAGAGGGGTTTCCTGAGCATTTTGTAATTGCAATTTTTGGATCTCTTATGTAAAGTTTGAGATGATGAAACCAACACAAGGTAGAACTATTTATTAATCAAAATACCAAAAAAGGGCTGAAAAAGGGAGGAATTTTAGACCGCTGTTGAAGTCTACACAAGGTAGACTCTACATGCATATGCTTGTAAAGTCCTTTCTCTTTTAGATGTAGAGCAAAATTACAAAAAACTATCAGAACATGACATAAAAATACTCGATGATAATTGATAACAATCACCAAACACCCTTTAAAATATAAAATCTCAAAAAAAGCAATGGATTTATAGCCATTTATAAAACCGACATCACCACAAGTTGTTTGATCCTTGATGTGCTCCTAAAGAAAGAGAAGATAACACAAAGCAATGTAAACGAGAACAAACAAAATGCATGACAAACAACATGAAATGTTAATTCTTAATCCAATTCCACAAATTCAAATCCAAATCATGGAAATCGAAATCGACAAATAAAAAGTTCCAGATAGTGTGAGATATGCCCATTGTTGCAAATAAAGCGTCGTAAAGTGCTGGATCACTACACTACTACAAAGTTTTAATTAATCAAGATTTTGCAATGCTCGATGATGCACACAGGCACATGGTTCATGTGTCACCAAGTATCAACATTCTGCAAACCACCTGAAATGTAGTAACCAGTTATCCCTTTAGACAGATACACAAATAAAAATTTGTAACAATAAACAAAACCAATGGATCTTACTTGTAGAATTTGCATATTGATATGCCAATAATGATGTCACTCGTGTATGGTTGGCAAAGGTATTGTTGTATTTAACAAAAAAGTCAATCCCTATGTAAAAAAATATAGATAAAATATGTAGATTAAAAATATTATTGTACCAGTACCGCTCCTATCTTCATTTTCTTCTTGTTCATCATCATCATCATCATCATCAGTTTCACCTCTCTCTTGCTTTTCACATCGAATCCAATCTCCTGTACAAATCAGTGCCTCAACAGTCTTTGGGTTAAGGCGACTCCTGAATGCATCAAGAACTCTACCTCCTGTGCTAAAAGCACTCTCTGAAGCAACAATGGATGCTGGTGTGGCTAAAATATCTCGAGCCATATGTGATAAGACATGATACCTGCTTGCATTAAGTTTCCACCATTGCAAAATATCAAAATGAGCACCTACTGAAATAATTGCATAGTTATCGTCCAAGTATAACTAGATCTCAGTTTTTCTGGACTTTAGAGAAGTATCCATCAAAAGCGTGTTCTTAAGAAAGTTGCTCAATGTATCTTCCTTCTTGTTTGTTGCAGACATAATGACATTCTCCTGATTAAAAATATTTGGAGTCAAACCACTCCACCATAAGCATCTTTGAGCTTGCAAGCATATTCCTCATACAGAGAATGGAAAACCTCTTCAACATGGCTAACATATTCTACCACTTTAGCATCTGAATAAAATTATGAATATGAAAATCGTAATAAATCAAATTTCTATCTTGGATCTAAAATGGTTGCAATTGCCGATGGAAGTAATGCATCTTTATCATTCCAATACTTATCAAATTTGGTGTACATCTTCATTGCCATACTTCTAACTGTGACATCTTCATGGTTCTTGAGTGCCTTCAACTCTTTCTCAATCTAAAAAATTAGGCTAAAAAACATGTTAGATGTGAAATATTTTTGTCCCGACAAAATTTTCGTAGCAAGATAAAAGCTTTCAAGAATCCCATAGATAATTTCCACCTTTTTCCACTCAACAACATTAGGTACATCCAGTAGCTGAAAATCCCGACTCTTCATACGATTAAAAACCTTCTGATACAAAAGAGCGGAATGGAGCATTAAGTATGTAGAGTTCCACCTCGTGCTCGCATCCAATTTTAAGCTCTTACTGATAGGAATACGCTCTTGTTCGACAATGGCAAGAAATTCTCGATATCGACGGTTTGAGAATTTGATACACTTGACAAGGCTACACATTTTGATTATTGGCCCCTTATCTCTGTCAAACCATCATGGACAATCAAGTTCAATATGTGTGCCCAACATCGTCAAAAAAAATCGTCCATTCATCAATAAAGCATCACTGAAAGAGAAATGATCAACCAAATCCCGAACAACGACGTCATTAGTTGAAGCATTATCAGCAGTGAGAGTGCACATCTTCACAATATTCCATTCATTCAAACGACTTACTAGCATATCTGCAATATTCTCACTAGTGTGGCGAGAGGCAAGTGCTGAAAAACACAAAATCTTCTTATGCAATTTCCAATTATTGTCAATGAAGTGACCGGTAATCGACATATAACCCAAATTCTGAATAGAAGACCACATATATGTGGTAAGAGAAATGCGACTTCCTGTATTTTTTAATAATATTCATCAATTGATTCTTTTTAGAACGATAAATCTTCATACAATCCCTCTTCAATGTAAAATGTGATAAGACCTTGTATTTAGGTTGTAACCTCTCCATGAAAGAGCGAAAGTATGGATTCAAATTCATCCGAAAAGACAGTTCACCAAAAATAATCCATTTTTCAAATTCAAGCCTGCATTGTTCTTGATCAAATTTCCACGTTGAAATTGAACTGCCTTCATCAGAAGTGGAAACATTTAGCAAAGTTTGCATCTTAGCTTCTTTTCGAAAATATAAGCATTTATTTTCTAAATATCTAATCAAATGGCTTGTCCCGCTCTAGGCATGACATGAAAGAGTCTTCTTGCAATGGTTACATTTGCACATTTCTTTTCCATCAACTACCCCAATCTTCGTTAGATGGTTCCAAACCCACGATTGTGATTGCCTGGGACGTTTAATACCAATTGGTACATCATCCTCTGCATCTACCATTGTAGGATCATTTGCAACATCTTCAATTTGTTCATTCGACATATATTAATTAAAAACATAAAAATAAGTGATGGATTTACATTCACACTCTAATTCACTTTCTAATTCGCATTCTATTTCTTAGAGTAAGTAATAAATTAAAATTCACATCCAATGTCAACAACTACGTGATTCACATCTAAAAGAATTATTACAAAAATTCGAGAGAGAGGGCACGATATACCTCCTCCGCATGTGTGACGAAAAGCGATGAGTTGCGAGATGGAGCCGCAACCCACATGCGGTGGGTCGAGGGAGGACAGACGGGAGACCCGCAGGCGGAGCCGCGGAGTCCAGAGAAGGAGGGAGGGAACGGTGGGCGCAGGAGCCTAGGAGTAGGGTTGCGGGAGGTGGCGTCAGTTTTTGGCCCGTTGGGAGGTGGACAGGGGACGAAGATGCGACGGGGCGGAGGGCTGTCACCGGATGCTGGAGGCGCGCGCGGGCGGTAGGCACCAGCCAATGGGCCGGAGGGGTGGAGCGACCGAGTGGGGAGGTGGAGAGGGGAGGGAGAGGCGGTGGGGAGGATGCTTGACGATGGAGCTGCTCGCGGGCGGTCATCGGGTCACGGAGGGCAATGCTGGGTCAGAGCCGGATGGGTGGCTGGGTGGAGCGGCCGATCGGGGAGGTGGAGAGGGGGGAGGGAGAGGCGGCTACACGAGGGGTCGGGGCCGTTGGGGACTCGGGTGGGAATCGTGGGATGGGAATTAGGGTAGCGGGCGGCTAGGGTTAGGAGAGAAAAGAGGGGCATAGCCATCAGGGGGAAATGGAGGTAAGGGCCCACATTGGGAATTAGGAGGGCGAGTCGCGGGCCTGCAGGCGGCCGGGCCAGCCGGGCCTAGAGGTGGGTATGAAGTTGGGCCGGTCCGTGGGCTGATGGATTGGGCACATGCAAGCCCGAGCCCATCCCGACTTTACAAATGGGCCAAAATATTAGCCCAGGCCCGCCCATTTAGGCAGTAAGCTTGGGCTTGGGTCGGGCTGGTGCGGGCCGGGCAGCGAGCTAGGTTGGGCCGGCCTGGACCCATGCTCCACCCTACCCACATTCTCCTCACATGCGTGGGGAGAGCTGGGGCGGTGGGTTCACGGACCGAGGCGGTGGCGGAGTCGACCAAGGCTGTGGTTGAGTCAACTGAGGCCAACGATGCTGCGATAAATCTGCATGTGGGTGATCTACTGCATACGAAGAGGCGTTTGTGGATACGCGTTAAAGAGGGCGAAATGGACCCTCAGACCTCATGCGACACATGCCCGAGGTCGAGGCAGAGGAGATCGAGGCAACGACGAAGGATGGAGGGGATCGGAGCGCATTGGTGTGCTGCAACGACAAGGGTGGAGGGGAACGTACGGCGACGACACAATTGGAGGGAGCCTCTATTGGAGAAGTGGGTGTGGGCGCGGAGATGGACGACCATGCACAAATGAAGAATTTGCTATGGTTCTTAGCGGTGGTCTGTGTGAAGAGATGGATGACGCATGAGGTTGGAGCTGCTACAAAGATTGCTCTGATAATTGCCTCGAGTGGCCAGTATAGGCCACAAAGCTTGAGTAGAAAGGGATATGTCTGAATCATGGGATCCTTGTCTCCGTGGATCTCTCCCAAAGAGGAGTCGTTGTCGGTGGATGGAAGCCCCTTGTCACATGCCTCCTTCTTGAGCTCTCTCTCTCTCTCTCTCTCTCTCTCTATCTCTCTCTTATCGAAGACAGTGGATTCCCTGAAGACGGATGTGATCGGCGGTTAAATAGATAGATGGAGCGGAGTCAGAGGTTGAATGCAAAGGTGATGAGGTGATGGGGATCAGAAACGAGATCAGGAATCGGATCTGACACCGACCAGATTTAGAAGAGGGATCGATGATTGATTGGATCGGAGATGGGGATCCAGAGAGGATTGAGACCAGGTTGGATTCATATGTGATCGGGAAGGTTGGCAGAGATGTCGAGACGATGTGGCGCTCCTGTGCACGGTTGAGCAGCTGAAGTGAGGCATCGATTGGGGATTGACGCTGGCCCAATCGGGGAGGTGGAAGATGAAGATTGACCATCCGATCTATTGAGATCAGATGACCGAGATTGTGCCACATGGCATTGGGCAGAAAAATAAAAATAAAAATAGAAAAAGAAAAGAAATAAAAATGGTGACATGTGGCAGGTATCGCTAAAAACGAAAAATTAAAGTCAAAGAAAAATCAAGAAGAGATAGCAAACGACCTCGGATCGAAAAGTTTCCTTCATTAAAGTTATTTTCTCGATGAGATTTACATGTTTCATGAAGGAACTAAAACTAAAATAAGTCATCTGTATAATGGAGTATTTTTGGTGGTATTCTATTTACATAGAATACCTGATTTCTGGGCTTTGCAATTTTTGACAATTTTAAAATAGAATAAAAAATAAGAAAATTATGATAAAATAAAATACAAATATGCACACATTAATCTAATTTTTATGGATTTTTAATAATTAAGAAAATGATGAAATAAAATACAGATGACTTATTGTACATACTCAATGAGGACTCTAATTCAATTAGTTTCTTTGACTTCAAGCATATTTTGGATTTGGCTTTTTACTTATTTTAATACAACTTTTGTCAAAGAAAATAATTAGACAAGAAATAAAAGATAAATAATTAATTGTATACATAAAACAATATGTCAAAATCCGACAAAATACACAATGTAAAAAAGAGCAAAAAAAAATCCAACTTTCACATATGAAGCGACTCTTTTGAGCTTGGTTTTGTTTTGAAGGTAATTCAATGCATTAGTTCAAAATTGAGTAGGATTGAATTGAACATTGTATGAGAGAGATATCGATATTTTAGTTTACTTTCTTGAAATTAAGGTTTTGTTTAATTTGCCACTTGCTTTTGTTAGTATTTTTGTATTTTTCTTTTATTCTTGTTAGTGATATGTACATGATGGAGTTGGCTTCGGGTGATTTGGAGTTAGAATGAATTAGTTAAAAATCGAGGAAGTTATCTATATTACATGTCAATTTTACTCTAGAAGTGTGGATCCTCATTTAATGCCATGATGAATGATAAAATGAGAATATTATTTACACATGCATGAATGCTAATTTATGCAAGGTAAATGATTAAATGCATTTGAATTTTGGGGACTTGAGCCTAATTAATCTCTCTTAGAGTGATGAATCACAGACATCACCTGCACTCATGCCAAAAAATTTCACGTACTCCCGAAAGCCGTCCTCTATAAGCCAAGCATGCTCAAAGAAGAAGAACGTTCAAGGTCTCACCTCCTCTCCCGAGGACCGGAGAGAGCGGAGTATTATCCAAATGCGCCCTTGGTAATGTCCGTGCCTCAACCAATGGGAAGGTCATCAACGCCTCCGAAGACATCAAAATTCCATCAATGAGAGACACGGATATCGCATTCTGCCAACTGTACAGACACCTCGCCACATCGACCACTTGTAGTACAAGCTCCTCCACCATACCCAACAACTTCGTCGAACCCACATGACATTGAAATACCCAACGATGATCCAAATTGTATCATGCACCATAGCCCTGACCAAGACCAAATCCTCCACGAGATGAATGACGTCAACCCCATTGCAAGGGTTGTATACGTTTGTATCCAAGATCCTCAAACCATCCTTTTGCTGATGAAACAATATCGTGAGAGTATGACTTCCCCGTCATTCAACCCCCTCCAACTCGGATCGTATACGTTTAGATGTTCCTTTTCAAGGAAATATAAATAGAGGGATTACATCGAAATAGGAGACAAGCGGGCAACAAGCTGTGCCGCTAGTTTATTTTACTGGATGCAGATATATCCGTATTCGTTCGCTACCGTATCCACTTTTAAACGGATACAGATATACATTTTTGGATTTTAGAGGATACAGATACGAATACTGATACTAGTTTTATGTTTTTTGCAGATACGGATTTGGATATGGATACTATTATAGATTTTTTCGGATACGGATATAGATACAAATGTATATATTTTTCGTGGATACGGATGCAGATATCCGTATTATCCATATTTTCAGTAATATTTCCGCTTCATGTTTTACATGCCTCAATGTATCTCTGACAGAAATTGTACCTCATCATGAAATGTCAAAAAAAATAAACTTTTATAATTTATCATAATGTCATTTCACGAAATATACCATATCATCTTTATCTTATTAGTTGGTTACAATGTTACAGTATTACCTATATTTTGGAAACATTTCAAACGAAGGAAGACAGAGGTACGTCATCATACAATTTTATTATATGCTCTTCAATTTATTTCATTCAATATTTTAATTTATTTTCTTATTTATTATGTAACATTGTAAGTTTATTGAATTTAAGATTAGTCATCCATCAATTATAAGTTCGTAAAGACATCATTTCTAATTAAAAGTATGAGGAGGCACTTAATATTTATAGGATAATCCGTATCTATTTCTTAAATATCTGTATCCGAATCATGATTATCCGATTCTGAATCCGTATCCGTATTTAAGGATATGATATTCAATTTTCGATATCCGTTTCCCGTATCCATATTCATATTTTGACGAATAAGGAAATCGTAATATCTATATCCGTAGCTGTCCATTTACGTCACTGCTTCCCCGTCCTCCAACCCCTCCAACTCGAGTCTATCTACATCCCACTCGAATCTATCTACATCCCATCCCGTAACTACACCTCCAGAAACCCCTTCAGATTCCACAACTCTACAGTCTCGCAATCGCTCCCCCACATCCCTCCACATCCTCTCATCTCCTGAGAAACCTTCATTTCCCGGAGCATCACCAAATCTGCCCTATGATCGAGAATCATCTGTCGTATTGCCATCCTCTTTTCCGACCTACCCCAGGTCCCGGACGTTCCAAGAAAAAAGCCTCATTTACGAACCACGAAGATTCCATTTGATCGCACTACACCAATGCACTTCAACACCTCCTCCTCCTCCAAGCCAACCCTTTCCTTGTCCTCTTCCGTCCACACCCCCACCTCGCCCCCTCCAATAATTGCTTCGACCACCTTCGGACACTAATCTGTCGTGTGCACTTGACCTCCAACAGTGCTTCGACCACCTTCCGACACTAATCTACCGTGTGCACTTGACCCATGGTCTGCCTACCTCCTGCAACCTGATCAAGATTAGGCACAGCACCCGCCCAACCGTGCATCACTCCGGTCCCCTTCCAGCACCTCTACCTTTCTATGCACCTCTAACCTACGCCGGCTCCTCCTCTCCTTCAAATCTCTATGATAGTAGTGATAGAAAAACAAAGGATATTTGGGAGATGGAGAGCATGGAAGAAGCACTAAGAGAAGAGGAGAACTCTTGTTGTATTGCACTTGGTGAATGTGTGCTTTGGAAGGTTGAAAGCACATGCTTATTTAGCTACATCTCATGGATAAAAATAGAATGCAAATAAAAAAGAATAAAAAATAGAAGCTCCCCCATGCAAGGAGGACCATCCACCTAGTCCAAAGTTGCTAGATAATAGCTCTAGCATCAACCAACAAAAACTAGGATTAGAGCCAATATATGGCTTTATTTAAAATACTTAAAATAATTTGAATGCCAAGAATAACATTCACATTCTCCCCCTTAGTATTGGCATACCTCGAGATCACGGACACCAAGTAAATGATGCATAGTCGTCAATCTTGCTATCGGTAATGCCTTTGTCAGCGCATCGGCCCGTTGGTCTTCGGTGCGAACGAACTCGACGCTAATCAACCTTCTTTCGACACAATCACGAATGAAGTGATATTTTGTGTCGATATGCTTTCTTCGTCCACGGAAGACGGGATTCTTCATAAGAGCTATCACAGACTTGTTTTCAACGAACATCTTCATCATCCTCAATTTTGTTCCGACCAGTTCAGCCAATAATGCTTTAAGCCAGAGTGCTTGGCATGCTGCCGCAGGTGCCGCCATGAACTCAGCCTTGAAAGATGAAAGAGCTACTGTCTTTTGTTTCTGTGAGTTCCATGAAACAAGACAGTTGTTGATGTAGAATGCCATGCCTCCTGTGCTCTTCCGATCATCCATATCACCAGACAGATCACTATCTGTATAGCCAGTGATTACTTCTTCCTCACCTCCTTTCTCGTAGACAAGTCCGAAATCGATGGTGCCTTTGAGATACCTGAGAATTTGCTTCACAACCTTGTGATGCATCATTGTAGGCTTCTCCATGAATCGACTCGCCACACCAACAACGTAGGAGAGATCCGGCCTGGTGTGAAGAAGATAGCGCAAACACCCGATGACACGACGGTAGTAGGTGTCATCAACAGGTTGTCCTTCTGGATCCTTATGCAGATGGGATCTTGGCTCCATGGGAATCTTACAAGGATTACAATCAGACATGTTAAATTCATTTAATACCTTCTTAGCATAGGTTGTTTGCTTAAGTGAGATGCCACCATCTCCTTGTTCCACCTCAAGTCCGAGGTAGTATGTGAGTAAGCCGAGATCACTCATCTCAAACTCTCTCATCATCTGCTTAATCTCCCGTGACGATCAAGTCATCGACATAAACGCCGACGATGATGCCCGTCGCGGCCTCACCCCTTCTATACATGGCTTTCTCTTGTGTACATCCTGTGAAGCCAAGTTGCTTCAAGCTTCTATCGAGGCGCATGTGCCATGTACGTGGTGCTTGTCGTAAGCCATAGAATGCTTTGCTTAGCTTGAGCACCATATGCTCTTTTCCTTTCACTGCGAACCCCTCAGGCTGGGTCACATAAACTTCTTCTTCGAGTTCGCCATTCAAGAATGCTGATTTGACGTCAAGGTGATGAACTTGCCATCCTCAATTGGCCGCAACAGCTAAAATGACACGTATTGTGTCAGGGCGAGCAACCGAAACAAAGACTTCTTCAAAGTCAATGCCTTGTTGTTGTACATACCCATTTCCAACAAGGCGGGCCTTGTATTTGATAACTTCGCCATCTGAGTTCTTTTTGAGTTTGTACACCCATATAAGCCCTATAGCTTTATGTCCCGCCGCTAGCGTGGTGAGTGACCACGTCACATTTTTTTCGATGGCTTCAATCTCTTGGACCATGGCTTCATCCCATGCTGGATGACCAACAACCTCCTGGAAGCATGAAGGTTCCTTCGTCTCTGTGAGCTTCGCTTCCTCTCTTGTTAGATCCATATGTGGAATATCACACATGATGTCAGCCATGGATCTATAACGGGCAGGTGCACCGTCTCTGTCGACTTGTCCTCCTGACCAAAGTGTAGGTGAGTGCCTACCCTGGTCAACATCTTCTGTCATGAATGGCATGACCTCCGGAGTATTCCTGATGCTAGTGGGTGTTGACGACGAGCTTGATGCAACACCTATTGGAGAGGTCGGTGTAGGTGGTTCGAGCTCTGGTGTTGGCTCATTTGCCAAAGTAACCAACAAGGAGCTGAGCAGACTTCAACCGGTTCGGAGTTGATGTCCTCCTCAATCACAAAGTTGGGTAATTGACTACTTTCCACATCAACAGACCATTTCCACTCCACATTTTCTTCAAATATAACATCACGACTTACATGGATTTTTCCTCGATGGGGGTCCAGTAGGCGATGGGCCTTGCAACCTTCTTCGACACCCAGGTACACCATCGGTCGACTGCGATCATCGAGCTTCTTGAGATTTAACATGGTCACCTTAGCATGTGCCATGCAGCCGAACACTCGAACATATGCTAGATGCGACTTCTTTCCCGTCCACGTCTCGAACGGAGTGCGATCGCCCATCGCTTTGGTTGGGAGGCGATAAGAAGATAGACGGCATGCCGTACTGCCTCCCCCCAAAACTTGCTTGGTATGCTCATACTTTTGAGAAGTGAGCGTGCCATATCCATCACCGTACGGTTACGTCGCTTCACCACACCATTTTGCTGGGGTGAATATGGTGCGATGAGGTGACGCTCGATTCCTGCCTGCTCGCACATCTTTGCGAACTCGCCTGATAAGAACTCTCCTCCGTGATCATATCGGATAACTTTAACACGATAATTACTCGTGTTCTCTGCTAGCAACTTGGTCTTCATGAATGCTGAACATGCTTGATCCTTTGTTTTGAGTACATGCAGCCACATCCATGGGGAGTAGTCATCTACAATTAGCATGAAATAGTGATTACCACCTGGAGTCGATGGCGTGCTCGATCCACACAAATAAATGTGTAGAAGTTCGAGCGGCTTCTGTGCTTGGTACTTGGCTGCTTTCGGGAACGTTAATCTTGTATGCTTTGCCACTAGACAAGTCCGACACACCTGGTCAGGATGTGTAATCAGCGGCACACCTGCCGCCAATCCTTTGCTGGCAAGCATCTTCAATGCTGGATAGTTGATGTGGCCAAGGCGAGCATGCCACAATTTATGCGGGATCATCGAGGCTTGCTAATAATGAAACTGGACTCGCCAGTTGTAGCTCGATGCGGTAGAGACGGTTTTGTATTCGCTTTACTTTTATGATCAAATGAGAGGTATTTTTGACTGATACTTTGAGCGTATCTTCATCCATAAGCACTTGGTACCCAGACTCAGTGAGTTGACCAAGGCTTATTAGATTGCTATGAAGTCTAGGGATAAAAAATACCTTTTGAAGAAGCCACTGATCATCATTCTTGCATGTGAAGAGGATTGATCCCTTCCCCTTGATCTGCACCATCGATCTGTCGCCAAATCTGACGCTTCCAGTGATTGCTTTATCCAACTCGTGGAACTTAGCTTCATCACCGGTCATGTGGTTGCTAGCACCATTGTCGAGCTACCATACATCTGTTGGTCCCTCAACATGCTCGGTAGCATTCAACTCCGGCCACACCTTCTCCTCATTAGCATCACGATCTCCTGTCGCTCTTCTTCAACCAGCAAAGTCTCATTTGAGATCGCTAGTAGAAGTGATGGTTCAACATCCTCGGCACGTGCAAAGTGTGCTTCCTCCTTCTTCCTCGAGGCTCGACAATTTGTCGAGTAGTGTCCCATCTCGTTGCAGTTATAGCACCGAATATGGCTCTTGTCACGGCCACCACCGTTAGAGCCATTTGCTTCATCTTTGCGTGGTCCTCCACGACCACCTTTGTAGCCTCCTCTACCACGCCCACGACCTCCTCGGCTGCGGTTTCTGCCATCTGCGGGAGCCCTGTTCTTTGAAGAATCTCCTCCGGTCTTCTTAGATCGTGCCTCCCACCTGGCCTGAGTGAGGAGCAGTTGCCCGTCTACGCTTCCACCTGCGCTAGTGTTCTTCCTGCATGTGCGCTCCTCAAAGGCTTTGAGTTGACCGACGGCCTCCTCAAAAACCAGGTTTTGAGGTCGTAAAATTGCTCGATGCCGGCTATCACACTGATAAATCGTTCTGACACCGTGTCAAACAATTTTTTTACGAGCATGAGATCCGTCATCGTCTCGCCAAGAGTTGCATACATGAAAGACATGACGGTTAGTCGACCAGTGTATTGGTCGAGGGATTCTCCATCATTCATCCGCATGACGTCGAACTCCTGCTTCAATATCTGCAACCGTGCATCTCGAACTCGGTCCACACCGACGAACCTCGTCTTGAGGCAATCCCAAACTTCCTTCATGTCATCTTCTTGGCCACTAACATGAGGAGGTCCTCCGGAAGCGCTTGGAAGAGATGCATCTTCGCCTTCTTGTCGAGCCGGACGTCGACTTGTGTTCCCTCTGCCGGAGCAACAACCCCCAGAGGCCTTGATCCTCCATTATGGCCTGAACACGAATCACCCAACTGGTGTAGTTCGTGTTCGTCAACTGAGGGTACTGGAGCGTACGACTCAGTTGCTGCGCCCATGACGATTCTCCAGGGACGATTTCCATGGAAGTGGCTCTGATACCATATGATAGAAAAACAAATGGTATTTGGGAGATGGAGAGCACGGAAGAAGCACTAAGAGAAGAGAAGAACTCTTGTTGTATTGCACTTGGTGAATGTGTGCTTTGGAAGGTTGAAAGTACATGCTTATATAGCTACATCTTATGGATAAAAATAGATGCAAATAAAAAAGAATAAAAAATAGAAGCTCTCCCATGCAAGGAGGACCATCCACCTAATCCAAAGTTGCTAGATAATAGCTCTAGCACCAACCAACAAAGACTAGGATTAGAGCCAATATATGGCCTTATTTAAAATACTTAAAATAATTTGAATGCCAAGAATAGCATTCACAAGTAGCTCCAAACATACCGCCCAACAGAATGTCACACAAAACCCTAGCAGCCACCCGAGCCCCCAATGCCATCGAAACCACCATCCTCAGTTGCATGCCTCGACATCGCATCAGACAGTCCCCCCCCTCGCATACGGCGCTAGAATGCCCAATGTGGACGTCGCAGGCTCAGCCCCCACTGACCTCGCCAAACTCTACGGAGCCCCCTCAGTGCATCGTTGAGCGGAAGATTCCCCTGACTCTATCAGTGAGTCCACCGCCCTCAAGGAGAGGACAAATTCATTCAACGCAACACCCAAATCCTCACCCTGAACCGCACGCATCTCCACCTGAGAGTAGCGAGCCGGATCTTCGATATAATCCACCATGTAGCTCATCAGGATCCCCCTCCGTGGGCCCTGTTTGGTTACATGGTTAACTCGGGTATTGTGTATCCCCCTCCAAATGCGGGGATGGAAATCCATCACAAGTCAAGTAATATCACATCACATTCTTTATTTCAACCCTCTTCCAATTCTCATAACCATCCAAACACTCACTATTCACAAGTGGATATCCCAACCCACCCCATCCCAGAAACCAAACAGGCTCGATCCGCCACCCGATCCATAAAACCGAAGGGATCCGCCAAGGCACCACTCGCCAGCTCAACACACGCATGCTTATTCTCTCGATGACTTGATTATTATGCTGGGTTGAAAATCTGGTCTGCAGTAAAGGACTGCTCAAGTATATATCATCCTTGAAGCTATTTTGTACCACGATTCTATGCATAATAGCTTCTTGAGTTTGCAGAGGGGTGCCTTTACTGAAGGTGACCTTGGACGTATGGTAATTGACCTTCTACCCTGAGAATTTCCCACATGTTGTACGCATTTATATGATGTTAGTTGCCTCCTTGACAATGGCTTTACTGAAAACCATCGTATCATCTACATGAACGAGATAGGAGGTCGACTTAATGGCTCTATGGACGTTGTATATGGTGTGTGTATAAATGTATCGGTCCATGAGCATTGATAACAGTTCATTGCCAAGAACGGACAAAAATGGGATAAGCGACAACCTCGTCGTAAGCTCCTTTTCATGATAATTCTGCTCATGGGTGTGCCGTTAAGGAGTCTCAAGATACCTATAGTGATGCAGGAGCTGACCAGGTCAACGAACCTCGTGGGGATATGAAGTTGTCTGAGGAGGCCTAGAATAAATCGGCATTTTATCTGGTCGAAGGTTTTCGCCATATAAATTATAGTAGCCATATATTTAGTCCTCGTATTCGTTGACTTCACACTATAAATTTTTTCTGAGATTGCAATCACATTGTCAGTAATACTTCAACCACTTAGAAAAGCACATTGATCTGGTCAGATGACTCGTTGAAGTATTGATCTTAATCTACTGGCCACAACTCCGTTACTGTTTTGTATATGGTATTGGTAAGGTTAATCGATCGAAAATCTTGACGAGATTCCGCATTTAACTTCGATATATTGGTGATCGATTCTGCCTGACTGGAAAGATGACTAAATGGTTCGGTTGATTTCAAACGGCCAATTCCTCTGGTAAATTTTATGTGAATAACAGATAAACCTTCTACATTGAAATAAGAGACAAGTGAGCAACAAGCTGCACCGCTAGCTATTTTTGAATTGCAGAACAAAGCCAAATAGCCGTCAGGTCCTAAGCTCTTAAGCGAGGCCATTCTAAGAAAGGCATTACGTATGTCATCCTTAGTATGAATGGAATCGATCAATTGCAGCTCGCCGTCCGTGTTCTTCTCACCATCTTCGAATATCCTTGAGAAGGCATTAATTTTATTACTTCTACAGAATCATTGGACAAAATGCGTGTAAAAGGACTCTTCCATTTCATGCATATTTCCTATGTAGATTCCATAGTGTAACCATATCCAATTAATCGTGTTTCTTATTTTCCAATTAAATGCATATAAGTGGTAAAAACTTTGTGTTCCGGTCACCAAAACTTGGCCAATGATGTTGTATTAAAAATTGTATTTAGATTTTAATTGAAAAATCAATGTAATTACAATTGGAGTTAATTTGGTTTCAATTGGGAAACCAAATGGCTTGGAGGGAAAGTTGGGAATTCCCAAAGTTGAAACATGGTAAAGTTTGGGCGGAAGTTTAGTACCATACCTTGGAGCTCTAAAGTTTTGGTGGACCTATATGTGAGTTCACACCCCAAGTTCTTGTAGCAATAGAAGAGAGGAGGAATTGAGGACCACACACGCGCGCGCGCTTCGCTCCGTCTCCGTCTCCGGAGGGTCAATTCGGATATTGATACTTTTGCTGCGGGTTTCATTTGGTAAGTCGATTAAATTAATCACATGATTAATTTGGTAATTCGACTAAAATGGGAAATCCAACTCGCCATTACGGACGCGTCTATGGCCACGATTTCGGTATCCGAAATGGCGCCCATCAAGGGGCATTTTCGGAAATCAAAATGGTAAGCGCTCGAGCTCGGGCTCGGGAGAGTCAATTCGAATCACGGATCTCGATACTTTTGCTGCGGGTTTCATTTGGTAAGTCGATTAAATTAATTACACGATTAATTTGGTAATTTGATTAAAATGGGAAATCCAACTCGCCATTATGGATGCGTCTATGGCCGCGATTTCGGTATCCGAAATGACGCCCATCAAGGGACGTTTTCGGAAATCGAAATGGTAACAGACTAGGGCACGCGACCGTCTTTACATATCCCTTACCCCACGTCGTGTTTTCTACATTGTTCTCTGAGGTACAATCGAGGACGATCCTCTTGGTGTGCGCCGACGAAGATCGTGTGCCGTCGTATCCTGGGAGCGGATCGCCAGTATCCTACACACCAGTATTGTGGGGACGATATCTTCTCTAAGGACAGTCCATTTCATGGACGCTTCAGTGACTTCTAATCTAATCTTTATTTTATTTTGTTTGTCGCAATATGTTTATTGCTTTATCCTTTCTGGATCACTCCCTTATTTATATTTCCGTTCATTTAATCGGTTCATGTTTGCATACTATAATCAGATAATGATTGGGAAACATATGATCTTAATCGGTATTGTTTCTCTGTTAATTCATTTGGATCCGTTGATTTACTGTTTAATATAAGCACTGGTAATCCTGTTAACAACAAATGATGCCTCGACCTTTGGAACAATTATATTTCGTCAATATGTGTGGATCCCTCGTAAAGGGATTCAAATTTGTTCGTAAAAGCCGCTCTTATCCAGTATCTAAAAATATTGAACAAACACTCCATCACATAGTACTCGTCGAGACATTTTTAATGAGTCTAAAAACGCTAAAATCCGATTTAAGGAGTCCGAGTTACGATCATTTTAGCATGACTGGGTATGGATCAAATTCGGATCCGAATCCGGGTTAGACCAATAAAAACCAACCCTCTCTTCCAAAATGCCCCAACAATAAGAACATCCCTCCTTCCTCCTCCTTTTCCCTTACTAAAACACCGTCGGAGCTCGTTGAAGTGCGTCGGATCGGCGATCCGAAGCCATCATTGCGTAAAATCGTCGGAGAACGTTCCTTTTATTGTTGTTTTTTTTTCAAAAGGAGATCGTATGTTTACGGCAGTTATAGATAGACATCCACAAGATTGCAAAAGTTGACGAACACAGTTCGGTCGAAGAAGGTGACTAAAGCTATTGTTACCACAGAATATTCCGATCCTTTATTATTTTAAATATATAATTTTTATAATGGTTTCCTGTATATTGATATAGTCATTATTCTTAACACCGGCTTATCAAAGTTACATAAAATAATAAAAAACGTGTCTTATCACACAGCACTGTAAAGAAAATTTTGGATGCCTAGATAATGATCTTTTGTTTAAATGATTATCTTGGAATAAGTTACGCCACAATACCTATAATATTTATAATTACACAATGATCATTGTAATGAATGATCAATCAATTGACTTTGTTTGTTATGCTTTTGCATAATATATATCTAACCATGTTATATGTTGCATGCAACCATCTTGATATCGTGATCGGGATAGGGTTACTAATGGTTTATTTTCATTCAGATTCATATTCAGAACACAAAGGAACCTCTTAGAGACTACGAGCCTTTAAAATATATTGTCGAATAAGATTTGAATGGATGGACGAGGTTTCATGGTGTTCGGGTAGATGGAGTAGGTGCTTCAATGGATAGGGCATGCGCCCCAGAGGTCTCGAGAAGAAACTTAGACGTCACAAACCCAATAGTTCTGTTGGTTGGAGGGCATGTTGCTTGACATACCGAGGATGTACCACGTGATGTTCAGCCTCAGCACTTCCGTGCCTTTAGCCGGGTGCTTCGAAAGCAGATCAAATAGTCATAGTTGGTAGTCTAGTGTTTCACTTGTTCAACTAGGGTTACCATCCATGTATTGACTGATATAGGACATATTGGTTGGTATTCTAGATGGGAGCACTAAGAGGAGAGCTAGTTCTGGGAAATGTGGTTAAATGAAGTTGGTAATGAAATTTTAGTCTCATGTGCACAAGGAGAATTGGGATGGTCATGGTAATTCCGACTATGGTAAGAATGATCTTAGTAATCAATGCACTGGCTCATGTCATACGTCATCGTGAACTCTTACACGTAGGTAGTGGACTTGGACGATTCACGATGATTTCGTTGGTTGGAATTTGATTTGGGAATCAGAGCTATAATTTGATGAGTGAAGCTAAATGGATGTGTTAGGAACTTGGTTATGATGCATTACACTCCACCACATACCTTCTGAGGCACCCCAACCCCATGGCCTTCTTCTTGCCTTAGAGCAATAGTGTGAGGTCCCACACTGATCAAGACCGCAAACTATCCATGAAGCTTGGGTTACTCACGTCTAATGAAAATGATTATAATGTATTACTTTGCGAGGACGAATTGCCTAGTTGTTTCTTTCACACACTTTTAATACCATATTCGTTGAAATTTTTATATCGTACTGGGCAATTTCACTCATAACGTTCCCGCGCGTTGGATTCTGCAGGTTTTCAAAAGCAGCTGCAACAGTGAGTGGCTTGGACCCACTTCTTTTGTAGAGCTACACTGACCACTTGTGGTAAGTACATGTGACTAGCTAGTTCTTACTTTTAGTTATACTACTTACTTGTAGCCTTTTGAGAGTCATGATATGTATAATGTATGTATGGGCACATATTTTTACGCAATCAAGTAATATTTTGTGGACATGGATTGGATTGTGATGTATATGAATTTTGGGCATAAAGTTAATGGGAAGAAATTTTGAATTCCTGTCTTTTATGCTGTTTTTTTTCTTGATTGTATTTATATCATGTGGTTCGAACATGGAATGTATGTGCGTGGAATTAATTTACCGAGTACCCGGATCTTGGGGGAACGGTTGCCACAATATGCAAGAGCTGAGCATGTGCGACTTCGATCTTTCTCAGTAAGGAAACAATGGTTATGGAGGGTACTTAGTCTGACAGGTTTTGGATATGTTTTTCGACCTCGACCTCTAGCCTTCTACTTCCTTTGCAGCCCATCTGATCAAGATTTTCTTAACTACCATTTTCCTTTGTAAGGAGTTTCCTAGGCTAGCCTTATTCCAATATTCCTTGAGTTTTGTAGGGAAGTCGCGTTCCTCTAACCACCATGCTTCAAAACTCCAGGGTTTGTGATTCCTTGTAATGGCTCTTTTGGTTTAAGCAGTGTTGGTGCGCGATCACTGTATATAGGTGACCGGTGAAGGACTTCTGCATTAGGGAATCTAGTATTCCAATCTGTTATGGCAGATGCTCTATCTAACCTTTTTTTTTAATAAAGTCATTGAGCAATTGTCTATATCACCAAGTATAAGATGAGTCCGCAAATCCAAGATCAATCAGGCCAACATGTTGTAGAATGTATTTAGATAGGAGAGTTCACAAGATGAGTTGTGTCTTCCTCCTAGTTTCTCTTTGTGGCTTACAATAGTGTTGAAATCATCGATAACTAACATGTTAACATAAACGTTAACATGTTTATAAATGAGATTAATGTTCATGCCCTCCTGAAAAAGTAATGCGAGTCCTCCAGACTTTCCTCGGGCATCAACCTTGTACCAATTATATCCATTCCTTTCATGATCTTTTTAAATTGACATGTGTAGCAAGATCATGCTCAATTTCATATGTGACAATTCCAAATGATCTTTTTGTTAACTGGAGGAAGAATAATTATGAAGGATATTTTTTAGGAACACGTCGAAAGAGAATTGTATTTAGTCAGACAGTGTGTGGTTGGTAACAAGGACCCATTTTTTTAGCACGGTATGGAATGCATCATCAAATATTCAATATGATTCCACAAGATCTATTTTCCTTCAAGTAACGGATTCTAGCCAATTGAAATGAGCTTCTGATTAATCCAAAGATCATTTCGATTCCATTAGAAATGAGGATTCAGAATATCACAAATTGATCAATCAAATAAAGATTCATCAACTAAAAAAAATGATCGATTTTTTGGATCCTTCCTTTTTTCAAATAGAACGAACACAAATAGAATCATATTGATTCCCGAAATGTATTTTTTTTTGATATTTCTCAATGTTTCGGCTATCCACCGAAGGTGAGAATTTGCGTTTTAAATGTGTGCTCCTTATAAAATCTTTTGGATAAATTATAAAAAAGATCCTCAACTATGCATTGGTTTCCAATTAAAGCCCAATTTTTCAAATGTAACAAAGAGGGACATGAACTTTTAACTTTAGAGTTTAACATCTACATAAAAAGGGTCGCTGAAGTTTATACGTTAAATGAGACTTCTATTTGAGAATCAAAGTATAGTTGAGGCTTTTTTTGTCATTTATCCAAATATTGTTATGATTTTTTCATGTCTCCTAGTAGGCTGAAGTATGTTTACAAAAGTCTTTATTGTGAGGACCCAACATGGTTTAATGGCTTCTCTAGATTGATTAAAGTGATCGTGGTCTGGTATGGAAAGAAATTGTCTATTAGTGTTGTCCATTGAACTAAGAGGTGGGCAAAATAGAGTTCTCCAACTCTTAGATGATACTTTACCACATCATTTCTTATTTCTTTCTCAAAGTGGAATCTACCATGATACCATTTTGTCGCATGTGATATCTGGATTTGAGTTGACGCCAAAGAAAATTGACTCTTGCAACTTGTTGATTTCATATCTCATCGGATACATCAACTAGCTGAAACTCTCAATTCCAAATCAAGTAGTGGTCTATATAACTTATAATCCACCTCTCATATTTTGTGGATTTTCCTTATGGGACTATGTCAAGGGCGTTAAATATGCGAACATGAATGATATGGGTGGTGACGTGAATAATTAACAATCGTCTCGATCTCTTGGCTGAACACATGCCAAATAGACTTTCCTGGCATCTTGTCGTGTATGAACCCAAATAGTAACACATTGACAACCACCCACAATGCTTAAACTTAAGTTATCGAGTAGTGATCCTCCACTCTTATAACTCATTCTCACATTAATTGCGGATATTATAAATAGTTATATATGCATGCTGTGAATTTACGAAGCCCAAATTTCTTATCATGATATGAACAAATCACGATATATGTAATTACTACGACATGCATATCATAACGAGTGTTGCCATTTACTACCGTATATCCAAGCTCGTGTGCTACCTGAGATGCTAGCATGTGGGCTTTGTTAGTATTACTGCAATTTATCCTCGGAGTTTTGAGTCACGAAAGAAGAAGAAGAAAAGATGTACTTGGTTCGTGGGAGAACTCTCTGAACAGTATATAAACTTGCTCGAATATTAGCGATGTTGGGTTTGTCTGGTTGCTGGGTTGAGTTGGGATATCCCTGTGAATAGTAAACTGTGAGGAGGGTTGGAAGGGTTGGAAGGATGGGTACACCGGTGTATCCCAATCCAACCCTGTAACCAAACGAAGCCTAGGAGAACTGCTACTTATTCGAATCCCAATATCTATGTTTATTTGCTTGTCGGTTCAATTATCGATAATAAAAGCTACAATTAAAAAAAGATACGCATAGAAATTCCATTTTAATTATTTGCTTCACAGTAGCAAAAACACCTCGAGCTAATGTCAAATACGAGATTCGTCCTCAACCCAATTGGTCGAATGCGATATCTGCGTCCATTCCCCGCAAGTGGAATATATTAAAAGCATAGGCCTTTTCGAGGTGACGTAACCTTAGTCAGAAACAGACCAATACAAGGAAGGAACCATATCACCTGTACCCCCAACGGAATAAACTAAATATGTATATTTTTGCCTTTGATTTGAGTTTGAACTGCACGTTGATTGAAACGAATCCAGCAATCATTCACTTATTCATACAAAACAACCCGAGAATTTAAGAAAGCAATCTAGATTAAAAGACAGAAGATGATCACAACTAGAGATAAATCAATCACATCACATGGCAACCGGCCACATTGTCGTCGTTGAAGTACTCCGTCGGTCGCGGCAGCAGCGAGCGCACCGGTGGGGGCTGGTGGTAGCAGCACCCACACGTGCAGTACGGCTGAGCCACTGGCGCTTGGTAAGCACCTTGCACGAAGCTCGCCATCGGAATCACGCTAGAGTTTAGGTTCCCGGGGTACCAATTCATGGGATACACGCCGTGTTGTTGCATAACAGCTTCGTGAACTGCCACAGGGTTCATTGTGTAGGTTATGTGTGGGAGGGCCGTAGTCGCCATGGCGGAGATGGTGGTGGTGGTGTCGGCGGTTGTAGAGTTTGCATTGTTGATTGCTTCATTCGAAGTGTCAGTACGCTTCTGGACCTTCTCCACTTCTCCCCCAGTGCATTTGGTACTCTTCTTTTCGCAATTTCCGTCTTGATTATCGGAGTCGGGTTTCTTCCTCTCCTCATGCAGTTGCGGTTGTTTGTTCTTCTTCTTCTGTTGTTGTTGTTCTTTGTTGGTGTCAGGCAGTGATATCGCCTCCGCCGCCACCTTTCCAAACTTCGCCAGCCTCTTGACCAGCATCTCTTTGTCGACATTGCCGACTACGGTCACTTTGGGTAGATTTGGGTGGATCTCTATCTTGAGAACACCTGAAAGGAGCCGAAGAAAGATTAAATCTCGACAACAAGATCGCAAACAACAATCACAAACAACGAATTGGCGACACTAACTACATACCTTGGATGCTCAATGCTTTCAACACCTTCTTCTTGCATCCGTCGCAGCAATCGACGGACACCTTGAGCTCGACCTTCTGGAGAAGATTACAAGATGCCTTAATTAGTGGGAAATTAAAAAGTCTAGTAAACTTAATTAGTATGGACTTAATAGGAAGAGATGGGATGTTACCTTCAGCTCCTCTTCCTTGGCCATTGATTGATTGTTTTGAATCAGAACTTGCAAGAGGAGATCTAGAGCAGGGGAGAGTGAGTGCTCTAATTTAGTGTGGCTGATACTGGTGGGTGTGATATATATACAGAGAGTTGGCACGTCACGTCATGCTTTTTCAAATCAATTCCCCCGTGCACTGTTCATGTATTCGAACAACTGGAGTGAGAGCGAGAAGGAACCGTTTGGATCTTTGAACGGCCAGGAAATCAGCAACCACCGTACCTTCAATGAAATGGTAAATATAAGATTTAAATTTTGATCGTATAAACGACACCTCAGTATAATATCACATCTAAAACTCATAAAAAATTCAAGTTGTTCTCCTTGATATCCAATGGAAAGAGGAAGTGGATCCTCTGATGCAGCATGGGCTGCAGCAGACTCTGTTGCACACTCGGAAGCCGATCAATCTTAATCGAGCGGTTTCCACAAATTCGCATGATCGGAGCCTACAAAAAGTGTGAATTCGTGGAAACCACTTGATTAATATCGAGCAGCTCCCGAACGTGCAGCAGAGTTTGCTGCAGCCCATGCCACAACAGAGGATCCGCTTCCATGGAAAGAAGCATTACCGAAGTTGAGATATCATTAACAATTAACAATAATATTATTGGGATCCCAATCCCATGCGCCATCTCCGACCGTGCGAAGCACCATTGTCAACTATCTTTTTAGATGCAGTCACACGTGTGCCAGTTGCACGCCTTTGGGAAAGATATGGGTCCGAATCAAAAGGCTTCTCCCAGAGTTTAATGTACCCATCAAGTGACTGTTGCAAACTTCTAATTAGACCGTTGAATGTGGCTTTGAATGGTATATCTCTATTCCAATTATTCCCTCCCCAAGCTCTCCACCATCCCTCTCATGTGCATCTTTATTCCAGTCTGTGCTACCCATCTCGTGGTTGTGGATATGTCACCCTTGATATCATATCCTTGTAGTTTTAGATACTTTTCCGATGGATGCCTTTTGTTCCATGGGCCTGTGCATTGGGTTCGGTCGGGTTTGTATTGTTGAACGCGATGCATATCGAGTTGGGCATGTCTTGGTTCTTATGTGTTACTCTTCATTTTGGAAGCCCGAGTCCATCCAGAGACCAATATTTTTCATTAAGATCGCGATGTCATGTGGACATATCAACAAGTACGATAAGCCGTTGAATCTCACACACCCCATTGCAAGTGTCCTTTAAACCTGTAACATCTCAGGCTTAGGTCCCATGTCCGTTAACAGAGCAAAATGATATGGACAGCTTGTTTGGTTCATGCCCAGATGGACCCGTTGACAACCGCCCGAAATACATAAGTCCAAGTTGTCGAGTAACAGTCCCATCACTTATAACCAGATACATACTTCACGAGTTTTAGACGTGGTACTATATTTTGGGGTTGAGGTATTACAACCTCCTTCGTTTATATCTACAATGTCCTCTTTGCAACATAAACCTTTACTTATTCCCAATGATAGTGGCTGTTGCACGTTCTGGATAGTCTTTTCATCATATCTCTTTATAGAGGTGGTTCCACTTCTCGAGAATCCCTTTCCATCAATGTTTTTGAAATTGAACTAAATATCAAACCGGAAACCTTACGGAAATGGCCAGATCGGGTTGAATCATGTAATCAAATCGATTCAACCAGATGATGACGTCACCATTATTTAAAATCAGATTAAATCAGATCCATGAGAAAAAGGGTAGTTGAACTGACTAATCAGACTGGAATAAAACAAAATGTATATAAACTATACACTTAAAAATACTTGAAAATGAAATAAAATACATAGACAATGTATATGTTTCACACTATACATAAAATATTTTTTCGTATGCACCATCAATTGTCATACACATCATATATATCTATATTATTCGGACAATATGCTCTATAACATAATAGTAGTTTAATTATATTTAAAACTTATTGTGTACAAAAAATGTGTTTGGGTAGTTGGTTAGGAGTTTGAAATAGATAATCAAATGTCATAAGTTCAACTCTCATTATTAACATTATTTTTAAATAAATTTAAAATTAAATGCAGTTCAACTTCGATTGAACATGGTTAAATCGAATTAAAAATATTAAATTGAAACGGCTGGTTGATTAAAATTTTAACATTTGAACCGAATTGAAAAGAACTGCTTAACCGGACCGATCCATGCCCCGTTCACCGGTTGAACCAACCCGTCCCGTCTAATTTTCAAAGCGTTGCTTTCCACTATTAAAAGGAACCCTTTATGATACCATTTATAACGTCCTAAACTTAGGTCCTTATCCGTTAAGGAACTGGGGTTATGCCTCATATAACCTACGACCCTTGGAAAATACTTAAATCGAAGTATCTAAAGCCTGTATTATCAAGCTGTGTAATTGTTAAATGGATCAGCATTGCGTTATCACTTGTTTTTTCATCTCTCATAGTTGAGATGAGTAACTTGCACCGCAAGAATTTTTTTTCAAAGGCACTGATATTTGAACTATGATCCTTTAGATGAATTGCTCAAGTTCTAGACCTTTTAAATGGATATGCCCTGCAAATGCCAAATCATTGAAAAAAATAATGGATAGATTCAAGTCAAAATGAACACTAAGAATCAATAATGGCACATAAATTATGAGAAGAAGACACTATTTATATCATCAAGAATCAACCACAAGAATTAATTAGAAGGAGAGTAAAACAAGCTTCAAATGAGACTGAAATCATGCGATTTGGAGTTAAAATGCTCAAGATATGATAAAAACAGTCTCAGGGGCATAAATGTAATAAAAATGTATAAAAAATGAAGATAAATATTATAAATAGGTTTCTAGAGGGACCCGTTTGTAATTTTAGAAAACTAAAGGGACTTATTTGTAAATATTCCTTTGCACACATGGATCTTTTTGTAGTTTGTGAAAACTGACCAGGTCTTTATGTAATTTACCGTAAGCGTTCCCGCGTGGCACACACCTAGGGACCTTGATGTATTTTGGAGAAGGTCAGGGGTATCTCTACAAATAACCCAATCTGCATGTGCTGAGCATGTGTGCAGCGAGGCTAGGAGCGTAGTCCATGCTCGGACTGCACGTGGCACCTACGGGCAGTTCGAGAGGTGGCTTGGTCACTCGAGCATGTTGGGTAGGCATGGAGGCTCGGGCCTTCATCTGGGTCGTCCGATTGAATCGACCGGACAATGCGTATATCATCTTGCTCAGCCACTCGCGGTGGCAAGGGGCCTGGTTGCGGAAAGCAAACAACTCCTCCTCCGATGATGTTCCTTTAATGGTCGTGCGACCTTCAGAAGAGGCCGACGAAGATGGCAGAGGTGAGGCCTCAGTGTTGGCTGAAGGTGCCTATCGGTGAAGCATCGCTGGAGGAGAGGAGCATGATCAGATCTGGATGCGGGTCTCCGGCCATTGAAGATTCCCGCAATTTTAGCATAGTTGAAGCTTGCAGCGAGTGTGTGTAAGTGAAGTGGATGATGTGGAGTCACGTTGAGTTGGATAGAGCGGGGGACCGGAGTCTTCATCTCAGGCGAAGCGGAGGTGAAGTTGGGTCAATGCGACTAGGTCATGGAGAAGAGGGAAGGGTGATTGAAGGTGTTGGAGAGGATGATGGTGATGTGATGAAGATGAGGAGATGGTCAGGTGGCAGCGGGGATCGTAATGTACGACGAGAAAAATAAGAGAAAATGAAGAAAAAGGAGGGGGAAGAAGTACCTGGAGGATATGAGAGGAAGAAGGTGGACGAAGCGGTCTGGACTGAGGCTTCTGGGGAGTCTCTGGTCATCGCACAACGAGGGAGACCATTCTTTGATGCTCATCGGTGGTGGAGACATTGTTACTCGGCCGGTGTGGCTAAGGGTCAACACTTGTAGCTCCGGCCATTATTGCCTGCCAAATCTGCCTCCTCTTGTCATGAGGAGGGGAGGGTGGCTAGGAAGGAGCTTTGTGAGTTGGTGTACGAGGTGTATAGGAGGCGGAGCGAGCATTTTATAGGCAGAGGTAGGCGATGGTTATGGATGATGGGCGGATCTTGAATGACTGATCAGAAGGAATGAAGGCACAAGATGAGAGTTTTGATGGTTGCGCGAAGATGGCAGTAGATGGGTCTACGTGGTGACGACAAGATGAGGTGGAGAAGGAGTCGGGAGGGTAATAAAAAGGGTTCGGTTTTCGAGTGTAACGATCGTGGAGGGTAGTTACATTGGTAGGAGATGAAGCCTGGACCATTGGATCATGCGATCCAACTGCTTGTTTGGAGGTGCGGGCAGAGGGATTATATTAGATCATAGGTTTTGATCAAGCGGTGGGGATTTAGATGTGGTTGAACAGTTGGGATGGAAGCAGGGGTTTCATCCAATGGCTAGAAGAGGAGAGGTAGTGTGGCATGCACAGAGATATTGGATGGATAGTGATCCTGTGGTCAGGACGAGGGTGGAAGGGAGCAATTAAGATGCCATCTGGAGATGAGATCTGACAGCTGGAAACAAAGCAGAGAAGAACGACCAATATGGGGGTGGGGAAATGGTGATCAGATGGCCGAGAGAGTGGTCGGGTGGCATAAGGAGAGGCAGCCGCGTGGCAGATTTAGAGAGCGCAACGTGACCACTGCAGAAAAATCAGAAACTAAGAAAATAAAGAAAAAATTGAAAAGAATTAATTAGAGACTAAATTAGAAAAAACTACAAGTTTCATATTGGTTCAAAAAGTCGAAAGAGGTCATTTGTACAAAGGTGAATTTTTTGGAGTATTTTTAATGGGTAAAAACACTGTTTTATTATTTTGATATTTTTTATCTTTTTATTTTTTTTAAAAGTTAAGACAAATGTATAAAATAACTAACCTAATTTTTAGGGTTTTTTAATAAAAATAGAAATAAAGAAAATGTTAGTATTTAATAAAAAAGGGTTAGATATATACAGAAAATATGTTAATTATAAGTGTTGGGTTTACTTGCCAAAGATGCGAAATTAATGAAGATTTCTCATGAATTTCTTATTTTTTGAGGATTAAAATAGAGAGTAATGATGATCTAGTAGGGATTCATCATTGTTATGCCTTTGAATGATAACCATATGATTTATCGAACCCAACTCAAAACCTATGGTGTGCATTCCCTATCAAAAATTTTATAAGTCCAATTTCGTAAAAAATCAGAGACTCATGTATCCTCAATCTAGAACAACTCGATAACAATAATTCTAAGACCGTTAAAATTACATGTATAGATGGAAAGCATAAGAGTCTCTTTTTCTGACAAAATTGGAATAACATATTAGAGTGTTATAGTGATGAGATACATGATGGTATTTTTAAAAAAATAGAAAAAAAATCACTTGAAAATGGGGCGTGGGCAGCCTCATTTATCCCTATATATAGATATATAGGAATTGGGAGCCTACACCCATGTGTAGGTAACTTTCCTACACCCACCCCTATTTTTACTCTTTTTTGTATTTTTCTGAAATGGATCTTTAGATGATTTACTAATAATATTAAGTAGAATATGTATTTCAAATTTCATGTAAAATAGACATTCCTAACATGTTCATCGAAAGGGGCCGATTTCAACAAATATGAGACCATTAAAGTTTGAATGTCTTGATGGATAAGTTAGAAAACTCGAAATAAGTTGAAATTTGAATGACGCCACGATGATATATTGTGATGTAAATCTCTCAAGGATTCAATTCAAAAAAATCAAAAAAATAGAGGAAAAAAGATGTGGAGCAGGCTCTCTCTTAGTGTATGTTCTAATGGGTCCTTATAGATTCGATTTTTTTATGAATAACTCAATGCTAAAAATGAAATGTTAATGAGATTATATAAGGGTTGATTGTTCTCAAAAAATGGAATCTTGCATTTTGTACTTGATGGTAAACACACCAGCGATAATATGCTCTTATTAAAAAAATTTGTAATGGTCCTTTTTTTCTTTTTCCTAGGACCCACGAAATCTCAGGAATGGTTCTGGGGTGTAGGAAAATTACCTACACATGGCTGTAGGCTCTTTCCCATATATACACATATATATCGGGTTTAATGGGACTGCCCTTGCCCCATTTTTCCGTAATGTTATTTATTTTTTTGAAAAATATCACAATGTATATTCATCTTTATATCCCTTCAATATGTCATTCGAATTTTGTTAGAAACATAGACTCATATGCCCTCCATCTAGAACATGTCGATTAGAACAATATTTAGACCGTTAAAATTACATGTTCTAGATGGAGGACATATGAGTCTCTGTTTCAGATGAAATTCGAACCGTATATTGGAGAGATATATAGATGAATATACATGGTGATATTCATTAAAAAATAAAAAATACAGAAAAATAAATTGAGGCAGAGCCATTTTTCCCTATATATATATATTGATATCTATAGGACGCCATCCTAATCAAACATGGATGTCATTTCTGGCAAGGTCCTAACTACAATTTACCCAGAAAAAAAAGCTCCAATGGCACCTAAAGCTGGTCAAAGGCTTTGAACGCTGCGGTCAAAGCGTCCAACACAGACACACCCTTCCGACCACAAAAGCAAAATCTCTGAAGCCAACACCCTAATCACATTATCACCTAATCATCATTATTTCCTTAATTAAGCACCACGTAGATCTCCACTGGTAGATCATCTCTCCTTTTTGATAAACACTGCAACCCTTCTTAAAAACCTTAATCTCGAATTGTCATGCACTACTCTTCAAGTCTCACTATCACTGTAACAAAAAGGCTCTACATGCTAACAATTTTTTTTAAAATAGTCAATACATATCGCCCACTATTAAATATATAACGACGATATTTTTTGATACGAAATTATTTTTTATACTTCAAAGTAATGATGGATGATATATTAGTTGCTATATTTTGAGTGACTTTCTATATAACAACACTTATCTATTGCTAAAATTTAAAAGTTTAACCAATCATCAATAGACTTTGAATTAACAAGTTAGCGACAATTACTAAAAATTTTGAAAAATATCATTGAATAAGCACTGTTATATGCACCATCGACAATAAATAATATCAGCCATGACACTCGTCAATGCGTAATTTCAAATATAAAAAATAATTTCACAACAAATAATAGCGCTGCTATATATTTAGGACGATTTTTTTCAAGCTTTGAATATAAATACATTTTGTTGTAGTGTGCCTCACAACGAGCATCTCCTATAATCTTTATAATAACCTTCACTAATCACTCACGTCCCCGGAAGTCACAATCATGAGTCAAGTGGGGCCCACCACGCCATTCAAACACTTTTTTTTTTTGGTAAGTAAGTGTAAATCTGTGTATTTCAGAAAAGGGGGGGGGGAGCAGATACAGAAAATTATGACAAAAACTTAAGACAGAGGGGGCCGAGTAATGACCCCAAATAGAGCCTCAGTCCCTGCATTACAGTAGTAAGGTTGAAGCCTGAGGAGAGCAAAAAAACTCAAGATACTTCTAACTGCATTTGATCCGAGATACTGTGAAGTTGATTTCCCCAATTGTGCGCACTGTCGACTGACTGCCATTTGAGGACCATAATCGATTCCGATCTCGCCAGATGTGCCAGACCACAACCGCAAGCAAGGTAGCCGCAGAAGAGCGTGTGCTTGGGCAGACAAAACGAGCAATCCATTCGAGCACATCCATGAGGTGAGAAGCTTGAGGTGGCTGCAGGGATAGAGCAGCACAGGAGGCCTGCCATACAGTGGACGAGAAATAACAATCGAACAGCAGGTGGTCATGGGATTCCGACCACGAGGAACAGAAGTTACATGTAGCAGGTATATGCAGCCCTAAGGAAAAAAGTCTGTCAGCAGTGGGTAGCCTCTTGAGAACAGCACGGTAAAGGGTGAAAGCGCAACGGGGAGGAGTTCGACGGTCCCAAACGATAGGGGCCCAGGAAACCAGCAAGCCCCTAGGACGGAGCAGATCAAAAGCGGCCGCAAAGGAGAAACCCCTATGGGAATGGACCCATATGAAGGGGGGAGCATCCCCACTAATTGCATTGCGAATTTTGGGTCTAATGTCCAGCATTCGGCGCCATAACCTGGAAGCGGAGGGGGAGGCCTGGATATCCCAAAACGAACCGGAAGTCAAATATTTCCTGCGCATAAAATCGGCCCAGATTGACGTTTCCGCGGTAAGAAGCCTCCACACCCAAGAAGCGATCATAGCCTCACGAAGGTCAACAAAAGATTTCAAGCCCATGCCCCCTTCAGACTTAGGGAGGCAAATAGAAGCCCAGGATATATCGTGGCGCCTTCTTCCCCATAGGAAATCTGCACAAATCATATCAAGCTTTTTGACATTCGTGGTTGGAATGAGAGCACCCGCAATCCAAAATAAGTAGACACCCCGGATCACTGTGTTTAGAAGCTGAGCACGCCCAGCCATAGACAGAGAGGAGGTGCGCCAACCATTAATAAGTCGCCTGATCCGATCTTCCAAACCTCTAGAGTCGCAACACCTCCAGAAAGAAGAGGCAAGAGGAAGGCCGAGATAAGTAGAAGGGAGAGCTTGCTGCAGAATTCCCAATTGAAGCGTTGCGGTGAAATCAGGAGATGCCCATTTAGATCTGAAAATTTTGCTTTTCCTCGGATTCAATTTCAAACCAGATATTAATTCGAAATTGCAAAGAATCTCCTTAACCTGATTGAGAGAGCGAAGGGAGCCCTTACAAAAGAACAGAAGGTCGTCCGCATAAATCAGATGAGAAGGTGCCGCAGAATGACCCCGGCCCATTGGAAGGAATCTACCATCATTTTCAGCCAAATCAATTAAGGATGTGAGGGATTCCATTCCAATAGTGAATAGAAGAGGGCTAAGAGGATCCCCTTGCCTTAGGCCGCGAGTACCCCTGAACATACCATTAGGAGAACCGTTAACAAGAATTGAGAAAGATGTGGTAGTAATGCAGTTCGCAATCCAGTTAATCCATTTGTTACAAAAACCCATAGCTGAGAGGGCATCAAGGATGAAGTTGTGATCAATAGAGTCAAATGCTTTGGATAGATCGATTTTCAAGCAAGCTTTGTTCCGAGAAGACCTTCTATCGAAACCATGAAGAACTTCATTAGCCAGACGAATGTTATCACTGATTAATCTGCCCTTGATAAAAGCTGTTTGATTGAGGGAGATGAGGTGGGGTAGGATGGCTGATAATCTGCTGGCCAATAACCTTGCAAATATCTTATAGATTACGTTGCATCCCGAAATAGGCCGATAATCACCAATGCCCGCCGGTGTTTGAACTTTTGGTATAAGGGTGAGGAAGGTGTGGTTAACCTCCCTAACCATTCCGCCACCATTATAGAGGAAGCGCATCGCGTCATTGACATCATCCTTGACCAAGTTCCAGTGTAATTTGAAGAAGTTTGCATTGAAACCATCCGGCCCCGGGGCTTTTGACGAACCGATGGAAGATAAAGCATTCCAAATCTCTACGTCCTCAAACGGTCTTACCAGCCAGTTCCTAGCATGATTAGTAAGGCAACGTTTAGGAGGCGGCGGCGCGGGCCTAACATGGTCCGAAGCTGATGGAGAAAGTAGTCCAGTGAAATACTCCACTGCTGCTCCCGCCACATCAGAGGCCCGATCAATGACGCAACCCTGCTCATCAATGAGCTGCATAATGAAGTTTCTGGAGGTTCTGACACGAGCATTAAGGTGAAAAAAACTTGTATTACGATCACCAAGATTTAGCCAGTCAATCCTGCTTTTCTGCTTCCAAACCGATTCGAGATCTTCTTCCAGGAGCAATAGATATGCTTTAACATCCGCGTCCAGCTGAGCCAGAATAGGGTCTAAAGGATTGTCCGCAAGATAAGATGTAATTATTTCATGGAAAGTCTTTGCACTTTTTGACTCATCCAGGACATTTGCTTCCTTTGAAGCCCATTCTTTCAAGGCAAGTTTAACATTTTTAAGTTTCCGGGCAAGGCGAAAAAGGGGATTACCACGAGCAGTGCAGTTCCAGCTTCTTGAGACGACATCATGGTAGCCCAACCTGTTAGTCCAGTAGTCGAAAAAACGGAAAGGGCACCGCTTCGAAGATCTAGAACCGAGAGCCACCACCAGAAGAAGATGGTCCGATTGGGGGAGCGGAGCGTAGCACAGTTTGGCTAATGGCAGAGTTGTTAAAAGAGCATCATTGACAAGTGCCCGATCAAGGCGAGCCGCAATCCGATTCGGCCCCACTGAGCAGTTGTTCCAAGACCAATGATTCCCAGTGGCCTCCATATCTGAGAGTCCACAATCTGAGAGTCCATTCAAACACTTCGATCAAAGAAAGCATGCAATTCGAAAACCTTTCTCTTTATTTATATGGAATAGAAAGCATCAACGTGATCTACTGCTCCCCCATCTTCCTCTGATCCCGCACTCCTGTGAGACTTCTCCTCCTCCTCCATGGGAAGAAGAGGGACCTTGTTCATGCCCTGCTGCGTCTACCCGCAGCCCGATGACCCCGCCAAGCACTCGCCCAAGAGGCCCGTCGTGCGCCTCGTGGGCTCGGACGGCAAGGTCAAGACCTACAACAAGACAATTCGTGCTGCGGAGGTGACCCGGGACTTCCCGAGCCACCTCGTGTGCCGATCGGACGCCTTCTGCATCGGGCAGAAGGTGCCCGCTCTGCGGGAGGAGGAGAAGCTGAAGCCCGGCAACAGCTACTTCCTCCTCCCGGTGCACTTCTTCCAATCCGTGCTCTCCTTCATGACCGTAGCATCCTCGTTCGCCAGAACGAACGGGGATGCTCTGTCGAAGATCTTCGACATCCGCAGGACCCCGCAGGGGGTTCTGCAGGTGAGGATCAACGACGAATTCATCAAGAGGATACAAGACAAGAGGGACGGGAAGACGACGTGCGGGGGAGTGTGCACGACGGAGGAGCTCGAGAAGGATTACAAGCAGCTGGTGAGGTGCAAGAGTGGCCTGTGGAAGCCCAAGCTGGAGACCATCAAGGAGAAGGGCAAGAAGCTCGAGGCGTTCGAGAGCTTCAGGAGGAACAAGAAGGAAAAGAAGACCGTCTGCTTCTCTTCGCCGCCATCTCCCCCGTCCACCGATCATAGAGATCTGATTTGATTTTGGACAATTTTTTGTTTGTGGATTTAGTTAGTAGCTCGCGAGCAAATCTCAACTGTAAACAGATCTTGATAAAAAAAAAGAAGAACGTCAGAATTTAGTCCATGGACGAGTTCGATCTGAATTGGTGGGCAGAGTTTGAATGGTGTTCGACGATTTTGCATTGTTTCGATTTTTATTATGATTTTTTTTATATTTTCTGTGTGAGCTCATCGGTATGGGAATAGTTGGTGACTTTTGGGACACGTGCAGTCAGAGACAGAGAGTACAGATTCCGAAAATAGCGAAAGAGAGCACTGTGATTGGCGGGATGTGTTTGGGTTTGACCGGAGGTCATATACGTATGGCTTTGGAATTTTAATCTACGCAACCTTTCTGTAAAGTTAGAAGGGTACCGATGCTATTTTGACTTCCTGGATATTCTTTTCATTGGCTGGTCAAGAATTTGATTCAAAGTGGCGGGAAGAAAATTAATTGGGTAAATTACATAAAAAAGTCTTCTACTTGTTGATTTCGACCTAACAATTTTTAAGGGATTTTTACCCGACAGACTTTATAAAATTTATCAATTATCTCCACGACCTTTGAAACAACCTAATTCTCCCGTAAACTTGCTAACTCTTACCCCATGAACCCTACGGTTAATCTGTTTGAAGCTCGTGAGGGTTCTTGGGGTAATTTATAGGGTCCATGGAGTAATTACGTTGTGCAAAAGGCCGTAGAGGTAATTTAAAAAGTTTTGAGGGCCTGCCAGGTAAAAATCTCATTTTTTATTGTACTTAAGGAACATTAGTAATTTATGTAATCCTAAACCTAAATTTGCGTTATAAGAGAGTCTCGTTGTGTTTTAAGGATGATTTCGAGAATATATATAAGAGAGCCCATGGAATAATGGATGTAGGAACATTGTCGAACCACTATAGAACATTCTTATGCTTGGGCGTTGTTAATCCGGTATATTCTCATCAAATATGTGCGATATAGACTCGTGATAGCATATGTAGAGAATATCAGGCTCGGTAGACAGTGTTGGGTTGAAGTAAGACCCTTTTGAAGAGTTACTGCGATTTATGTGTGAACGTTTTGTGCATGACATGGTTGGAATGGTAAATATGATGTAAGATATACTGTTAATATGTTCTATTGATTATATTTAGTATACGGTTATGATTTTTATGTTGACTTTCTTTATTTGAAGGTGGTTAGAAAAATTACAATAAAAGAAATGTGGAGCTCGTTCTATTAATTATAATAATATCGAGGCATTGTTTATCTAATTTATTTTACCATTATTTTGGTATTTTAGTTGTCATTATTTATTGTATTTCATTGGTGGCGCACAACATTTGACAATTTTATTTAAAAAGATTTTTTATAAATTACCTGCATCATATAAATATCATTATAAATAGATTATATTACAAAAATATTGACAGAAAATTCTTTGTTTCACAGAAATCATCAACAATGATGTTTCTAAAAAAGCAATGCTTAACAATACTTTGTTTTTTTAAAATGAAAAGGATGCAAACTGCAAAGCTGTAGAGACGAGCACTTGAAAATTTTATATTCTCAGGTTACATTTTGATGGTTACAAGGATTAAGAATTCCAAATGATTTTTGCATGTTTTATTATACAATAATTATATCCCTATGCCATACAAGTTAATTTAGTAGGAAACAGAGTAATCCCTAAATATATTAAAGTTAAAAACATGATGGACTTTTAGCATCTTACTTTACATCTTTTAAGAAATTTGACCTCGCATCACATACCTTTTTTTAAAGGACATATTCTGTAAACTCTTGATGTTTGGGATTAATTGTAACGTCTTGGGTTTAGGTCTCCGGTCCGTTATGTAGGAAAACTGATTCTTACAACTTGTTGATTTCGGGTCCAAATGGACCCGTTGACAGTCACCCAAAATACTTAAGTCTAAGCTATCGAGTAGTAATCTCTAACACTTATAAACCACATTCGTGAGTTTTATATATAATATTCGTGATGTTACGGGAATATGCATGAAAGTCTAAAGTTTTGGGCAAATGTTTAAGATAAGGGTGATGATGTCTGAGCCTTTTTTAATTTGGAAGCATCTGATCCAACCGTTGACCTAAGAATCCATTCAAACCCATCTTTCCTTTCCACCCTTTTTATTTGACTTCACCTTCTTTTTCTATTGGAGATATAATCAATCCTGACTTCCTATTTAATGTCCAACTTGTAGGCTATTATTTTTGAAACGTTGTTGTTATTTTGTTGGCTTAGATTGAGGTCACGAGCAAAATGGAGACCATGAATGGTCTTGTTGTAAACCCCAAGAATTTGATCATGGACTATGCTGAACTCATGATATGGAATTTAGGGTTGAAGGTTAATTTTGTGATTATGAAGTAAGATCCATGTGAAGTCATATAACATGCCTTGTTCCCTCTTGAGATTAGTTATGGAGAGAATGATTGTTCCTTCTCATTCCCACCTCGCTCCTTGTACACACATCCCGATCAAAAACACGATATAGACAATTCCTACCTGTCGAGAGTTGATGGAATAGTGAACGCGATGGTGGGTCCTTGTCTCCTTTTATAGGGTTCATGTGTAATGGTTTTGATCAATGGGAGCAAAACGCTCGTGCCTTTTGCTCGCAACCATCTAAAGGTTGCATCTCTCGTTAACAATCGATACATCTCCTTGTTATACCGACTGTAACACCAGGTGGATCTAACATATGGATGAAGTCGTCTCGATCTACCATATACAACGCGATATTATTATATTGAATTCTCATCTCATGTTTATACTTCTATTCCATATCAATATCGATCACTTGTACATTTATTTACTTTACTTGTTGTCGCGTTATCTTTTTACTATAAAAGAACTTACAATTAATTATCTAGGATTTTTCACTTATTATTTTTGTATAAACAAAAGAATCTACAAAGTCGACAAAAGATGTACTTTGAAGTGAGATTAATGCAACATTACAGAGCTTTACCGATGTATTTCTAACAACAATAATATTTAGGTTTAAAATATATACTTTTAGATTTAAAAAAATCAAATAGTCCAGTAAAGTTATGATGCAATTACATATGTACGCAACAATTATAATAGCAAAAAAACATGTTATTATAGATATAACAACTTTCTTATGTTTTCATGATGGATATTCTTCAAACTCAGATTATATGTTTTCTCGAGTTATGCGGGGAAGGGCGCGCGTATTCCCTTTTGCTTATGAGATTGAAGGTCGGATACTTTAGTTGACAATGCTAGCATCTGGATCATATGCCCATCTAACCATTGATTTTGATAACAAGATTCATGTTCTTGCCTCGCAATCTCTTTAACGAGGTGCTAAGATATGATCCCCATTACTAATCTCACAATTTACTAAAACTGTTCTTAAGTTTTGAAAAAAATGAAACAATCTAATATCATGCATCCATGCATGCATACATAGAGGACACTTTAAATGATTTTGTTAAAAGAGAACTACAGTTAAATGATTACTCACACAAAAAAGTGCATTTTATCTAGAGCTTTTTACTTATTATTTTTTGTATGAGCAAAAGAATCTACAAGGTTTACAAAAAATACTCTTAATTAAATTAATACAACATTATCAAGATTTACCAACATATTTACGCGCGACCAACTTAATACTTTTATATAAACGAATAATTCAATAAAACTTTGCTACAATTTACATGCGTAATATTGTATTAAAATATAAGTGATGAACATGCTCTTTAATCAAGTTATAATAATAAAATAATGTGCTATTATAGTTATAGCAATCTTTTTGTGTTTTCAAGGTGGTTTTTCCTTTAAGGTCGATAATATGTTTTCTCAAGCTTTTTGGGGAAGGGGTCAGTGATTATAGAATGTTGCGGATTAGAGAAGCAACGCTACAAGGAAAACAATTATGACTACAGAATTATGCCCACGGATATGAGACTTCTAGCCACAGAATTGGGCTCTGGCCACAACACGTCGTGACCACTAGTCGTAGCTATAAATCTCGTCGTGAGAGTTCTCTAACCACGAATACGTCGTGATCACTACAAGTAACAACATAACTTGTTGTGGCCATAACTCTTGTATAAATATCATCCTTATATATTTGAAGACTTTGGCCACAGAATTGTAGCTACGAGAAACTAGTGGCCACGTAATTCACGTGGCCACAAGTTTCCCTAGCCACATTCTGTGTTCACAACTTA